>JARDYJ010000007.1:39548674-40068674 GCA_029215755.1 Spea hammondii
GGGAGCGAATGGTAATGGTCAGAAATTCAGTGGGAGCGGGATTAAGAAAACAGCCCCGCTCAGGGCTCTAGTTTTCACCCCACCACCGTGGCGGCAGCAACTTAACAAAACAGACTCGTTTCACCATAGTAGCTTTCCCTTACACAAAAAGACACTCCAAAACAAAACTATTCCTCCAGAAATTTCACGACTGCATTGTCCTAAATCACATACCATGTGAAGCAGCCACCACAGACTTATGTCTCAACGCCAAACAGGCCAAAATCTTCATTGGGTTTGAAGCAACAGAGCCTCGTTCGTGCATGTTCAAGCCTGCTCATTAAGAGTGCCGGAGGGAAGCGCGGATGACAAAACATTAAACAGCTTTAACACTACAAAGTTACGCGTCTCTCATGTCTCTGCTTGCCTGGGCTTGGGGTCTGTCATTTTCCCTCACTTCACTTTGTACAGGTCTCTACATTGTGTGGTCTACAGCCACTATAAGCATTTAAATCCTTATCTGTAAGTACAGATTTTGCATGATTATTCCTCTTTTTTTATTTCTTTTTGTAGATGAAAGCCGATACAGTAAGCCTGGAAAAGGTCAGGAGAAGGCCGATGCGTCCAGTACAGGACAGCAAATCCAACTAACAAAACACTCACATTTTAATGCAAATAATGCAACAGTTTCATGGCTCAAATATTCCTTACCTTCAAAAGGGTTTTACCCACATTGGTCTATGGGGTGTAGTTTAGATGTAACTGAAACCTACCCTAAAGTAGGTATGAAGCCTGATGTCACTGCACTTCCATACACCAGACGTCACAATGACGGCAATGATGTAGTTGAGTGTAATCGTGCGTCATTCTGCACCATGATACTGAGAGCTATGGATCCCCGTATTATATGTCGGGAACCGGTTTCTTCACCGAAAGGCGAGTTGGGGGGGGGGGGGGGGATTTGCATTTTCAACTCAACATCCATAAGCTTTATGAAGGGGTTATACATTTATAACTGTATAAACCTGGTGCTCATGTATTTTTATACTACCCCTACCCCGTGAACATTAGTATACAGAAATGAAATCTACATTAAACAGAGGGCTTATATTTTTTATACTTCTTATGGACATCTAGAGACACAGGACATGTCCAAACTTTAGCATACAGGAAAAATGCTTTAAAAAAATAGACCATTCTCAGACAAGATGGACAGATGTTTCAAGCTCTTCTGTTTTGCGAACATCAAAAGGACCCCTTCAGCTTTGCTGGTTACTCACAACTATTTGTATTCCAAAAATAATGAGTTTATAAAAGATTTAGGGTATATGGGGTGAACTTCTTATCTACAGCACTCATAGGGCAGGTTTGAAGGCACTAAAAATGGGAACAGTTTGAAAAGGGGAAAAATGCATTAGAAGCATGCAAAGGCTCTCACTAGACATCTGGTGACCAGTTTGAACTCACACTTATGTGACTGCTGGGAGATGGGACACAAACAGACACACTGACCCTGGGAGCACGACTTACCCACCGATACTGCTTAACTTTCTCCAACAATACCGACTGAGGAACAGGGAATGCCAGCCGCCCTACGACAAATAATTCTTGTGCAAAGTAGCATATGATTAATCTTCCCCTCGGTGTGTCTGGTAAGAAGGGTGAAATCATATCTGGACAGGAGGCTTCTGCTGACCTTGCAAAGCATTAACAGCAAGAGCATACGATCCACGCCACTTCTGTTAAACTGTATTTGCCCTTTCACTGCAGAATACAGATTTAGAACATTGCTGACAGACCGATTTCTTGGCAGCTCGAGCTTCTCATCCTCTTCCTGGTTTACAAAACAGAATCATCTATGTAAAATAGACCTGTACCACAGGACACAGCAAAGTAGCCCATCAACGTTAGTGACATCTACGTTCTACGAAATGGGTAAAGAGGAGAGAGAAAAAAACACCACAAACCTTTTTGTATGCTCATTCTCGGGTCTTAATAAAAACAGCACATTCAGAAGAGCCGATCCTTCTTACAAGAGCTGCTCTAAAGACCTGTCGGCGTACAGATACAGAGCCCGTACCTCTACCGGCGGAACGGCCCATCACAAAAAAGCAAGGGGCTCAAGAACACGAACGACCATTACTTCCACACATCAAGGGTGTATTCATTGAGGAGAGGAACATTTCAACATACTGTCTTTCTTATGCATTATAAAAAGGACACATCACTGAGCTTGTTAGATAGAAGGAGACAGTTTGGCATAAATGTCCCCATGGTATAGTAATATTCAAGGAGGCACGGCTCAGATCTTATTACTACGAAAACACTGAAAAAACAGGCAGCTTGTTTTGTTTTTTTATCTTCTATAGGGTAATGTAGGTTTTTTTTAGTCAACGTTGGCATATTTTCCACGTAGTGGTGAGAGACAAACAGATTTTAAGCTCGTTTGAGTTCTGTTTACAGCGCTATGTAAAAATCAATAAAGAATATGCCATGTGGTTAACGTGAATGATCAAAATTTGCATAGCAGGCAGCCAGCAGATGCCAGAAAGAGTCGGAGATTACAGGGAACCTTCACAATAGAAACAAAGACTCTGAACCCGTTTCAAATAAGTAATCAATTTAAAAAGTCAATGAAAAAAAAAAAAAAAAAATGTAACAAGCACGTGGGTGAACTATCAAACTGTCTACTAGCAGCTTAACCCCTTCGTGACAAAGGCTGATTTTACTTTTTGTACCCTTCGTGACAATGGCCGTTTTGACATTTCTGCGCTGCTCGTGTTTAGTTGTAATTTTCTTCTTTCCCGTTTACTGAACCCACACACATTAGATGTTTTTTTCAGGACAAGAAGGGCTTTCTTTAGATGACATTGTTTTGATTGTATCATATTATTTACTACTAAAAAAAGTATAAAATATGGTGAAAAATTTAGAAAAAAATGACTTTCTAACTTTTAGTTGAAAAATCTTTTACTCATCTATAAAAGGTAATGAAAAAACCTGCTAAATGGATTCTACTATTTGTCCTGAGTTTAGAAATACCCAATGTTTTTATGTTTTTTTGCTTTTTTCTACCCATTATGGGGCAATAAGTACAGGTAGCGTTTTGCTATTTCAAAGCCATTTTTTCCAAATCTGGTAATTCTTCCCCCCATGTGCCATTTCGGGTATCTTTGAACCCGGCCAATGCAATTTACCCCATCAAATCATATATTTTTGAAAACTAGACAGCCCAGGGTATTCCAAATGCTAGTATTTTAACTCTTTCCATGCACCATATCTACCACCAGTTTTTGTCAAACTTTGTGGTAGTCATTTTTTTGCATTTGTTTTGTCATACACATTTTACTTCAGGTATGAATTAAAAGGTTCTCGTTTATGTCACTATCACAAAACACCCCAATATGTGTTCAGCAACATCTCCTGAGTACAGCGATACCTCACATGAAGGATTTTGCCTGGCTGTTTGGGGGCAAAAGGGCCACATTTGGGGCATGCGCATTTTTCAATGTTGAACTTTGGCATTTGGGGATCCACTGCCCATGCCCTATTTGGTACATCTTTGAGCCGGGCCATTTCAGTGTGCCCAATAAACCCATATATTTTTGAAAACTAGACACCCCAGGGTATTTCAAATGCTAGTATTTTAACTCTTTCCATGCACCATATCTACCACCAGTCTTTGTCAAACTTTGTGGTAGTCATTTTTTTGCATTTGGTTTTCCACACACATTTTACTTCAGGTATGAATTAAAAAGTTCTCGTATATGTCACTATCACAAAACACCCCAATATGTGTTCAGCAACATCTCCTGAGTACAGCGATACCTCACATGAAGGATTTTGCCTGGCCGTTTGGGGGCAAAAGGGCCACATTTGGGGCATGCGCATTTTTCAATGTTGAACTTTGGCATTTGGGGATCCACTGCCCATGCCCTATTTGGTACATCTTTGAGCCAGGCCATTTCAGTGTGCCCAACAAAACCATATATTTTTCAAAACTAGACACCACAGGGTATTTTAAATGCTGGTATTTTAACTCTTTGCATGCACACATTTTACCACCAGCATGTTTTCAAAGTTTGCAGTAGTATTTTTGTGTGTGTATTTTTCCCACACACACCTACTTTATGTATGAATTTACAGCTCCTGGTATATGCCGCTGTCACACGACACCCCATAATGTGTTCAGCAACATCTCCTGAGTGCAGTGATATACCCCACATGCATGGGTTTGTCATTTTTGTGGGAACTAAAAGGCCACATTTGGTACGTGTGCATTTTTCTAATTGGAAATTAGGTGTGTGGCCATCCTTCCCCCGGTGTTAATTGGGACGTTGTTGAACCTGGCCAATTCAATTTACCCCATCAAATCATACCTTTTTTTAAAAGTAGACACCCCACGGGCATTTAATATGCCAGTATTTTAACTCTTTCCATGCGAGAATTGTTTTAAGCTAATATGCTAATTTTAGGACTTGCGCACAAAAATATATTTTTTATATATATATATATTTTTTTTTTTGTCTTTTTAAAAAAAAATTTTTAACATTTTTTTTCAACTTGGAGGTTCCCCTGATAGTGACATCAGTGGGAAATGATTTTTACATTTTACTATTTTTTTTCTAATTATTATAAATTTTATTTTATTTTTTAATTTATTTTTACTAATCACACTGTGATTAGAAAGCTGGCTTCCATTGACTTGCATGGCGAATGCAGTACCTGTATTCAACCTGCAAGTGGAGCCAAAGTTCTCTAGATGGTCTGGACTATCTAGCGAACTTTTAAAATTTGTTTGTTCCTGTTACAGGGCAGCGGCCATCTTGCTTGATGGCGAAGATCATCGGCAGCTGCGGCTGTGACCGCTCTCCGGAGCGGTCACAGCCCATCGAAAGGTAAGTGTTTGGTGTCGCTGGATGCCTCCTGATCGAGGCATTCCAGCGACACCATTTAAGTTTAGGAGGCGATCGTCGATCGCCTCCTAAACGCTTTTAATACGGGCGTCCGCCGCCATACAAAGTATGGCGGATGTTGACGCTCCGTGGAGGGGCCAGAGATGGCCCCTTCGTTCCGATAGCGGCGTTGCTGAATGCCTCGAGGTCGAGGCACTCAGCAACGTTTTTTGGGTGCAGAAAGCGAACACAGATCGCTTTCTGCACCCGTTTAAAGACGTGCCGGTCCTGGCACGTCAATTGTCGTAAAGCACATGCTTTTCCGTGTCGTACCAGGACCGGCAATTGTCGTTAAGGGGTTAAACATTCAGAATAATATCGCTGTATGTGTAAAGGTTCACTGCACAGAAGCTGGAAATTATTATTTTCTGCGGTAGGAGCCAAAAACAAATCTTGAGCCCGAGTAGATTTTAGTACACGGAGTAACCTTGGGTACGTACAGAATATAATACAGTTCTAGGCCTCTGTTAAAAGCGCTGAAACACAGAGTACCCAGTCTGGATAGTTTTGTAGAGGAAATGATACGGCGCCCATAACTCGGAAAACAATTCATTAACTTCAACCGTTAATGAATTGCATCGGAGAACAAACACCTTACAACGCTTGTCCCAACCAAGAGAATATTTATCAGCTCTGAGAATACCTTCTCCCTTGGCTAATCTATTACCGCCGTCTAAACAAGTATATCGCTTTATAAAACTTACACTACACATACAAAATATAACTGCCCTGACAAATCAAGATGATCTTTAAGGTCACTTGAAACACAATTATATTATAATATATATATGTGTGTTGTTAAGAGACAGTACAGCATGAAAGCAGAGATTCATGACATCCCGTTACACTGATAAATACTGGCAGTATTGAATAGCCAACAGGTTTGGTGACATGTATGTTTGTGGGAGCGAAGAACGTCACGTTTCAGACAACAGAATAATTGTTGCATGTATGGTTAGCGAGCCAGTAGGGTCCGTGTTGAAACAAACAATTGGTTGGAGCGAGGAAGCACACACTGCAGAAATCTCTGCTTCTGCTGTCATCCGAGATAAAAAAAAAAAAACACCCGTTAGAAGGACGCCAGCAGGAATCTCCAGCACTTCTGTGTTCGGGAAACGCAAAGCCGCAGGGTATCAAGGAAAGGGTTTCACAGCAGACCCAGCTCTGAAGCGTAAAGGCACCGCTAGGCAACATATGACACATTTCATCAACAGCACAACGATGATTAAACGCTCTCTTGCCAAATATTATGGTCAGAATTATATATAATTGCTATTTACTAATGGTAAATGAAAATATAATCTACATTTATTGCAATAAAAGATTGTAACCAGGAAGAGGAATATGAAGCCGTCACATAATAGAATAAAATAGAAATCTTTTTTTTGGTCTGGCTGATCATGTAAGAGGAAAAAGATGGAGATAAATGGTTGTTCAGCAGCACATTACGTGACTCAACATCCAACCGAGTAAAAGCTTTCAGTAACATGTTAAAGCATTTCGTAGCTGTACATCACAACTGTAACCACTAAAAACAAACAGCCACGGGTGCTTAACGCCCGACACTACTAAAGAAGGGAGCACTCTGCGATACCAGCCTTCGCCAAGATGAAGACACGAGTCCAAGAGCATTAACTCCCCTGTAGACCGTACATTATGCTGTACAGTTTTTGGCACCTCGTTAGTTTCCCCACAAAAATCAGTAAGCTCAATATGTCGACACACACCGGGGGAAGGAAGCTGCAGCATGTTTTTAGTTTCCCCGACATTAAACAGTGTATGTAAAAGAGATTTCATGCACATCGCTTAGGGGACTCCCTGGGACACTGGAGATAAAGAATCATTCTCTAGGGTCTTAAGAAGCTTTGGTGTAACTTTACAGATGAAGGGTCACTTCTGATCGTTAACAATATGTCAACAGTGACAATAAGTAAATCCTGGCCATAGCCTGCGTGCAAAGGACAATGCAGCTCTTCACCATTACACGCCGGAGCAGGACGTTCAGACACAGAACCTCACGGCAGATAACGCTAATCGCTGTCACTCCATACACTTCCTACCTGGTTTTAAAGCAGATGCTTTCTGATCTTTGGCCTTTATGCTAAAAAGGGTAGATTTATAGCTATTCAAGCTTTTTACACAAAGAAAAGCTTACAAAAAGAAAAATGGGATGCACCTCAAGGTAGTTTTGACATAACAGGCATGGAACACGCAGGTTATGTTATGATTGTTTTTCGGAGTGATTTGAAAGGATTTATTCCAGGTTAACACGTTTTGAAACAAGTGCTTGGAAATCATTAAAAATAGCATAGCATAAAAGTTCTATGCCCAACTTCTACTAAGAAATAGTTCTTTAATCGCGTAAAATTCTGACTCATTCATAATTTTCTCAGTATGTGTGATAGGTTGTTGGCCACAGAAACCTAAGAAGCCTCTGAGTTCTTCCTAAATTTCCATGCAATTAAATAATTAAAAAAAGATCTACTAAGGGTTATCTGAGTCCAATTAGAGAGACATCGGCCAACAAATACACTTTAATGCATGTATTTGCTTAGCTTCCCCGTTAAACCATAATTTCAATGGATAATTCAATTACTACAAGGTACCTTAATATTGGCGGGGTATATGGGGCTGGGAATTGTTAATATTTTATTAAGTGGAACAGCAACTTTAATTGAAACTGCAAGGAACTTCTGGATGGACTTCTTGTAGGCAACTTTTGAGGAGCATCAGGTGTGAAATATATATAATAATAAGAAAAAAACATGGCGGATCACTTTCCATCCAACAAGAGAGTTCAGCAATGCCTTTAGCTGCGGAAAAACCTCTTGGGTAGTGAAAGGTACAAACTTAATGTATGTCATTTTTACCTCCAGCACCGCAGACACACTATGATGGAGCTATGTATCAATAAACAGCAGCAGCTATTTTAGAGAGGGTTTGAGCAGAGCTAGGAGGCTTACAGGACAGTCAATCTGACACTTTTGAACCGGCTGTGATATTGAAGGTCGGCCAATTGTTGTCTGAAACTCACAAAGCAAACCAGAATACCCTCCCTCAGGCCTAAATCTGCGAGGCTGCCGTGTGTGCTTCAGTCCTATGTACTCATTATCAGGGGAGCACATCTCCAGCCCTCCGGGGCGGCCAACAGGGCACCGTTCTGGATATGGCTATACTAACGTGTGCCTAGGCATCTCACAAGAAACTTGCAATTGCAGGAAGTGATATATATATACATACACACACACACACACACACACACACACACACACACACACACACACAATCCCTAGGTAGACCTATTCAGGACACTACATGGTATATTGGCTTTTAGAAGCAGACCTGAGGAGTCTGAATCCATGTTGCTCCATGTGAAGATAGGGTGATGGAAAGTGAGGGAATGAGATTCTTATCAGTATGAATACAAGATGCTGGTCTCATGGCTCACTGTCTGAACCCAGCAGTGTAACTTAATTAATGCACATAAAAAGGGGTGCTAGAAGCTGCTCTATTGCTGGTGCTGGATCCTACGATGGCTAATGCATGCCCACCACATCAGCCCACAACAAGAGGAAAATGGAGAAGTGATTGTCGGGGATCTCTGGGATGGCAAGAACTCCAGTCTGAGGAGGTGCGATAGACCGGTGGTGGCAGTATGTCTGAGTGAGTGTGCCCATCTGAGCGTGAGTGTGTGAAGTAATTGATGGCTAATTTGTGTTGTGCGTTGTGTGCGCCCGAGAATGCGTGTGTGTATGTACCCAAGAGTGTGTGTGTGTGTGTGTGTGTGTTAACTGGGTCTTGCTCCAGGGCTCAGTATACAGCATGGCTCGTATCCTCAGCACAAACACAGAAGGAGGGGCTGGTCAGGTTACTTACTGCGGGGAAACAATCTCTGTATCACCGCCTCATCACAGAGAGCAGCGGGCTCCCGGAGACACGTTATACGTTACCTACATGGGGTGCCGGATCCAGTTCTGAGGTGATCTCAGGCCCAGCAGTCTTGACACGTCCCCCTGGCTCCGCTCACTCCTTGAAAACAAACCCTGACCTCCTCCTCCTCCTCCTCCCTGGATCCTCCTTTCCAGGAAGCCGGGGCCTGAGATAACACCTCTCCTCCTTCCGCGTCCATCCCATGTACCATGTCTCTACCGCAGAAAGCCCCGCACAGCCACTTACCGACCACAATAAAGCCCCACAAGTGTCTCCCTGCATTTCGGTTACCTTGGAATCTTTTTCCCGGGTCTCTTCAGTCAGGTAAACCATGAACTTCTCATCCAGTTCCCGCTCCACTGAAGGTTAGAGATGCCGGTAGCGCTGAACTCCTCAGTCCCGATCAGTACGAGATGAACTCCCAGGTTACTACTGCTCCGTAGCTCCCCGCCTCTCCACTGCGGCCGCTGCAGCCACCATACACTAACCGTGACGTCAAATGCTCTCTGTGCGCAGGCGCGGCTGCCACTTTAACCCGTCTGCTGCTGGGGCTTAGGGTGCTTACTCCAGGCTATTAATGTGGGTAATCCCCAGGACAGGGTCACCCCATACAGCATGGTCGGAAAGTTCCTGGTTGTGAAAAGGACAGATCAATAAAAAAGGAAGAAGCAATATGTTGCTGGTACTGGGGCACCCTGACCAGTAAACAGTAATGGTGGCCAGAACCATATGGGGAAGGAACTTGGTATAATTGGTATTAATTGCAGGGCTGCTATCAGGGGATAATACCCGTTCATGTGTATAGGGCCACCGCCAGGCCTTCCTGATCTGTCACAGGCCCTCTCATTGGCCCTCGCAGCCTGTTACCTGTGTCTGGGATCTTTTGGAGTTTTGGAAGAGATGACTGTTTTATGGGCATTGAGCCCTTATGATCCCTCTCTGGAGATTGGGGTCAGTGGTACTGAGGTCTCTTGGCCCTAATGTGGGAGCATTTGGCGGAGCAGCCCCTGTCTTAAATTGTGCCTTTGGCCCCAAGATTAATGGCGGCAACCATGATCCAATATATTGGTGAAAGCCCATCTGGCTTTGTGTGATCTGCACCTACAGGAGCGTGAAAGTTTCAGATGTAATGATGAGTTCAATAAGTCTTTAGAGCCCCAGCTGGCAGATCAATGACTAAAACAATGAAACCTGCCATATAAAAGGCTGGGGAATGGCCAGCATTGTCATCATTTTATTTGTAGACTGCGTGCACCTTCTGGGTAGCAGAGCTCCCAACCAAAGCCTTCTTTATGAATTTGTATTTTGTACCCAAAGATAATATAAAATATTTTTGGTACAGATTTCCAGATTTTTGGTCCTGTTGTAATAGTACCCTTTAGAAATGGAAGTCCTCCATTTGTAACAGTAAAAGAATGATGCAGGCCCTGTATGCGGATAGGTGTCATGCCTCCCCGGCCTTCAGGGCTCTCGGTGTTTACTCCAAGCTTTAGACATTTTCGCCCGGTCTCTGGGGGAGGGCAGGCCCACATGTTCACGTTCTTGGATTCTAATTATTTTTTGACTTGGTGCTTTCCTTGACAGTGTATCAGTTTGCATAAAAATCCCTTTCAATTTCCACAAGTCTTTTCTTCCATTATAGTTGCCATTAGAATTATTTGTCAGGCAGAACTGATTAGTTTCTGCAAAGAACCGTCGTGAAAGCTTTTAACTAGTTCATATTTGGAAGTTGACCCAACAGTCTCCAGTTGTGCATCTTTGTCCCTTAAGATATGCTGGGCAAAACAGCAAAACAACTTGTGTAAAACAGTAAAAGAACATTATGAATTATCTCATGGAATGTTTTGTTATCATATAACCTACAGACGGGCAACAACAGCCATTTTCCAGATGATCTTGATGGACGTTGTATCCATGATGTGAAGAGTGGGCCATCAGGAAAATCTCCAAAGGGGACTAAACATGAGTCCTGTAATAGTCCATTAGACATACCTACCGGCATCTCATCTTTACCCATGAAAACAGAAAATAGGAGCATCTTCTCTGACGGCTCGTGGGAAATATGGGAACATTTCATGGAAAGGCTTAGATATGACTGGTGGAGGGAGATGAAAGTCACAAACACATAATTCAGAATAACCTAATTTTACATATTAAGGACCCACTGCTATCACCCTGCTCTTAATATATGTGCAAAGCCTCATATAATGCTATTATTATGAACATAAATACCGGTACGGAGAATAATTAAAACACATTTGACATCATTAAAATAGCTAAGTGCTTTGAAAAAATACTGTTGTCCTGTCAAAACATAACACACCATCACTAATATTTCTGCCGTGTCAACAGTTTCTGACAATATCATTTCTAAAATGACTCTAAATAAATAGCATATATAGTACGCATCTATATACACATATACTGTTTACTTGAGTCTCAATGTCCAAAGAGAAAGTAACATACCGGAGTACATAGGGCTGTATAGGTATTTAGAATTATATTATTATTATTATCTGTCAGTAATAATAGTAGATTGTGTACATGGACCCAGATTAATTGATAGCAGGAAATAGACATAATGCGGATTTACGGGATTTCTTTTCATTTACTAACTATATATTCCATTGACTATACAATAATAAACATAATAACATTAATTTCCCGGCCAGGAAGTTTTGCAATTCATAATCGTATGCTAACGCAATCACTGAAGAGCTCTGATTTCCATACAATCCGTAGCAGAGCTGTACACGTGTTACGGTTAGGGTTAACAATAACGTTATTGTCTTTAATGAAAACATATTAAAATGACAAAAAAAAGACATAATATTTACAATTATTAAAGTACAATTATTTATAATTCTTGAAAGAGAGTCAATGATTTATTTAAAAAAAAACATTTTTTTTCTTTAAACAAATTTGCACAGTATATAGACCGGGCATATATAGTCCAATTGCCTATTGATGCCTTCGGACAACTTCATAAACTTGTTAACAGAAACAGAAATCTTTTACCACTTTCAACATAGTATCACAGGGGTAAGCATTCTCCTTCTGTCTCGCAAACACTTAACACTATCTGTTGGTAATTAACAAATGCACACAATTACAGGACGATTTGTATCCACTGACCCCACAGGCTGTACTTTTCAGTTGTCCCTTTGTGTGTTTTCCAAGATTTTGTTCTTAACTTCGGGAACTCATAGCTTTAGGCTAAAGAATTCCCATTCTATTCATTTTATTTTGGGGAATTTGCACAATCTCTGCCTCAGGCTGCAAGGTACTCCCTGTCCTGCAAGGGACTACTTTCCGTTCGTTATTCATATAAGAGATAGACACACACGCCAATAACTTCTTGGCTTTTTTCTTTAGTGTAATGATGGCTTATTCCTAGGTGACTTTTCTGCCTGAATCACTAAGTGGAATTGGCATTAGTGAGAAAAGGCATTAAGCTCCAACACATTAGTATCTACAGCTGACAGTCCAGCTGTCCGGATAACAAAGGATTACTACAGCTGGCATAAAAGCCACCTGGGAATCGTGTGCCGCCTGTATGTTAGGATTTCTGGTTAAATGTATTTTGATTTCCTGTTTAACTTCACTTCAATTCCTTATCTCGAAACAAATTTTTCCCAAATCTTTCACATTTCACAGTTCAGTACACCACATATTCCTATGTAATGATGTTTACAATGTTAATGATAGCAATGTATATGTAAAGAAATACACTTTGTAAATATACCATGGGAGCAGCCATTCTAATATGATTATTCCTCCCCATTATTGTGACTCCTTTCTATTGTTAATTCTATTTCTTGTTCATTGGTCCTAGGGTGATAAGATGAAAGACACTTTCAGGACACAAGTGATTAGGTAATGAGGTTAGAGTCACGAATCACATCTCCATCAAAGTAAACTTTTAAGGCAAATATATCCGAAACAATTACACAGAATGATAAAATGTAGATGTTTTCATAAAGGGTTACTTCTGCCATTATACGCACTTTTCGTGGTCTCCCTTTGCAATTGTATGGGAGGATTATGAACATTTGCCCGTTCCCCGGCCCACCAGCTTATAACTCAGGTAGGTGCTTTATTTTACTTTCTGTTTTGTGAAATACGCGATATACTTACCTTCTGTCAAGCGTTGTGGGCGAGTGTCTATTCACACCACTGTGCACATGGTTGCATGTAATCCTATTCATTTCAGTGGGAGTGTGTTCCGTGCACTGATTGGCTGCCCCAAGCAGCCAATCAGTAGCAAAAATCATCAGACCATGAACAAGGCAGCTGCAGGGCTGCAGCTTCTAGCTAAGGAAAGTGCTTCATTTTTTTTTATTTATTTTTTTTCATTTTGAAGAATGGGCATTAAAGTATACACAAAGTACTTTCATATTCATTTTTCTTTAGTGGGGCTGTCAGAGACATTAAACTGTCAGATCCTGTCTAAGTGGCATAAGATTTCCAACATTTACAATGTAATTACAGTAAGAGTGTTCACCAAGTTAGAGAATGCAGGTCAGATTAAAATAGACAAATAGCGATTGAATCCCAGGAAGGGTCTCTGGGGGGACATGACACAAAGGAGAGAGACAAAAATACAATCTATTAAACATCAATATTCCTAGAAGCAGAAACTGATATTTGCAACACAAAGCTTGAGTATATATATAAAGCTATTGCTGGAAATACTTTATTTTCTCAGAATATGAATTATTATATATCCACGTAAAAATAACAGATACTTTATAATTGATGCATGGCCAGGATAGTTACAGTCACCAACTCCAGGGCTAGCTTGTGCAAGAGTTTCAGTGGTCTAAACTAGACTCCCCCCGCATGCATGCACAGAAAGCAGTCAAAAGTGGTTAAAACTTCCAGCAGCTAAGGTGTTTTAGCAAGTAACCATTTAAAAAAATATATTTTAGGTAAAAAATGCATATATTGTGCATGCTTATAAGCTTGCAGGACATCATTTGCTGTTATCTACTATAAGGGGGGAAATATGTCTTGTTTGCATTTAAATGTAGTGTAACAAACATTACAGAAGTATGTATGAGTATTTTGGTGGATTTATGCTTATTCTGCATTCCCGCATTTTCTTGCAGGGTTATCAGATGTCATGTGCCTGCTTCCTCTGCAAGAACAAAAAGGACAGCAATTACATCCTTTGACTAGACCCACACATTGTGCGGCTAAAAACAAGATAGAGTAGTATGATAGACAGTGAGATGAGACTTGATAGGGTTTTCACGCTGAAAGGAATACGTTCCAAACACAAGCGATGTGTAACAAATATTTATACACAGACGTCCTAACATTTTGTGTTGGTTCATATTCATTTCTTTCGATACACATCTATTGCTGGCTCCTGAAAGTAACACAGTGGGTCCAATTTTTTATCTATATTCTTCATAGATGAAACATTCATATTAGTTTCTGTTGGGATACTGTTAGAACCTACATGGTCTGTAGGGTTGGTGCTGGAATCTCTAGATAGGTAGGTTATGGTACTTGGCAAGGCAAGGAAGATGATACCCCACACAGTAGGCAAAACAAAGTACATACAAACAGGAGGTAGTCCAGGGTGTGAGCCAAAGTTAATAGCCAGATAGCTGAACAGCGGAGGACAGTAGCCAGAGGGACAGGACTGGAGCATAGTTAAGACAAGCCGAGGTCAGTAGCCAGGAGGTCACGGTAACAAAAGTCAGTAGCCAGAGGGATCAGGCAGGCTGCAGCATGGTCACAACAAGCCGGGAAGGACAGGAACTGATAACTTGACCAAGAGAGGAAGGCCAGGCTGCAGGAACAGGTTCCAAGAAGCTGAGTTGCAGTACAAGCACAAATGAACAACAACAATTTTGAAATGTGCGCCATGATTTAAATAGACATTTGTGCATTCTCAATAATTAGGTTGCAGAGTCTTTAAGGAAGGATCCGCTCACGCACCGCCATACCGGCCATCACGCAAGCAATCAAGAAGTAAAACGTACATCTACTAACATAGGACAAATGGGCAGAGTAGATGAGCCAACTGAAGTTTCCATGTTTCCATATACCAAAACACATACGATGAACCCGTTCTTCAGGACATCATTATTCATATTACAAGTATTTTTAACCCTTTCATGCTTTTCCCTCGACCATTACCAATACTTCTGCTGGAAGACTACGCCAGATATTTTGTATCATTTCCACAGACTATATGACGATTCTTAAACTACTCTCTACACTACACCCCAAACCTCTGTGCTTTGCCAAAGTATAGAACATACCGTATTATCAGATGTATTAAAATCAAGTAAAACAGACATAATAACAAACATACATAAGAAAGTACATAGCAAGCAGAACATTTCCAGAAAATCTATAACTATGGCCGCAGTATTCTCATAATAGAGTTCATTTCCTAATAAATCATGTTTTATTTTAGATCTATCCAGGATATATTAAATCTAAGATCAATTAACTCCCTCTCTCCATGTAAAGGAAACACAATTAGTGGGCACATCCGCCTGTAATGTTCAAATCAACAATAGGAGATTGGTTGCCTAAGTAAATTACTGAATTTGGGCAAAGGTTCAATTGACTGGCATTGACAGCCCATGCTTAACCCTTTCTTTGTGTTACTTTGCTGTTTCACATTCTGCTTTGGAAGGTTCTTCATTGTTATATTATTTATTATATTATACATACATTTGGATGTCTGTTTATTAGAATCTTCATCTGCTACTTGCATATGGGTTGATATAACTTTTCTAGTGACTTCATAAAACACCTTAATGGACTCATTCTAAAATCCATGATGGATGCCTTTCCATAATACATTTATGCTTTAAAAATAATAACTGTATCTTTTTAAACTATACCATGTATGAAAGTCCTGTGGAAGTCCAATTTTTTTATATGGTTTCCTTTTCTAAATTCTCATTTTTCACTGTAACTGGATATGTAATGTTCTCTTCTCTATCATTGTATCCTACACCCCAAACAGGACCTAATTGTACTAAAACAGTACTTTGGAAAGCAGCCGAAAAAGATTTAGAGAATTACAGGAGGACCTTAAAGGCCACTCCAGTGTTCAAGGGGGCCCTCTAAACAATACACATGAAAGTACTTTCATGCATTGTTCAAAGCAGCACAAACGGAATAAATACTTACCTTATGGTCAGGGGGCTGAAGTCTAGTAAGGCAAGAACTAAGGCAGAGGTATAACACCGCCATGCCACCCCAAGCTGTGTTAAGAGGCCTCCACCTCCATGAATGTGCCATGTTTTCTCAGAACATGTGCTGCACATCTTAAAACAGTACTCGTGTATGTACAGTTATATTAAGGAGGAAGTTAGTAAGCACAAGAAAAAAATGATGTATGTGGTCAGAGGTACGTTTACCAAAAGCAAAGGCCATCAAAAGAAATAGAATTGCATGCGTTTGAACCAACTACAGTGAAATGTAACTTGCGGAATTGCATATGAAACTTCTGTTTTGTGAGTTTCCTTATTGTTGATATGCAAGTGGCTGTTTTCAGAAGGGGTGTGTGGTTAGTCCATTTAGACAGAGGGTTTATTTAATAAGGAAATAGAAGATCAAATATTATGGTTTAGCTGGCTAACAGTAAATTGCTCTGTATTCATTATAAGATAAATAAACACTCTCTTATCAATAGACAGTTCCACTGGTGAATATTCCCATAATGTTTATCAGGGCCGGACTGGCAATGATGAGGCAGCCCTGGCATTTTAAGTTGTTTTTATGCTCACCTTGCATGAAGCTGGCAAATCCAACTGGCGGGCGCACACTGCTGCACCTGATCTGCCGCTGGAGCAGGTGATCGGATAAGTAACAGGCGCATTTGCCGGTCCGGGCCTAATGTTTATTAGATTGCAAGCCAGCCACTGCCAGTCTTGTTGTTGTAGTAGTCAGGTACTAAAGTATCAAATAAAGTTTTACCGAATAGCTGGGACCAGTAAATGAAAGAGATAATTCTTATAACTTTCAAGTGAAACGTACCAATGAGTTAAGAGGAATCTTAACCACTTAGCAACCTCAGGACGTACTATTAGGTCGTATAAAGCAGGCCCTAGATGACCAAGGACGTGGTAGGGTTTTTGGAGACATGAGAGGTCAGAGTGTCATTCTACAGCATTACTAGCTTCCTGCTGACCGATCCGGCGTAACGGAAAATGGCGGGTTACACTGGACAAACAAAGAGTGTCCAACTGAAGTTCTGACTCTGACGGAACAAGATTGAAAATAAATAGGTTCCCAGAGGATCTATCCAGATCCTCCTTAGAACTCTGATGAGCCCCTGCTGGCTGATCACAGGTACTGAGGCAATGGAGCCCTGCTTGTTGATCACCTGTGTGATCAGCAACAGTAAGTAAAAAAATTAGTTTTGAGTGAAAAGTATAATGGTTAAGCATCCGTTACCTAAGTGAGAGTGTGGTACCCACAATGTTTTTTTGCAGGGTATTATACTTTTTAACAAACAAATACCAAGGTGTAATGTTTTAGGATCATCAAGTATCAATCTTCAAGCATCAAGGAGCAATGGACAAGTTACCATGACGTTTAGTTTTTTTTTTTATCAGGAAAGCCAATTAAAATACATTAAGGTTTATTTATAAGAAGTAATTCAGAGTTTTATAATGGGTCTTTTCACCATATTATGCAATGCACTGCACCTGCCAATTGAAATATTCAACTGGTTGCTATGCTGGAAACACCACATTTCGAACTATAATAGAGCCCTATCATCAATAGAAGTTGTCTCCATTTTTGTATATGGTGCACATATTTGTATGTGTTATTGCATTTTACATAATAAAATAACAAGTGTGCAGCCCACTTTTGACGTTTTCTTCTACAGCCCTGTGCGTTTGATGATGTCATTGACTTTGTTGCGATGTTTGTGAGGCTCTATAGTTCCGTTATCGTTCACTTACTGCTTCTGTTAGATGTCCCAATTGGTTAATATGCATAATATTTATATATATATATATATATATATATATATATATATATATATATACTGCCAACATAACAATAATTTGAGTCTCTTAGAATCCATCTTCTTTGGTTTGTGATAGAGTTTTTTCCATACCCCATTGTATAATAATGGCGAATATAATGGCGCTATATAAATAAATAATAAAATACCAGGAGTTGAACCCATGCCCAGAGAGCGCTTGGTAGTTTGAGGCGTCTTTTCTGTACCTCACTTTTGGTCACAAAGAGCCACCTGGTGGACAAATACAGTTAAAATGTTTAAGGCAAATGTACTGAAACTATATCATAGGACGGCCGCACCTTATATAAACACTAATCTCTCATCACTGTGTCCGATACATAATCATTGCGATAGAAAAACACATACTAATAAAGATAAAAGTGTACCTATGTTGCTCCCCCGTCCCCATGCACATACCATGTCTTTTTTAACACTTTTAGTATGCCAGTATAAACATAGATGTGGTGGCTACCTGACTCGCCTCACACTAAGACACGCTAACACCCATTTAGTTTTTATGAGTTGGGACTCTTTGAGGAGCTGGCAGCCAGGGAACAGGTTCTCTGTAATGGTTCTCTTCTCCTGCTCCAGCTACATGAGCAGTGGTATGCTTTATATTCTATTAACGCATCACAGGGTCACTGTTAATATAACAAATTACTTTATTGTGATATAGTTATATACAATAAAACAGTTTATAACTTTATAGTATGTCAGCCATTATTATAATCACAAAGTAGCATTTGTCTACAACCTGCACCAGAACAGTCCAGATGCTTTACAAGCTTCCCTTTGTCTTGTCCTCAAGCAAAAGCAATTCACGTAATAGTCAGAATAAGTGATATATTTTCGCATGATGAGCAGAATTGGTTTGTGTGAGCAGGAAATCATGCGTGGGGGGACTGATAAATGACATAAAATCAAATTGCTAGTCCAAAAATAAGGTTCATTAGCAAGGCATTGCAGACTTTTTTGGAACAATACAATTTTAACTAAAGGTGATAGTATTTTGAAAGAATTGCTCATAGACAGCAACAATTATGAGAACAAACAAATCTTTTTTATTTAATAGTAAACATTGTATGGATGGTTTAAAGATGAGCTGCCTCTGGACTCACAAAGAGTCATTCTTCAGCACACAGGAAAGAAAAAACATTTCATTTATTGAAGGAAATCTCCGGGGAACCATGGCTTGAAGAACTGCCCTTCCCTCTGGGCACTAAGAGGCTAACTCTGACTAGAACTAAAATGTAAAGAAAAAAAAACAAGAAAAAAACAAAGCTATTAATTGGGATCATTAGGGTTGACACACAGTTCACAGACTTCAAATCTGTTGCTGGAATCCTGACGCTCTGCGGATCTCTTTGCCGGGGAGCCGACACTCCGCAGATCACTTTGTCAGGTAGCCAGCTGTCTTGAGATGGTCCTTCAAAACTGTTTGCACTCTGTGTGTGTGTGGAGAACCAGTGTAACATATGAGACTTCTATTATGATGTCGCAATGATAGCTGGCAGAAGAGGTTCCATTGAGCACAAAGCACTTTTATCTCTTCCACTCTCATACTACTAAACACTACAGCTTTATTTAAAAAAACAAAAATTGTAAATGTAAATCACGAAAATACGAATCCATTAATTTTGTTTAAAAGATAAATGTTTAGAAATCCCAATGCTGAGCCGTTCATTATTTTTTAAATTTCCTTTTATGTGACATTTTACTGTAATATTTAAAACTATGAGGATTTACCCTTTTCCTTCTAATTAGACCCTGTTGCCAATTCATTTTATATTGAAAAAATTGGGCCCTGCTCCATGCTCCCTAGCATGCAATCACTCCCTTTTTCCTGCACCCAACAAAATATTTGCCACACTGAATCAGAATCAGGCATACAAATCTTGTATTTGCAGGTATACAATAATAATGTATGGAAACATAGCATAGCAGGTATAGATAAACAGAACACACAATAAACTGGAAATCATATGTAAACTCAGCAGATCAAATAAACACTTGGAAACAGCATTGCAGGTATTGATCAACTGAATAGGACAAACAAACCCTTTATTTGCAGGTATCACATAATTAATTTACACAATAATTTATTCTCTCACTCACCCCACTATCTACCCCTCTACCTCCCTTCTCGCTTGGCGCCCCTCTCTCTCCTCCGCGTCAGAAAAAAAAGGACGGCGTTTCAATTCCAATGCATTGTCCCGGATTGAGGCTGCCCGGGACTCGGGACTTAAAATCCCATTGCGGGACTGTCCTGGGCAATCCGGGACATGTGGTCACCCTACCTACTGTTTACCCCCATATACTGTATAAATCAACTGAATGCAAAACCAGTAAAGCGGTTAAAGATCAACTGAATAACATATGAAAGCGCAGATCAACTTAATTAGATATACAATCACAGGATTTTAAAAGAGTTAAGGAGGCAATCAACAATCGAAGATGAACAAGAAGACGAACACAAAGAGTTGGCCGGCGCCCAAGTCTAATATTTACCCACTATATAAGAAATATTTATTTTCTACACACTGTGTATATTAAGATTAGGTATAACATAAGCCAAGCTGTATTTTCTCAAATGATTCTTGGTAATTCATTAAAGAGAGCTAACACTGTATATTGTTTCAAGGCTTTTTTTAAATGTTGTTATCTTGGAGGTTTTGATGCAAGAATGATAAAATTAGCAGGACATTGTAGCAAACTGGAATGAAACACAGCTCCTCTGGTGTGAAATGTAAAATTCAGAGTAGCAAACATGAGTGAAATGAGAGCAATAATATGTGACGCTTTGTTGTTAGATGACAATGTTTTGTTTATCCTATATAGTCATTCGGGATGGGCTGGGTTGGTGGGCAATTGCCCTCCTCAGCCTGGTCCTAATTTTTCAAACAGGGCTGCTCTATCTTGGATAAGCTTGCTCATGTGTAATAGCGCAAGTATGCAAGCAACTATAATGAATAGTAATGTAAGGGTGCGATAGGGTGAGGTGTGACAGAATACATTTTAGTGTATGTATGTGTTAGTGTGCGTGCTAATGTGTAGCTTAATTACTTGGGGCGAGCAAGGGCCATGGCCAGTGTTCCCTCTAAACTGTGCTCTGTGAAAATTTTTGCACAAGAGAAATTTTCTGCGCCCGCCAACTAAGAAAAATTAGATGGAACATTGGCCATGGCCCATGGCCCATGGGAAGTACTTGGCTTTACTTACCAGAAGGTGCCAGCCCTGATACAAATAACACATCCTGCTGTGAGTTGTGGCACTGATATCTGAAACATCAAGTGTAGTCCAGGGTCAGATCTAAGTGTGTAGGAGGACTTTACTTCTATACAAAGAGAGTTCTTAGGACTTTACTTCTAGTAAATACTGCTGCTGAGTATTATTCAATCCTTATAGACACCAAGCGGGTTTCTCCTGCAGTGCTTCAGTCGGCTATAAAGTAAGGAGAGCTAAATAATACTGCGTCCATGTACACACCATAACTGCAAATATGAAAGATGGGTGAAGGAGCACCACTGGACCTCCAGCAGAATATTAATCCTCACGTTTTATTAAAAATGCCTCGTTTTACAAGCACATGAAGATATAATAATATTTTTATTAAACGCAAATGCTAAGCCAGACCCTGGCCCAGCTTGTGTTAGTCGATCTGACACACCTTCCTAAGATGCAGGTTCTCACACGTGTTCAGCAGAAAAGCACAATGACTCAGAGACTGAGACAGAGAGAGTGAATACTTATGCGCCTTTGGCGCAGTATTGTCTCCACAATTTTGAAGATTTATATATTGACTATTAATTCTCTAATGTAATAGTTTTCAGTAGACTTGTGCATTCGTATTGGAGTGAACATGAAGGGTGCTTTTTCATACCGAACAAACGAATATGGCGGCGGCAAAACGTTTACGAAGACACACAACACGAAGTGCACTTCATTGGTTGATGGCAGAGGAGGCCCCTCTCAACGACATTTAAAATCCTGGCGCCAAAGCTGCTGCGTAGTGCCTGCCGCGTTAACCCCCTATTAACCCCTTCTACAAAAAACGGCAAAAACGAACACGAAGAATGTACACGAATATTCGCCCCAAACCGAACACAGGAACGGGTGAATATTCGTGGAATACGAAGATTTTTTTCCCCAAGAAGATGAAGACGAACACGAAGATTTGGCTGGCGCCAAAGTCTAGTTTTCAGTATATGAGAAATTCCTACACAAATCATTTGGCGTTAAATGTCAGTATTTCTGGGAGACAAATAAACTATTGTTATGTGGCACGTGAACCTCTGTTACAGATATGTATAAATATTTATAGTAATGTATAAATAGTAATAAGTAATTGCTTGCAACATTTTAGATTGGGGATCATTATAGGGAGCATGCAGCCATCGTACTTTGACCATCCATCAAATTCTTGTAGGTCATTAAGGACAAGTAAGTTTTTTTCCTCTATTTTGAATTGAATTTTAGAGGACCTGCCTCAGGCGGTGGTGTGGTATCCCGTAATAAAGTCTGATTGTTACAGAAAGAGAGTTTGCAGGACAGTTAAAACTGCAATTATCTCAGTTTATTTATTTATTGTGAAGAGCATGTTCCTCCAGGTCATAGGGCCATCTCCTTGATTTAACTTTACATTATACAGGAATTTGTACAGCAGAAGGCTATCACCAGCTCTTCCTCATGTATTGAGTGGAAAAGAACCATTCGCTAGAGATTCAGAGAAAAATGAATGTAGGGAGCCAAAACTTTAGTTAGCACTAGCTTATGTCAGTAGTCAGTATGTCCCCCTAGCCTCCCGCAAAGCCCTTAAAATCTGTTGGGTTAGAACTGAGTTTCATCAGTGCCCATTATATCCCTATATGCATTGGCGCAAATCAGACCAATGTACCTTTGTTTTTTACCGTCATTCAGTAGGTTCACCATCATTCACCAAAACGGAGATGTGGACAAAGAAAGATGATTAAGGATTGAAGAGAGAAGGGAGAAGATAGAAGAAGATGCAGAAGAAGATGTGGAAGATGTGGAAGTGGTCGGCAGTAGTGGAAGTGGTCGGCAGAGAAGGTAGGGAAATCTTTAGAGAGCATGAGAGAGAATGAGAGTGCGAGAGAGTGAGTGAGAGATTGAGTGTAAACGTGGGTAAATGTGTGAATTGAATGGGCAGGAACGGAAAATCGTTGCTCGAAAACGAATGGGCCAATAAACATGACGAATAAACATTGCAAAAAACATTGTAGCTCTCCTAAAAAAATGTAAAAGTTAAAAAAGAGGGAGGTTGAGAGAGGGGGACATGCACGAGCTGCGTGGATTATCAAAGAGAGTGAACCTGTCACCTGTGTATGTATATATCTGTAAGTGTATATTGTTAGAATGTCTGTGTGTATATAAGTGTATGGTTTTACACTTTGCATGTAAATGTATGGTGTTAGAGTGTGCATACATGCATGTATGCATGTAGGTTTATATGTGTAAGTGCATGGTGTTAGAGTGGCTATGTGCTCTACTCGCACCCCCTTACCTCAATCCACCATGCAGCCTGCATATCTCTCGGACACTGTGCGTAACGTGACCACACTGCGTTCCTGCCTTCCTGTGCCAGTCCAAAATTATTCACAAAGGAAAGGATCAGCTCTTTGTGAACAATTTTGGACCAGCTCAAAGTAAGTAGGAACTCAACAGTCTGCCAGTCTGGTTTTGCGGTGTGCGTCTGCCAGTCAGCGCCGGGCCGGATATTATATCACATCTGGTGCGTTGCTGACAGGTATCCGCGCAGTGGGAATAAATCTACATGTGGCCACAACAGCGGCGGCCAATGCAAAATCTATTTTGCTCCTGCAGCTTCATTGGCACCACGGCCACATGTATAATTAGATAGTCGACCTCAAGACTGCCTCAATGCAGGTAGCCTACTGGGAAATCTCCTGGTAATTATTTATATCGGACGCCAAATTATGTGTTTCTATTCATGTATATATATATATATATATATATATATATATTTCCCATAAAATATGGGATGCAATCATTAAACACGCAAAAATAAAACAGCAATTTATGCAGGCTTCCCACCATGAGGCGGCAGCACCTTTTCTCATGCAATTCCCGGCTAAACCAGTGGTTCCTTCTTGATGCATAGAATGTTCCTTTCGGCCGATCTGCAGCCTACTTACTGCGCATGCGCAGTATGCACGGCCTTTTCCCAGTGCTGCAGCGCCCTTACGTTTGCGCTGTGACTCTCCGGTCCTAGCCCAAACGGAACAAAATACGCCGAAATGGTTAGTAAACCGAAGCAATATCACCGCATACCTATATTATAATGTTCCCTCTATAACGCGCAGCGATTTAAAGGCGACGGCGGTGGATTTCTGGGACGGATGTTGTCGGATTCGAGAAATGTCAGTGGGGGAGCTGCTCCTTCCAGCGTGGCCTAATGGCTGCTGCAATGGCTGACCGGCCGGCTGGCAGAGGGACTCCTCTCTAGTTATGTGTAGTGATTTAGACAGGTCTGCTGTGATTTGGGTGTAGTTTGTGAGTCTGTAACTTAATTAACTCAATATTTTTAATATTCTTGCAAAGTGGCTTAATGCACCGACTCGTAAGACAAGGGGGTTTTTTTTAACTTGGGTTTTTATGCAAAAGTGCATTCCTACTTTTACCTAATTACAGTAAACATGTATTTTTTCTCTTGGCTATCGTTCTTTATGAGCTTTGATTTGTAAGTTTTATATAGGAAGTAATGCCTCACTTGGCTGTCTCCTGGGTTATTGCATGGTGGGGGAGGGGGATTGCTGGGATGTCCTGTATTGGATATCCTGTATTGGATATTTATATGCTTTGTATTGGGCTGAAATCCATAGTTACTGTAAGTTTATTGGCATATAAATGTACTTTTTGTCTGCTCTTTCAGGGGTTTGTGAAGGTTGTTAAGAACAAGGCCTACTTTAAAAGATACCAAGTGAAGTTTCGCAGAAGGAGAGGTAAGTCGGCCGTTCACGCCATCCTGTGATAATTTTGTATAGTGTTTGTTGAATATGCTAATGGATCGCTGTGTATGCTCTTCTCTTGTGTTCCAGAGGGCAAGACCGATTACTATGCCCGTAAACGCCTGGTCATCCAGGACAAGAACAAATACAATACTCCTAAGTACAGGATGATTGTGCGCGTAACCAACAGAGACATCATCTGCCAGGTATGCTGTGACACTGGAACTTTGTTTCTACATTATCAAACTTGTGTGGTTTAAAGCTGACAAAGTAGCTTTTATTAGGTACTTCTTTTGTATATGTCAGGCACCTGAGTTTATTATGCACAATGAATTCTGTAATGGATTTAATGTAAGTGGAGGGTGCTGTTACTTAGTGTTAGGATCCGGGTTTGTTTTAGAATTGTTAAAAGATCCTAGATGTGTTCTTGTAATTTATCTGGTAACACGACCATGCTGTGGTTACCTTGGGTGTCGTATTGACTTAATGACCCATTCCTTTCCCAGGTTGCTTATGCCAGGATTGAAGGAGATATGATTGTCAGCGCTGCTTACTCTCACGAACTTCCCAAATACGGCATCAAAGTTGGCCTGACGAACTATGCTGCAGCTTATTGCACCGGTCTGCTGCTGGCCCGCAGGGTAAGTGTTTGCTAATCTAGAACCACTTGCAAGTTCTATACCTACTGGTTAGACTGGGTTCTACATCAGCTCCTTGTATTTTGAGGAGTCTTATGTTAGAAGTAAGCTTTTCATAATTAAGGTCTGAAGTTAAAGGCCTTACCTGCCAATATGGACTTGAATTAGCTTCACAAGCTGGCCTGACGGTGCAGGACCCAGCTGTGCCCAAAAAGCATGGTCAGCTCCTTAACTTCACATCTCCCGTGGCTGCCTGCATGGCACTTAATTTGATCAATTTTATTGGCTGTCCATAACAGTCGGTAAAAAGCAGACTTCACTTCCTTTCATTTGCTATTTCAAAGAACAGACTTGCCTAAATATGCCAATTGCTATAAATACGCACTTTACAAAGTGTAGGCACAAGCCCTGATACAGCATGCGGAAGTCATTTGTGTCTCTTCCACAAATGCATTGAACGCTCTACAGAGCTTATCACTTACTACTTGTGTCTGATATGTAGAGATGCATGTATGTGTTTCGGTGGTGTTGACATACTGGTTATGAAAGATCTTTAGTAAGGCCGTGCTCTACAGGTAATTCTTGGATCTGTGTAACCTGGGCTGATTTGTGTGTTTTCTGTGTAGCTGCTTAACAAGTTCGGCCTTGACAAAGTCTATGAAGGCCAGGTAGAGGTGACTGGAGATGAATACAACGTAGAGAGCATTGATGGTCAACCTGGTGCCTTTACATGCTACCTGGATGCTGGCCTAACCCGAACCACCACTGGAAACAGAGTCT
Source organism: Spea hammondii (assembly GCA_029215755.1). Classification (NCBI taxonomy): domain Eukaryota; kingdom Metazoa; phylum Chordata; class Amphibia; order Anura; family Pelobatidae; genus Spea; species Spea hammondii. The sequence goes on from JARDYJ010000007.1 coordinate 39,574,956, forward strand.
TTGGTGCTTTGAAAGGCGCTGTGGATGGTGGCTTATCCATTCCACACAGGTAAGTGCTGCTCAATTCCCCCGGGACACTGACCTTTTTAGTATTATTGCTAATTAAATGGAGTTAATTCATGTGAACTTTATTTCAGTCAGCAAACAGTAACGCGATTATAGTATTTAACTTTTGTTGAACTTTACTGGGGAGATGGATGGTGGTCTGATTTGGGGTGATCTGTTCACATGCGTGTGAAATCAAGCTTACTGGTTTGCTTGCTCCGTGGTCCATATGTTCAGGCTGCCATAGGTCTCTAGATGGAGAAGAGACATCTTGGGTTCATAAAATCCATGTAACTTAACATGTTTTTCTATGTTGGCATGATAAAAAGGTACCAACTGTAGTCGTTTTATGTTTTGTTTTGTTTATTTTTCCCTTGGTGTTGAGGTACTACTGTAGATGGGTACAATAGCTATAGAGATTTGTGTGGAACCTACCACTGAGGTAGATGTAACGATTTATCAAGGGCTTGTAGTAGGCCAGATGTGTATCCATTCAGTAAATCTTTTGAATTGTCAGCTTGCTGCAGAGCAATGATGCATTCTGGATCTGTTAACACTGCAATGAATTTGCCAGCTATAAAAACCATGAGTTGCATAGAGACTGCAATTTGTTTTTCCATCCTTAAGACTCAAACCTTAATCCTTGGCGTTGTCTTTCTGCCTATCTTGTGCATGTTTAACTTCCCATGTGTTTCATCTGTCACTTCTGCTGGTGTTTCTTGATCAGTCAGTTTTGCTCGCTCCACTGTGAAGGATGGAGGTCCTCCTCATCCTGTGTGAACAGAGGAGTTGGCCGCATCCATCTGATTTAACCTGCACCTTGTCCGTGCTAATGGCATGTTTGTAAATAGGTTAAAATGTGCTACTCACAATTTGAGAGCATATTTGTGTAATGGCTGTGTAGCTGCTAAATGATGAATCCCTATATCTGAGCATACTGTAGTTGGTCCTTCGTTTGCTTGTGATGCAACTCTACTGTTTCAAGACGGGACTGATAGCAGCCTGGTTCTCAGGGTCAGGGAAATAACTAAATCAAACATGCGCCACTCTAGCCCTTGTATGCTGCAAACAGGTGATACATGTAACAAACGGCAGCTACAGCACATACATCTAAACATTTAAAATACATGTCTTCAGACGCGGATCATGGTGTGAATGAAGCAGTTGGACTGGAGTTGTGTAGCCCTGAGCTACGTCTTGACATCACTCTAACTAGGGGGTATCTTTAGCATGATTTGGCACTCAAGTCCTTATTTTCCCCCCTTTCTAGCACCAAGCGATTCCCAGGCTACGACTCAGAGAGTAAAGAGTTCAATGCAGAGGTCCACCGCAAACACATCCTGGGCCGAAACGTGGCCGAATACATGCGCCTCCTCCTAGAGGAAGATGAAGACGCATACAAAAAACAGTTCTCTCGGTACATAAAGAATGGCGTCACAGCTGACCTTGTAAGTATTTGAACCCAAAAGTTATTTAATCTGCCTTATCTTTTTTCTTACAACAATTCAGCCATCCTAGTTTAATATTTGGATGTTTACATTGTCTTGTCTGTCATCTGTATCCCTGAATGCCTTTATTGTGTTGACAAGGCAATCTAAACTAAACTGACAACTATGGAGCCTGTCACATCTGTTTACCATTTATGACTGTTCTTGTGATGTATCTGTAGACAAAATTACTGTCCTGTGGAGCATTCATACTCTTGGGGAACTCCAGAACTAATAGCATATATTAGTGTTTTGTTTGTTTGTTTTTGTCCCTTTTCTTATTGCATAGGTAAAGTAGATGTACATTCTGCAGTGTTCTTGTGGTTTAAGTACTATATATTTTTCTTAGGTGGAAGACCTCTACAAAAAGGCTCATGCTGCCATAAGGGAGAACCCAGTGCATGAAAAGAAGCCCCAGAGAGAAGTGAAGAAGAAGAGGTATATCTTTTTTTTTTTTTTTTTTTTTTTTTATGGTGCAGGCAGAGATGTGCAAATGTCTTATGGGGTCAGATGCTATATGCACAGAATTATAATAACTTTTAAGCTGACTTATGTTGAGGAATGTTATTTCTGTACCACTTGTCTATTGGTAAAATCTTGGCATTTCAGAGTGCTCTGATCACTGCTATTGGCAGAGTTGCAGTTGTGGGTCTTTGGCTACGCACTACACTACGTTGGGCCAATCCCAGTAATCCTCTGAGGAGACCGTGCATATAACTGAACAATGCAGTAAAATTGAGGATTCCTTCCATTCCACCTCGATAATTAAAAGATGCCATGGTTGTATGTGTCCCCATAATGTATTTGAGTTGCAGTGACATCTTCCTACAAACTCCTGGCATAATGAATAAACCCTTGTATTTCCCAGTGTTTGTGGGAACCGCTTTTCTTTGTGTCGAAGGGTGTGTACTTGCCCAGTGCAGGGCTGAAGATATTTTACTGTTTTATAAAATGGCTTATTTTGATTCATCTTCCTAGGTGGAATCGTGCCAAACTGTCCCTGGCACAGAAGAGAGACCGCGTTGCTCAGAAGAAAGCAAGCTTCCTCCGAGCCCAGGAGAAGGCTGCTGCTGACAGCTAAGCTTTGCTGCCGCCTGTTTTCTATGAGTCTCAATGCTACAAAATAAATCTATTCAATCTACTTTCATGTGGTTTTTTTTGTTTTTTTTTCTTTCAAACAATTAGTTAAAACCTGTTAGTACCTGCTTTCATGTCAGTGGAACAGTAACATCACGTGATTGGGTGGGGTATGTTCTCATCCCAGTGTTCGGTACTAGGGGAAGTGGTGCCCTGGGTGCCATGATTGTTCCCTGCACCAGTGTAAAATTGTTCACAAGACACGCTGAGCCAGCCCTTAGTGAACAATTTTAGACTGGCTCAGCAAGGCAGGAAGGGAATGGGGTCATGTGACGATTAAAAATGGCACTTCCTGGCATGGGGGATGGCACAAAGAAAATGGGATGAGGAAATAAAAGGGAGAGATAGATGAGGTAAAAGGGTTTAAGAGTTTGTTAGAGCAGGCTGGTGTGTGTATTAAAAGGGTAAGTGAATGTGTGTGTTTATGGGCAGGCATAAGAGTTTTGTGTATTTTGACAGTATCATAACTGGTGTGATTGAGAAGAGACCACCATGGGTGCAATCTGAGTCCCTGGTAAATCTCGTGGGTGTAATCTGTTTTGGGGCAAGTCTTTTTATATACATGCCCTCCAGAGTTTCCCAGCCTCAGTTCCAAGACTTAATCCTCAATTCAGAGGAATAAAGCTAGTCCCTTACCTCAACATGCTCAGTTTGACTCTGCAGCACATCTACAAAGTCCTCTATAGTCTTCAAACTCCTGGGCTAGATGGTGAATCTGGAGAAGTCACATCTGGCTACTACCCAAAGAATCTTGTTCCTAAGCATGCTCTTGGATTCCGTGCAGCAACTGATTATTGCACAGGACGAGATGGGCAAAATCCAAGATCTGGTCCCTCTCTTGAGAACCATCATGTCTCTGTTGTGCTTGGGCCCTCGCTTGTGCGGGAAACCGCTGATACTTCCTGCTGTCTATGGATTTCTTGGGTGGATTTCACCGTGTCCGGATACTGCCAAGAGGTCTCAGAAATGGTGTTTACTTCCCTAACACCCAAGCATGTTCAAGACTGGGTTATCACTACTGACACCATTTCCTTCGGTTGTTGAGCCTGTTTGGGAATTCTTCATCAGAAGCTCTTACCTGAGCAAGCAAGGTAGGATGTGCTTATGGGCCGAGGACAACTTGACCCATCTCTCCACCCTCCATAATAGGAGTTCACAACATACAAGCAGACTAGCCACTAGACCAGGGCCGTCCAACCTGCGGCCCTCCAGGTGCTGCAGGACTACATCTCCCACAATGCTCTTTCAGCTAAGGGGCTGGCTGAGGATTATGGGAGATGTAGTCCTGCAACAGCTGGAGGGCCGCAGGTTGGACGCCCCTGCACTAGACTATCCTTCCAGGAGAAGGAAGTTTGAAGTCTGAGGTATTTTTTTTGCTCTGCAGATGGGCGTCTCTGATCATAGCTTTGAAAACGGAAAAACTACAGAAAACCTAAAAGTAGGTGACGTTTTTCTTGAATTCCTTCTGGGATAGATGCATTTGTGGGGACCTGGGACAGTCTGGCATGTTTTTCCTCCCTTCATTATACCAAGGGTTGTCTGAAAAATCAGGGCTGTGCATCTGCAATGCTGATCACTCCAGGAAGCCTATGGAGGATATGGTTTTCTGATCTTCTCCACAGGCTGCCTCTGTGGTAGGATCTTCTCCATCAGGGACTGATCCTACACCCCAATACTCAGTCACTGAAAGCAAAGGGTCTTTTCTCTCTGGTCATAGAAATCATCCTACAAAGTAGGAAGTGTTACCTCATTGAACTATATTTAAATTTGGAAGCTGTTTTCTTCCTGGTGCAGGAGGGGAAGCCTCATTTATGGTCTGCTGCTAAAATTTAGGATTTTCTCCAACAAGGAATCAAGATGGCTCTTAGCCTATCCTTCCTAAGTTTCTGTTTTGAGCCTCTTTCGTGAGATCAGACTGGAAGAACATCCTTGGATGAAGCGGTCTCCTGGCTACCTCAGTACCGACAACTAAGGTCTCATCTCCAGATATGGACTTATTGTTTTTTTTCTTTTATGAGGCCGGTGATCCTTTGACTTCCTCCATTATTCAGACCCAAAGTTGTATCATCCTTTCATATATCTCAGGATTTATTGTCCACCTCCCAAGAATGAGAAGAGATGTCTTTCACGTTCTAGGTGTCACGAAGTGCTTGCTCGTTTGCTTGTCTAAGACTAGGTTCTGGAGATGCTCTGCTGACCTTTTTGTCACCCTCTCCAATACCAGGAGGCGCTAAGTCTCTGAACCCACCATTGTTAGATGGATTACTCAATCTATTCATGAATGCTACAAATCAGCAGCCAAAGACCCACCTTTGAAATTGAAAGCCCATTCAACTCGGGAGGAAAAAAAGGCTGAAGCTGCTGCTGCCCAAATATGCAAAGCAGTAGTTTGGAAGAATGTGCACGTCTTCTATAAGCACTATAGACTGGTCCTTCCATCCTCTGTGGATGCAGCCTTCGGCACACGAGTGCTGGAAGCAGTCGTTTCTGGATCCCTACCCTCTCTTTGCTATATCTCACCTGTGCTGCCAACAATGGCATGGAAATTGTCTATCCTTTTGGCAGAACATATTGCATTATTGTTTTGTGTGTGGGTCTTTGTTATTACACTGGGTATGGGAGAGGTCTCTCTTATAGTCATGTTCTTCCTGCACCTCTTCAGATGGGAGGAGACTATCTCACCTGTGCTGCCAAAGCAAATGAAATACAACACAATTAATTCCTAGGTAAGAATTTACAATTTATTTTACCTGCATGTAAAAGATTCAGTTGTCTTTGTGACTGTACTGCCCAAGGATGTCTATTCCCAGATGGGCACAGTCCCTCTGAGCGGAAAAGCTGTCTGGCATTTCAGACAGGTTATGGAGAATTTCCCCAGACTGGACACCTTGACCTCAATGTGGCAACCTTTAGACATAGTGAAGCACAGTGGCACAATATTACATTTTTTTTTATCTATCTTGCCTGTTTTTATTCATGTTTGTAACATGGCTAGTATCTGCAGCATAACATTTAGTTCCAAAAATGTTTGTCCTGCAGTAGGGGGTGCTGCTGTGCTATAAAAGTTCTATTATCTGACAAAAACTCATATACCATCATAGTATTCCATTAAATCCATCCTTATAATAACTTGGCCTGCTTATATTTTAATATTTTAATATACTTAATTCAGTCACCTACATTTAAACGGGGGGGGGGCATATATATCAATACAAGTAACAAAATAAATCCACCTTTTTAATATTAATGTGCTTTAGAAACAAACTAGAGCTGCCTTTCATACCTTTCATTTCTTAGTGTGTGTATTAGATATATATATATATATCTATGTGTATACACCAATCAGCCATATCATTATGAGCACTGACAGGTGAAGTGTATAAATCTGATAATCTTGTTATCATGGCAGCAAGTCAACATTTCACCCTCAAAGTTGATGTGTTAGAAACAGGAAAAATGTAAGGATGTGAGCGACTTTGACGAGGGTCAAATTATGATGGCTAGATGACTGGGTCACAGCATCTGCAAAACTGCAGCTCTTTCGGGGTGTTCCCGGTCCGAAGTGGTCAGTACCTGTCAAAAGTGGTCCAAAGAAGGAAATGCAGTGGAGCGATGACAGGGTCATGGGCGGCCAAGGCTCATTGATGCATGTGAGGGGTGAAGGCTGGCCTGTGTGGTCAAATCCAACAGACGAGCTACTGTAGCTCAAATTGCTGAAAAAGTTAATGCTGGTTCTGATAGAAAGATGTCACCACACAACACATTGCAGTTTGTTGTGTATGGGTCTGTGTAGCCGCAGACCAGTCAGGGTGCTCATGCTTTCCCCTGTCGACTGCTGAAAGCACCTACAACGGGCATGTGAGCATAAGCACTGAACCCCGGAGCAATATTAGGCAGGTAGTCATAATGTTATGGCTGAATGGTGTGTATGTATATATACTTCAAGCTTTTGTCACTAAATAAACAATTGCCGTTAGATGGAAAGTTTCATCTCACTCCATTAAGTTTGCATTATGAGGTTCTTCTTGAGGAAGAAACTCTCTAGATAGGGCCTCCAAGCAGTAGCGTACCTAGCGGGGGGCGGTGGGAGGGCGGTCCGCACCGGGTGCCGCTCATCAGGGGGGTACCCGGGGTACAGTACATTACTGTCCGGAGACGGACAGTAATGTCCGCCGCTGGAGGAGCAGGCTCGCAAGGGAGCGGTATCGGAGGTCTTTAACAGACCTCCGGCTCCCTTGAGTGAAAATCACTCAAGGGAGCCGGAGGTCTGTTAAAGACCTCCGATACCGCTCCCTTGCGATCCGCGCGGCAACAGCTGTTGTGCGCCGGGGTTTGTTGTCAGATCCCGGCGCACAACACTGAAGCCGCGCCCACCGCTGTCCGTGCCCTCTGACCCGGAAGAAGACAGAAGAACTGAAGAAGAGGAGCGAAGAGCAGGAAAAGGAGCTGTAAGGAGAAAAGAGGAAAGGTAGGAAAGCATTCAGTGAGAGTGACAGTGAGTGTGGATTGGTGTGTGTGTGGATTGGTGTATGTGTGGATTGGTATGTGTGTGGATTGGTATATGTGTGGATTGGTAAATGTGGATTGGTAAGTGTGTGAGAGTGATGGGTGTTATGCTGTACCATTTCCAATGTATTTTTCATTATATAATTATGCTCTAAAATACATCATAACTCCCATCACTCTATACTGTTCCATACAGTGGCAGAACTGGGAGACAGAGGCCTTGCACCCCCACCGCAGGACTCCTGAAAGGTAAGTGAACTTCAAAGAGGGAGAGGGTAGATAGTTAGGAGGGTGTAGATAGGGAGAAGGGAGTGAGTCGGGGGATAGGGGGTAGATAGGGAGAAGGGAGTGAGAAGGGGTAGATAGGGCAGAAGGGAGTGAGAAGGGGTAGATAGGGCAATCATACTCCTATCATGCCAAGTCTGCGAGTGCCTCCTGGAATCTGGGTATGCCTGATAGGAATGTGATTGCGGTGGTCCGAAACGTTGGCCGTGCTGATTGAAATAAACTAGTGTTTAATGCACTTTACTACAAAGACCCGTGAGTGCCCATTTTTCTTTGGTTACGTATATCTGGCTATTTTTGGAGCACCCGGGCAAATAAAAGCCTGTGTATATTAACAATATGCAGCCGCTCCCTTTGGTTTGTGTATATGCTGCATTTTCGGTTTCAGTCCAGAATTCGTTTTGGTGCATCCCTACTACTAAATAAGTGGTAGGACTACACCACATCAATGTTTGGCTTAGTATATAGTGATTGGGGTTATGCTGCACTATTGTCAATGTGTGGCTCAATGTATAGTGATAGGGATTACACTGTACCACCGTCAATGTGTGCCTCAGTATATAGTGGTAGGTGTTATGCTGTACCACCGTCAATTTCTGCCTCAGTATATAGTGCTACGTGTTATGCTGTACCACCGTCAATGTCTGCCTCAGTATATAATGATAACAGTAATGCTGTACCACCTTCAGTGTCTGCGCCGGTATATAACGGTAGAAGCTATGCAGTTTTAAAGTGTGTGTGGGGGGGATCCGCCCCGGGTGCCAAATACTCTAGGTACGCCCCTGCCTCCAAGAGCACTGAACCTCAACCTGGATTGACCTTGGAGCAATTGCTCCAGAGCTGTGAGGGGCACATAACTCTCAGTGAATCGAATTACTTCCGGGCGCTCAGTATCAGTGAGGGACCACAAAGGACTGGCTATGGAGAACATCCAGGAGTGGGCAGTGGATGTGGTAAGGAGGGGAAATTTTATCTAATTGCTTCAGGGCCCTAGGTGCCCCAGGTGCCTTAATCTGGCCTTGTGCTTAAACGCTGTGTTCCTGTAAATGCAGATGCTGGAAAGACATCTTGAGAAATTGCATTTTCAGTGTTTCTCTTCGTGTAGTGAACACGGCATTGTTGCTGATGGGGAGACCCACAAATGTACCTCAGGGACTCCCTGCTTCAGTAAACATACTTCAATGATGCCTTGGGAGAAAAAGCTTTCCCCACAAAAATAAGCATCCATGTTGCCACCTCTGCCAGTTTGACAGATTTTTTTATGTCCTGGAAACCCCAAAAAATTGAATTTAAGTCAAGTTAAGCAGGGTCATTTAATGTTGAGTTATGTGACCCCATGGTAGTAGCGTGACAGCTTGCACTTTGCAAGCTTCATAGAAGAAGGACTGAAGCTTCTCAAAGGGTAAGCGAGGTGTGTGTTGAGTGTGAGTGTCAGTGTCTGGCTGTGTGTGTGTGTGTTACTGTGTGCATTTGTGTCTGTGTTAGTGTGAGTGTGTTGCTGTGAGTATCTGGCTGTGTGTGTGTCTGTCAATGTCTGTGTCAGTGTCTAGCTGTGTGTGTGACTGTCAGTGTGTTGCTGTGTTAGTTTGAGTGTCGGGCTGTGTGACTGTGTGTATCAGAGTGTCAGTGTCTTGCTGTGTGTATCTGTGAGTATCTGCCTGGCTGTGTGTGACTGCCAATGTCTGTGTGTTAGTATTTGGGATGTTTGAGTGTTAGTATGTGCGTCAGAGAAGCAATTTATACATACATGCTGGTAATTCCAAAGGGTTCTTATCTCTGTACATACATACATACAGGGCCGCCCCGCCCCCTCATCTACCCTTCCTCTCCCTCCGTCCCTGCCGCCCCCCCCCATTATCTACCCTTCCTCTCCCCCCCCCCCCCTTGTACTTACCTTTCAGCAGTCCGGCGGCGAGTCTCCCTGTTCGGTCTCGTGCCGGCTTGTAATGCTGAGCGCCGGAAATCTTCCGGCGCTCAGCATTACAAGCCGGCACCGAGACCGAACAGGGAGACTCGCCGCAGAGGAGAGAGAGAGAGGGGCGTCGAGCGGGTACTGACAGCTTGGTAAGCGAAAACCACTCTGCGCCCCTCTCTCTCTTTCGCTTAAAAAAAAAAGGGCCCCTTCAAAAGTGCAGCCTGGAGCGGTTGCCCCACTCGGCTCCATTGTCAGCCCGGCCCTGCATACATACATACATACATATCATCCCCCTTACTTTCACCCTGCCTGCCTCCATTGCTTACCTCTCTCACTCTGTCCCTGGTTCCTTCCTCCTCCTTCCCATTACACACCTTGTGCAAGCAGCTACATTTTCACCACGGTATCATGCATCATCTTCCATACACTTAACTTGCTTAAACTCATGTGTAGATGTGTGCATATCATCCTACATATAACATTTCACATACAGAATTCATGATCCACCAGAGGTCAGACAGTAAGCGATTGGAGACAACTTCATCCAGCAATATTTGGTAATAATAATAATAATGTGGAGCTGTACCATAGTTGTACTTGTGTGAATTATTGCTATGTTTGGTTAATTTAAATTTTAACACCAATTTTTGTTATAGCAAATGCATGTTCTTGCCTATTGGGTGAGAATTTCGAGGTGCACCAATTGCACCCCTGCCCACCTCTGGAGTAAACCTTGCCTTGAATTTATTTTTGCTACTTTTGTTTTCTTATAGAGTTCTGAGCGCTTGGCCAGATCTGTTTAAATATTTATAGAGAAATGTTTCTGTATATCTGGCTTATATGGAAACCTAATAAAAATGTGGAAAGCATTGATCTTGTTATAGGAAACTATTTGACCAGCCTCATTAAAATGGATATTTAAAAGGGGATTTATGGCATGGAAAATCAATCTAAGGGTTAATGACATTGTGGTCAATTTCAAATACTAAACAGCTTGTTAGAATTTAATATTTATTTTAAGTGCACTATCTTTTTTCTTTAACCCATGCAGCCCACAACATCTACATACAATGCAGATGACACAGACATGTATATAAATACTCAGACTGTTTGAAACCACCCTCTTGTAATAACTTCATTGAGCTCCTGAAAAATCTTTGGATGAATGCCATCTGCACCTGGTGCTTCATTTATTATAACTTTATCCATTTCCCCATTGACCTTGGCCATCAGTATGACTGACGTAAAGATAAGAAAATCAGCTGTCCAGTACTTTGATTCTTTATCATTGCTAACCTTCTTCTCAGCTTAGTCTTGAAATCCTTAGTCCTCTTTTGTTTAAATATTTAAGCAATGGTTTAGAGCAGGGGTTCTCAAACTGCGGCCCTCCAGCTGCTGCAGGACTACATCTCCCATAATGCTCCTTCAGCTAAGGGGCTGGCTGAGGAGTATGGGAGATGTAGTCCTGCAGCAGCTGGAGGGCCGCAGTTTGAGAACCCCTGGTTTAGAGTTTGGTTTTCTCTGGCATTAAGCTTAATTTGCAATTTTCCCTGACTGCGTTGTTCTATTGCTTGATTTTAAAGAGGTTGCTGAATTTCCTGCATTTGGACAAGAAGCAGCCATATCTATTAGAGCAAAGCCAATTATACCACTGGAGCTATTGGGCAACATTTCCAAAAAAACGCTCAGACTAGGTTGGATAACCCTATGCTATGGAATCAATCTACAGACGACCAACTTCCAACAGCTATTCCCATGCTATAGGTCATGGTCAACAACATTGTCCACAGCAGATTGAAGGACTTAAGAGTCTTCATGGCTTTGTCAAGGAATACAATGACACTGGGAGTTAAGAAAAAAAAAAAAAAAGATCTCAATATGAATAGATTCGGGGAAATATATTGAGTTTAAAACTAGAGGTTCAGAAACTTAGATGTAATGTAAGGAAACTTTACTTTATTAAAAGTGCAACAAATGTGTGAAATGCATAATTAGTTTCAGGGGTCCATTTTGGCAATTGTTAGGTTAAATGTTTATATCACTGGCCCTCTCTCTATGATATGGTGACCACATTTTATAATTCTGATTCAGGGATAGGTACAGGAGTGTAGCTTCAACAGAAGTGTGGCTTCAGTGAGTGTGGCTTTAGAAGTCAATTAAGCCTTATAATTTGACCTGTATATTAGCCAAGTTGCTATATATATCTCACACACACACACACTCTCCCTTACATATAAACACAATATTGACCACAATGCATTTTTTGTATCACCCTTTCCATCTTTATTAAGTTTTTTACTTGTATCGTTTTTTATCAACATTCAATTATTCTATAATTAAATAATTTAGGAAAAAAATAAGGATTGGGCCTCGGCCAGGTGATTGCTGGCAAGGGAAAAGGAAAGACGGGCACCACAGGAGAGCTGTCATGAGGTCAAAAGATAATGGATAACAGTAACATGATAAAAATGAATTCACTGTAAATTCAGTGAAAAATCAGAGACCTTCAGTTTCCTCTTTCACACTGAAGTGGCTTGAAGCCTCCACGGTTTCAATGGATTTAACTCTGAGCAGCTACTCTCAGCCGCTATAAAGGCTGCTCACGCATTCCAGACGTCTAACTGCTCACTGTTATGTTCATTTCTGTAATACATTGCTTGAATATGAAAATCAGTCAGTTTTTATTCTCAAATGTACTGTTATAATATTAAACAGTGGTTAGGGTTACAAGGCTTAACATGTAACAATCACTTTATAAAGCCAGCTAACAAATTTAAAGAAAATGAAACAATGAAAAATTGAAAATAAAACTCAGTGGAATAAAGTTGAAGTGTGTAGCTATTAGTACAGCGCTGTGAAAAAGTATTTGCCCTCTTCCATATTTCTTCTTTTTTTGCATACTTGTCACACTTGACTGTCAGATCATCAAACTAATTTTAATATTAGACAAAAATAACCCAAGTAAAATGTTGTTTTTCAAATGACTATTTCATGTATAGAAAGAAAAAGCTATCCAACCCCACCTGGTCCCTGGAAAGGTAATTGCCCCCTTTGTTACTAAATCAACCAGTTAAGCAAATATAATTGATAATTGGGTTCAATATCACTAGACACACTCGGGCATGATTAATGCGAGGATTACTTTGTTGAATCTAACCATGAATTAAATAGAACCTGAAAAGTGCTGCAAGGTCTCAAAATGCAGCACATTGTGCTGCCATCAAAAGAGCGAGCAGATGAGAAACAGTCATTAACATCTATCAGCATGGAAAGGGTTACAAAGCCATTTCTAAGGTTCTGGGACTCCAGCACCCACAGCCATTATCTACAGTGGTGAACCTTCCTAAGAGTGGCCAACCTACCAAAATTCCTTCAAGAGCACCAGGAGGTCACAAAAGAACCCAGATTAACATGTAAAGAACTGCAAGCCTAAGTCAGATCAAAAGGAACTGTGCAAAATGGCATCCATGGCAGAGTTGCAAGGCGAGAAACCACTGCTGACCAAAAAGAACACAAAGGCTCATCAAATTCAAATATTTGACAAAAAACATCTTGGTGAACTTTTGGAAGACATGGATCACATGTCGAAACGTTGCCTGCGTGAAATAAACTCACCTTACCATTTGAGTGCTGAGCCTCTGCTTCTATATTATGGATCACGTGGCCAAACCTCGAAATGCGCATTCCAGCGGTGACACGCTCTTATGACCTCGGGTGACCTCTTCCTTCAGGAAGTACCTCTCTCTCTCCCTATTTAAGCCTGGGACTTTCACTTCTGTGTGACCCGTGGTTGGCGTAACTCGTCTGTTTTGCTTGTGCTCTGTATTGTGCCGTTTTCCCCACTTTGACCTGGCACGCGCCACCCTCCAGACCGTTACATATAGGTTTTGATTAACTCCTTACCTTCAAAAAATGAAATGATCATTTAAAAGTGGCATTTTGGGTTTACTAGCATTGTATGTGTCTTTTATTAAAATTAGTTGGATGATCTGAAACATTTAAATGTGACAAATAGGCAAAAATAGAAGAAATTGGGAAAGGGCAAATACTTTTCCACAACATGGCATATCTTCTTTTGTCTGCAGTTTCCAAACATTCTTCTGGTTTGTCAAATAAAACACTCAAACTTTTATTGGTAGATCATGAAAATAAACTTGTTTATTAAAATGGTACATCAGCATTGTTTTATATACATTTTATATATTTTATAGTCATTTTAATTAAATACAGCTTTAGAACAAAGGTGTCAGCAATTAGAGGCAAAACCACAGAGAGAATTCTTATCTCGCTCAAGGCATATGTACAAACAGCGAAATAAGATACATTTATGTCAGTATGGGCATGTCTAAAAACAATTTTGCTCTGAATCCAAAAAAGTGGAAGGTTTCCAATGCACCATTATATCCTTTTCATATCCATAATACTTTATAGATTGTGCACAGCACAGGGTTGGTCTTCCGCCTACATACAGCTGTTTCAGTCTTCTTGGATCTCATTTGTGCCGGATAGAAACAGTTCACTCCCATGCAAGCAAATCTGAGAAAGGCATCTGGCCACAGTTTATACATGCTTACGGTAAACAAAAACTCTCCACTGTACATACAATCAGTGGCTTATTCTCATCTTTGCCGACTAGCCATGGGGTGGCAATTGCAAGGGGAAGGCAGCCCCCCCGCATAACCGGTGGCCCTGTTGGCACTGCATGGTATACGGCGTCCGCAGAGGTAAAGGGGTAGAAGGGGGCTAGTTCTCTGCATACAATATAGTTAGAGCATAATTAATTACCCCATTTGCATCATAAACGCATTATATATCCTGGGGAAATTTTTGAATTGGAGTCTACCTCCCAATAGTTTAGGATGTTCAGGTATTTAGCTCTGGATCCCCAATATCAGTAACTCATTTAAAAAATATATATATGGCACGCGATCATAAACCAAGTGAAAGATATCTAGTCGCAGTTCCATAAACTGGTTGAAAAACTGTTATACTCTTTCCCAAATACATCTGAAATGTTTGAATTCAGTTATACTTTACCATTGTATGATTTCTTTAGCTGTACAACGGACTATAGCAATTATGCTAAAAGACATATTTGCAAGCCTAGAAATACTTTTCGGTCATTAATATTTATAAGTATACACAACATAGTTAAGTAGTTATAAGGCTCTCACTCAGTTCTATGAGAATATTATCTTTGTTATAGATTCCCAAGAATCTGGACATATTCACAGTTTAGTATTCTCTCTACTGAAAAGTCATCTTAAAAACCTAAATTCAATTCACAGTAATCACTAAATGTGTTTTGTTTTTTTTTACATTAAGTTTCTAAAGAAATAAAAAATGCTGATTAAAATGTGTTACTTTTACTAATTTCTACAAATCTAAGATACAATTTAAATATTTTCATTAAACTGCTTTTTCTGGAGTGGAAAAGGTATCATAGAAGTGTGTTTTACACTCAACTGATGAAGGGTTCTTTGGCTGACTGTGTGTTATTTGTCTGCAACAGCAATATTTACCAGCTGATCGCTGGGTTAGTCCGATGACATAATACAGAGGAAATTCGTCAGCTTTTGTTAAGGATACCTACAACCAAGAGGGACATGGAGAATATCACCGTCCCATATGGTGGCGCTTCTCTTAACTTTTTTCATTGATTAAACATCTTTGATTTTCCTCTCGCAGAGTCCTCAGAAGGTAATAGAACCCATCTTGTAGATAAGTTATAAAAATAGAATGAAGCATGACCTAAAAGCGTTAAAACACCATAATTAAACTACAATGTAACACTTCATGTTAGGTTTTTTATATTCTAAACAATAGTGTGCAAATTTTTCCATGCCAAGTACCAGTAAACTTGAAAGTGTCCTAAAATGCCTTTAAAACAGCAGCTTCTATTCAACCACTCTACGTCCCTAGTGGTCGTTTGGCCATTGGGTTTAGCTACAACTATATTTTTGGCCGGTTCACAGCATTATAAAATCCGGAAAAGTAGCACATATGGAGTTATGAGAACAATACTTTTTTTGTTTGGTGGACATTTTCCTAGAGTTCCAACTCACACACAATTTCTAAATTCTCACAAGAACTAAAATCGCATAGGACAGACAGGACTGGTAAAAGTAAACGCTTCTGTAACAGCTTCTGCCAGTTGATAAAGGTCTGCCCTTAAGAATCATTAGTATGCGATATTTTTTTCCATAACAGAGCTTTCAAATTGTTTAATATTAATGAGTGTTCCATTTCCATGTGCTTGGCTGAAGACTTTAGGGCCATGCAAGAATAAATCTGCTTTTCCAGCTCCTCTCGGATTTCTGAAGGAGTTCCACGCAGCAGATAGTCTTTCACCAAGAGACATACTTTTGCCAGATTTGGTTGGGTTATGTCTCCAGTGCATTTCTTTCTGTTTTGGTTGCACGTAGTAATGCAGTCGGTACCGTAAACGCAATCTGTGTCAGACTCACAAGGTCGATCTTTGATCAAATCCTTCAGGCTCATTTCAGGTATTATCTTCCTCATGTCCACCATTTTCAAGTCATATTTCTTGTTATAACCAAAATTGTTGGCACTTACATCACACATGAGAAAGTTACCATAAGGTCCATGGAAAATGTCTTCTACAAACTCCAAAAGACCTATAACTATCTTGGCCTTTCTGGGCCAGGATGGTGTGAACCACTGGTCCATACGTTTTCTAAGGCCTACGGGAAGAAATACTTCAATGAGCCATGGGAGGCTTATTCCATATAGTGATGTGTATGGCACCCGCTCAGTTATATATAAATCCCCACAAAACCCGAGCAACTTTGGGGTATGTTCCTTATCTTGCAGGATAATCATCAGCAAGAATTCATGAAGTTGTAAAAGCGCCCATGCAGACTTGGCCTCTGGGAGAGACACATGCCCATCCTTATTCCCATCAGCAGCTGTCAGTATAAGATTTACAAGTTCTCTGAGATTACCTTGATCACCCAATTTGGCCTAAAAAGACAGTACAAAAAAGAAAAAAAGATAAATCATCAAATGTGACCAGTATTTATAATAATAAAAAAATATATATAAAAGTAAAAAAATGTATTACAATTAAGTGGAGCAAGTAACGGTAAAAATGCAAATAAAATTTCAGTTTCCAGAATGTTTTTGCTAAATAATATCACAGAAGAAGGATGTTATGATTACCTTTAGCAAATGTGTCTAGCCCCCTACATTTTATTGTTTAATACACAACAATACAAAGAGGTGCAAAAATGTGCCAGGTAACAGATCACATATTTGGAGGAGTCTACTTGTACAAATTGTGTTCTTAAATACATAATGTCTGTAGAGTGGAATTGCAGTTGAAACTGTGTTACCTCCTGTCTCTGGAAAATGAGTCTCCAGTACTATCAGGCGCGACATTATAATACACGTATTTTAATTTTAAGGAAAAGTATCCCTTTTATATGACTATCTGTCCCAAATTGATTCCATTACTAATAAGGAAAGGGAAAAGAATCCCAATTCTGTGATAACCAGCCATTATCGACAGCTCAGACTGAGATCAGGCTGATCCCTAAACAGCCCCTCAGACATAAGACACCAATAATCATGATGTGCGGGTAAGAAAAGGGGCTTACTTTGAAACGACTGTGCACCATTTCTTTAAACTTCTGCACGGTTGTACCTCTTGTTGGTTTGTCAAACAGTATAATTTCTTTTCTCGGCTCTAGTTCGGCTCCAAAATCGAGATGTAAAGCATCTTCCATCTGACACTTTATCACGCCTTCCAAGTTTCCCCAAATTCCCAAGTACATCTAAAAGAGTACAGCCACATTCTAGTAATCATTTTATGTTCACCGATTAACATTGGCAAAAACCGGTAAAAGTGGCATGAGATGTAAACAATTGGTCAATTTCCAATAGAGGAAATTCAAACAAACTGTTACCTGGTTGTTGGGTTTTGTTGATAAACATTTTCCAAAATATAGGGATTCCTTTGAACAAAGTCCTTCACAGGCAGATCCATCAATAACGCCTTTCCTATATTTATCACACTAGGAAAAAAGCATGAGATACATTGTTAGCAGTTTAGGTGCCACTTCATGAATCTGTTATTTATTTATGCAAGAATAAAGCTCCACGTAGAGCATCAACAAGGGTGACTTCTATTTGCCGACCTATTCACTATATAGGGACAACTTAGTGCTTCTGCAGGAAAGTTTGCTGGGCATGCCCCCTCACAAAGCATATAACTCACCCAAATACAGCAGAACTAAGAACTAAAGGGAAAAGCTCTATACTTTTAAAAAAAACTTTTTATTCAAGAAGAAGGCACTTAAAAGAAGCGAACGTTCTCTTTCAACAAGTTACAAAAAGTATGTTAGTACAGAAATACAAAGAGTACAAATGTATCATAGGAGGAACAGACGGTACATATTGGACATTCGCGGTATATCAATACATGCACTAATTGAACAGAATGTGGACAGAATATGTTATGGACAGCAGTAGACAGACAAATATCCGCGCTATCACATCGAACTCTCACGGGAATACGAAAGTTATCTTCTTGCCATTTTTTGTGAAAAAACAAAACCTAAAGAAAAATAAGTGAAACAGGGCGATGTATTAAGTGAAGCAATTAATAACCATATAAAGATTGTTTATCTGACAGCGTAGGTAGGAGTAATACTGATAGGATGTTGTAATTGTAACAGTAAAACAAAAATAAAGAAACAAATTGTGACCGAGATAAAGGTAGTCGAACTACCTTTATCTCGGTCACAATTTGTTTATTTTTGTTTTACTGTTACAATTACAACATCCTATCAGTATTACTCCTACCTACGCTGTCAGATAAACAATCTTTATTGTATCATCCAGCTCTAAAATGACTCTCACTTAGTATCCTAGATAAGTGAATGATTAGAAATTCGTCCATCGCTAAGTATCTTACTAAGAGCAGTGACCAGAGGGAGTATTATGGTTAACATAAGGAGTCTCAAGTAGATATTAGAGCAAAACCACGCCGTATGGGTAAAGACCAAGGTGATTTGTTGGTGTAGTCTAGGGGAAAGTGTGTTTATGTATGGTTCCCAAATGTCAAAGAATTTTTCTCCCTGCTTCTCCTTATCTTGTAAGACTAAGGTCCATTCCAACAGCAGAGTTTTTGTGACTTCGTTTTTCCAATATGTAAGGGAAGGAACGTTAGCATTTAGCCAATGGTCCAGAATAGATTTGATTGCTATTAGTATTAAGTGATCCAGTAAGGTGATTTTATATTTTCCCTTAATGTGAAGTGCATCATATACTCCCATCAAAGATTCGAAGGTAATAATAAGAGGGCCGTGATCTAATACATTACCTATCGATAGGCCCACCATCCTCCAAAAATTCTGAATCTTGGAACAGGTGAGCAAGCAATGCTCAAGATCGGCGGACTCTAAATTACATTTGCCGCACTGAACTAGTTTAAGGGGAGACACTTTGGATAGTTGTTGAGGGAAAGCTCTATACTTTTTAATGTAATTTTTTTTATTGGCGATGAGACTGTCAAAATGTTACTGATTTAACTATAGAGGACCAACCAAAAAGCGGCAGCAGAACCTTATTGAGAATGTTGCTTCAAGATATATAGTCAAGAAGTCAGAACCACAACTCTCCCGCAAAGACTCCTATATAAAAAAACCAATATCGGCCACTTTATTATTTTTAGCAGCCGTTTGCTTCCTTCTTAAGTTTTTCAAGATAATAACAACAATAAAACCACACAAAAAATACAATTATTGCTTTCTCAAAACGTGTTACATATGCTTCATCATAAATAGCTAAACATGTGCAAATTTTGTGCAATATTAGGCATACAACACGCATTATAAATTATCGCCAAACAATACTACGTTTGCCGTTACGCTATCCGCTCTATGAACCCGGCATTGTGGAAAAAGGTGGAACAATGGAAAAAAAATACACAAAGTAAAATTTTGCTATAGTTTTTAATTGGATTAGAAAACATGTGCTGCGCATACATGGATTATTAAAGATGCTCTGCTGAAACAAGGATGTTTTCACCAGGCTCCTTGTCTGTATGTCTGATATATGGGCAGTTACTTTATCAGATACAATTACATTGTAAAATCTACTGGACAGGAACATACTGTCTTTTAGTGTAAAATGCATACATTGGCAGCGCTGCACCATTAAAATAATGGAGAACAGCAATAATTACAATTAATCTAGCAATTACAATAATGGCAATTCAAACAATTTGTGTTAATGTATAATAGAGACAGGAAAATGGTTGGAAAAAAAAGTTAATGCTATCACTTCTATAATCAGTTGGCAGTCTGTGAATCAGGTTTAGGAATCCTCTGGCATTACAACTGCAACGGGCTGCAGTCCCCGTCATCAGGTCAAAGAAAGGTTGTGCTCATCGAAAGCTGCAGGGCACAGATATAGAGGCGGCTCATACATCCTATGGCACTCCTGTTGTGGTGGGGAAGAGCCTTCATCATGCCCACTCAACATGGGCAGACAGAAGTTGCCTCGCTAGCGCCTCCAGCTTGACCTTGAGACCACAAAATAAGGTCAGAGTAATAGTATTTCCAATACATCAAAGGAATTTAAGTGAAACGCTGACATGGCTCTCCCGTAAAGCCGTTTTAAGACAAAGTATCCCATATGGATTGTAACAAAGAAGCTATATCTAAAAATAGGTCCCAAGGATGAACCGATGATGACAATGAGAAAACTAGCTCAATCTGCTGTTTTTTTATATTTAACTTTCACGTGACTGAACAAATACTTTAAGACCAAATAAAATAGAACATGCGATATGAGGAAACCATGGCTGAGACAGAACACACTAAATGATTAGGCCTCTGTGATCATGGACTCATAATAATGTAATGCGATGCATAGAATACGCAGAGGAAGGTTCTTTAAAGTTGCAGATTGTGCTATTTATGTGACACAGAATAACAGTCCAATTGAATGCCGCTCGAGAAGCCAATGAGCTTTATAACAAAGCCCCGGGGACATATTCAGACACTAATTTGTTACGGTCTACAAAGCAAAGCAAGGCCTATAAAGTCTTATGTCGCGATCTCTGAGAACGAATGCCTCACAGTAGCTTTACATCAGAGAGAAGGGTGAAATTAAACAGGAGAGAATAGTTATAAATAAACGTTGTCTGTATGAAAACTGCTACTTTTACATTATTAATGGGTTTCTTACATGCAAAAGAGCACTTTATATACTTTGGCAATCTCCCTGTATTTTGCAGTTTTACAGAATGTGGGGCACACGTACAACACTTTGCCGTCTGCGGTCCAAGCACCACGCGTGATCTGGGCCGCTCTGATTGTGTGACTCATGAAAGTGATATCTCTGTCCATGTCCAAGCTTATAGCATTCATTGCCTCTGATCCCTTTACTTCCCGTTACTCCTTGCGCTGATCTCTAAGCCAGCTGCATGGCTATTTACTTTCACCGAGTAGGAAAAACGTAAAAGATGTAAAAACATTGTTTACACATGTTGATGAATGCTACACAATTTTAATATAGCTGGCATAATTCTCTAGTTGGAAAACATTCCAGGAATCATTCATACAAGACAAATGGGACAATGTGGTTTGTAGCGTACCTAGCGGGGGGCGGGGAGGGGTGGTCCGCACCGGGTGCCGCTCATCAGGGGGGGTGTCAACTTGCCGGCACCCGGCACCCCTCCAGAGACGGACAGTAATGTCCGCCGCTGGAAGAGCAGGCTCGCAAGGGAGCAGTATCGGAGGTCTTTAACAGATCTCCCTTGAACCCGGCTTAAAATCACTGAAGGGAGCCGGAGGTCTGTTAAAGACCTCCGATACCGCTCCCTTGCGATCCGCGCGGCAACAGCTGCTGCGCGCCGGGGTTTGTTGTCAGATCCCGGCGCACAACACTGAAGCCGCACCCACCGCCGTCCGTGCCCTCTGACCCGGAAGAAGACAGAAGAACTGAAGAAGAGGAGCGAAGAGAAGGAAAAGGAACTGTAAGGAGAAAAGAGGAAAGGTAGGAAAGCATTCAGTGAGAGTGAGAGTGGATTGGATTGGTATACGTGTGGATTGGTGTATTTGTGGATTGGTGTATGTGTGGATTGGTAAGTGTGTGAGAGTGATGGGTGTTATGCTGTACCATTTCCAATGTATTTTTCATTATATAATTATGCTCTAAAGTACATCATAACTCCCATCACTCTATACTGTTCCATACAGTGGCAGAGCTGGGAGACAGAGGCCTTGCACCCCCACTGCAGGACTCCTGAAATGTAAGTGAACTTAAAGGAGGGAGAGGGTAGATAGTTAGGAGGGGGTAGATAGGGAGAAGGGAGTGAGACGGGGGATAGGGGATAGATAGGGCAATCATACTTCTATCATGCCAAGTCTGCGAGTACATCCTGGAATCTGGGTATGCCTGGGCATGATAGGAATGTGATTGCTGTTAATTATATATATATATATATAAAAAATATTGTTATTTAATTGTTTTGTCCTATTTTGGTGTGTTACTTACTTTTATTTAAAGTGTTAGATTTTTTTTATGGTGGGGGGGTCATATTCCGTTTTGGCCAGGTAAATGCTGCATTTTCGGTTTCAGTCCAGAATTCGTTTCGGTGCATCCCTAAGCCAGACAATGAAGTGGTAGGCCTACACCACATCAATGTTTGGCTTAGTATATAGTGATAGGAGTTATGCTGCACTATTGTCAATGTCTGGCTCAATGTATAGTGATAGGGATTACGCTGTACCACCGTCAATGTCTGCCTCAGTATAAAGTGATAGGCGTTATGCTGTACCACCGTCAATGTCTGCCTCAGTATATAATGATAACAGTAACGCTGTACCACCTTCAGTGTCTGCGCCGGTATATAACGGTAGAAGCTATGCAGTTTTAAAGTGTGTCTGTGGGGGGGGTGCCACATATAGGATCCGCCCCAGGTGCCAAATACTCTAGGTACGCCCCTGACAAGACATTACTACAAACCCTCTTCATGGAGGAAAAGAAATATGTATGCCAAGCGATAAGTTGCACAGTAGGACTCAATGACAGGTTTTAAAAGTCATATTAACACATAACTTACTATGGTGGTTTTGCAATCATGTCCCCTGCAGAGCTCTGTATAGGAACTGTAGCGGACGTACACAACCCAGCTGCCGATAAATACAGCCAGCCATGAAAAGAAGAGATATTTAATCCGCATATAGGACAAACGAGCCTACAGGAAAAGAGAAAACAATCACATTTAAGCGCAGAATTATATCGACCCAAATAATAGACATTTTACTGGCTAAATTTATTATACAGCACCTGTAATGCCGTGTTATAAGTATTATGCATAAGCCCTTTATAAATAAAATATAAGAGTGATGATAAATAAAAACTGTCTCAAACATAATAAAACACACACCATACGTTTTCCAACTGATAGTTTCATTGACCGGTGGATTGATAGCCCCCTCCCATGGAATTTATCACGTTATGCAATATAAGACCAACAACATCTGATTTTATATATTATACATGTAAACACAATCTATATGGACAAAAGTATTGGATCAGGACACCCGACCATTACACCAACAGGGACTTTTAAATTACATAGTTATATTAAATAAGGTTGAAAAAAGTCCATCAAGTTCAACCCTTCTACCTAACCTTCCTATTCTTGATCCAAAAGAAGGCAATCAGGGGGAAAAATTCCTTCTTGACTCCAGGAGGCAATCTGATTTCTCCTTGGATCAAGAAGCTCTAAACTATTAATGTTATTCTATTTATAGCCCTGTATGTCATGCCTTTCTAAAAAAATATCCAGACCCCTTTTAAAAGGCATCTAACGTAATTGATAACACCACCTCCCTTAATATGCAGTCGGTCCCCCTTTGCAGTTATAACAGCTTCCACTCTTCTGTGAAGGTTTTCCATAAGATTTTGGAGGGTTTCTGCGTGAATCTTCACTCCACAGAACATGTTTTCATTGCTCCAGAGTCCAGTGTTGGCATGCTTTAGACCACTCAATCCAGCACTTGGCATTGTACTTGGTGATGTGAGGCTTGCATGCAGCTGCTTGACCATGGGAACCCATTCCATGACGCTCTGCTCCCGCTGCACAGTTTAATGCCAGTGGATGTATGGAATCATCAGAGCTTTGGTGACTTTTAGGCACCATGCGCCTCAGCACTCGATGACCCCACTCTGTGACTTTAGGTGGTCGTCTGCTTTGTGGCTGAGTTTCTGCCGTCCCTAAATGCTTTTACAGTTACAGTTGGTCGTGGCATATGTAGCAGGGCTGAAATGTCATGAACTGACTTATTGCACAGGTGGCATCCTATCACAGTACCACACGTGAATTCACTGAGCTCTTCAGAACGACCCATTTTTCGCAAATGTTTGTAAATGCAGACTGCGCGGCTAGTTGCTTGATTTTATACACCTGTGGCAATAGGTCTGATTGAAATACCCAAGTTCAATAATAATATATAGTGTGTCTATATAGCAATATTTAAAATATTCACCAATAATTTAAAGCACTCATAGGTCTTCTACCAATAATTAAAAAATATTTTATTTACATAAAAAAAATAGATTGTGATGTGAATAAAATATTTTTTACTGATACAAGACATGTGAGTGCTTCAAATTATTGGTGGATATATATATATACATACATAAATCCAATTACATTGTCAAATATCCATTCTACTGGTTGCTAAGTGACATTTTTTAAATATCCCCTGCAGAGCGGAATCTTTTGTATTGGGTCTAAACTCTGTAGCAACCCAAGACTATTTCTATAAACGGGAAGTGATAAGAATACATTACACACTCCATGAATCTTCCACCATATGTCACCCAACACCAAGGAAAACTGGTGAACAGACTACTAATTCTTCTTCAACTCCCATTCACTACAACATGTTACTTTATTACACACAAAAATAATGATTAGTCAAGGGCAAACTCCTCTTTAGGTACCTGGACACGATAATAAAAATGGATATTACAAGCGGTGGATCAAAATAATGGCCGCTAATCGTGATTGAACATTTAATTCATCCAGGATTTGGGGAAATGTTATAAAGTGCTTGGTGAATAAAATGTAATTCTGTCTCCGAGGGAGTACTTCATCAGCCATTTTCTCAGATGGAAGCTCTTTAGCCTGGACAGAGATGCTTAGAAAAACAAATTGTTATGTGAATTTCTTATATTAAAAGCTTAGCATCACGTAACACTGCAGTATCTGGAAAACATTTTTCAAGGAAAAAATGCACTTATAAGTTGTGTCAAATCCAGTGATTTCTCTTACCATTAAAGACGATGGTCTTTATGTTCACGTCTCAGATTAGCGATATGGTTGCAATAGCAGCTCCTCTACTGCTGATAGCACAGAGGCATCGGGCCTGAGGATAAAATATACACATCTATTAAATAGTACATTTATTTAAATGCAGTATCTACATAAAAATAAGCATGTTTTTTGAACAAACCTTAAAACTCTCAGTTGCAGCTGTTAAAATTGACATCTTATTGAGGAGGTTAATTTATATTTCTACTTTTTAAATGTAATTGTGTTGTAGATAAATTGTTCTGGATCATATCAATAAAATAGGGAGGAAAAATTAAAAATAATTATTTCTGTTAAATTCTTAAAATGAAGGCGACAGAAATGGCTTTTATTACAAATTATTTTATTGCCATGGTTTTGAAACTCTGTGTGGCTTTCTTTCTGGAACAGACAAAAACTAGTGCCAAAAGAAGACAGGGTAACAGGAAAAGAAATATAAATATGTCCCAAAGTGACATATTGAGGAGTTAGTGGAAATTCACAAACTTGCAATACAGGCATTATCTTTGCTGCGAGACTGCATCCATTAAGGCAAGCGACAGATTTGTGAATCCCACAGGCAGGCTCTGTGAATATGTCCGTCCTGAACGTCTGGGACAATGTCGGATCTCTCTTCGTCTAAAATGGACTAGAATGCTTTTTCCAGAAGATGTATGGTTTTTTCTTTATACTGAACACAGACCCGGGGGAGGAATAAATTGCCATATGTAATTCAATGATTTTTAGCTACAGAGTGGAGCTTAAAGATACTGTTCAGACAAAACATTAATTGCACTATAGTGTTAATCAAACAAACCTCAACATCTCTGTCATTTTATTCCTCTGAAGGTTTTATCCCATAAAACAAAGAAAATGTCAGCAACCATTTTCAGCTTCTATGGCAAAATGGCCTGACAATTTAAGAAACGCCCCAATGTCATAGACAGGCTCCTGAAAAATGAATGCATTTGTAATAAATACATTCAATGTCTTGACTTTAGAAGACACTGCAGCTCCAGAGCTGCAGCAGGACGCCTCTTCTGTGGCCAGTGCTTTCTCTCCACCAACTGGCAGCTGTAAGCAGTCAGTCAGTGGCAGGAAAGCACTCTACTAAAACCATGTGCATGGGGAGATCTTCTTAAACCAAACACATAAAACTTGCCCTAGAGCTGACTGGAAATAATCGTAATGGGGCAGAGATGGTGCATCCCCTGCATGCCAAATAAGAAAAAGGGGCAAATGCATACGGGGGACTCTGCGGAACTCTACTTGACTTTTCTGTGAGAAGGGATTGGCCACTAAGCGGTTCTAGGAATAACGCTTCTAATGCTGCATGTAGTTACAAATATGTTAAAGTCAGCCAAGTACACGAAAGAGCACCTCTTAAGCGCTAAAGGAACTATAATATCTTGTTCTTGATGTTGCCTGCCGTCTTCTCTGTACCTTGTTTGATTCTCTCCATTACAAGCAAATAAATGCATTGAAAAGTCCAGTACTGGTTTACCAAAAATACCACTCTGTAGCTTTTACAATATAAAAATAGCCAGCGACAATGTTTGGACTGCTAGGTACAGGCTTCTTTTATATGCAAAGTCATCACTTTATTTCAGCCTGCGCTATCCAACTCACAAGCGTATTTCCTACTGCAGAAAATGCACAGGTCTTAGTCTCCCAAAATTACAATTCATTTATTAAAGGTCAATGGGAAAATGGTTTAGCAATGGCCTACAATTCTCTAACCATGAAGAGGACAACCCCTTATGTATTTTATTTTTTTTAAGTTTGGATATAAAAAAAATAAATCATTTTTTTAACCTTCACATTTCAAATCACAAGCCAATAACCTGTGTGATTTCAATTTTAATAAGCCCATTTAATATTTTAGTGTCTTATTAACAGTAGTGCTAGAATTTAGAAACAGCTTGGCTGGGATTTTTTTGCTTTGTCATAAGAATGTTACTCCCTGGAGCATAATCATCTCCGCAGTGAAAATTCTATTTCTTCGGCAGACATCTAAAAATGTACAGATTACCATGTTCGCACTGTTTAACTTAAGTAAATGGCTCTGGTGAGAGCCTATTTTTGGTTCATTGTCGTTTTATTAATTGAATGTCATCGTAATGTTGTGTAGCATATTTTGTCAATATAAAATCCATACATCATACTACGAAAGCCTAAGCTTTGAGAGCATCAGATAATATTCTTCCAAGGACAATCTTATTTACGCACACAAAAGTGGATTAGTCAATATCACTCATCACCTTGGCCTCAGGCAAGGATTATCCTAAAAACCCAGCAAGGCTGGATAAGAGAACATTGTTGGAGTGAGTTCAGTAATAACTGTGAAATAATCTTTAATTACACCAGAGGGATGAAAATTTTCCAGCCAATCCCTGCCTACCTGACCCCGAACGCTTCCCTATCCCATCAATACAGGAACATGCTGAGGACCTCTTCCCGTATGTGGTAACAATGCAAATAATCCACTCACAGATGCCCATAGAGGTGTGTAATAGATGTATGAAATGGGTACTTCACTTATGGATTGCCAACCAATCAGACAGATTCTGAGAGGTCAGATATGTTGATAGACGATAAGCCAGGTTTGTATGTGTGGTATGGGCAATAAATTGCATGCCCTTGTCACCCACAGCTTCCATGAACCTGAAGGTAATTTTATTACCACTGCCTGTCCCAGACAACCCATAAAGTCCTATTTTCATTTACCAACAGTAAATTAAATACTTTTATGAATACTCTTAAAAAAAGAATACTCCTAAAACTTTACTAAATGATACAGTTACAGTTTACTAAATGATAATAAAAGTTATAAAAAGATACAGCCATTAGACTACAACAAGATTCATTATATTCCAATGATTGATGTGTTTCTTTACAGTAGTGATAAGATGAATCAGATTCAACGATTTAAATCTTCTGCTTGCAGCTGGAGAACATTCAAGCATTTAAATTCCTGAGATGTTCCAACATGAGCTTACTTTCTAATTATGCTGGAGTATCACTCCAAATGCGTAAATGTATCACTCGCATAGTTTTTGACCTAGAACCGTGTGGACCTGTAACAGATTATAAAGGTACAGGTAGCTTCCTTAAAAATGATCTAAATGTGGAAATGCTTGCCGCTTTTTTTCAAGCATAAACACTAAACCATCTGTTTTCAGTTACAATATTTTATGTTATTAGAGTGTTATGCTGGTTGACTACAGTTACTACCCAAAGCTGACAAACATGACAAAAAACAGTAAATTGCTAACATTATGAAGGAAATGTTTTAAAAAAGGGCCACCTTATGTTTTGATCAGACATTTAATTCTGTTTATCTGACAGAGGTCTACAAAAGAAAGTATATACTTTTGTCAAATAGCCAAATCGACTTAACCTTCTGTAATTCATTAGCCATCTAGTAATGTTAACTTTCCAAATTCCTTGGTATTAACTTCTTCCTCTGGATTGTCCAATCTTGAGAGAACAGTCATGCTCCATTATGTTTTTCACTGATCAGCAAGGCAGAGTATGTTTGCTTCACACTCCCTTTCTTGCAGTGATCTGAGCAGCCAGTGTTTTCAAGAGAAAGCCTGCTCCATGCTGTTACTCGCCCCCAAGCTGACTTATGAGGTCATAGGTCAATTCACTGAACCCAGTCAGATGTTCTGGTTATCTGTGCATGCTTCACCTTACACGTTCTCCCAGTGGATTTGCCCCTGAGCTCTTGTCCATGCTACTGGAATCAATGTCTCTTGACATTTTAGCGTTCTGAGGCCTGCAAAGTGGAGGGGACTATTCACAAAACTATGAGATTAGCATATACTAAACTGGCATTTAACTCGTTGCAGACTGGAAAACTCACCAAAGAGGCAATGCTTCACAAAATCCCAATTCAAGAGCAACTCCAAGCTTCCATGAGCTACTGCAAGCTGATTGGCTTATGAAAATGCTCTGTGGGGATATGTATAAAAACTGATTCTGGGATAAAGTATAAAAAGAGGTCTTATGGCAATAGCAACCAATAAAGTGGTCGTCGGGAATATTTTATTGCTTGTTAGGACAGTAAGAACACTTTTAAAACTTTGCACCACAATGCAGCTCAATAAAACGTGTTTCAATAGGACACTATGATGTCAGGAGAAAGTTTGCCCAGCTAGATAGTCATCCCAATCCTCCATTTTGCCCCCGCCCCCCCGCTTCATTCAATATAAAGAGAAAAGGAAAGTTTTTTTTGTAATGTAAATGACATGATGGAGTCTAGTTTCCATATTTTACCAAAGCTGCTACTGTGTATTATAGTCGCTGTTATTGTGATTAAGGTAGCAGATACCAGCAGCTGGTTCGACTTCTAGTATTACTATCTGCAGCACATGGTATGAATCAGCCCTGGAATTTTGCTGCCATCAGCTATATAAGCAACTTCACTAATACAGTTATGGAAAACTTAGCTGGTCCTTCATACAATTAAACAAATCAGCTAAGAGGCCCTTACGGTCCAGGGCATCTCCAAAATTCACTCCCCCCCCAGGATGGTCACCACTTGGTCTGGCTCATTTTTACATTGGTAGATAACTCAAAAACATCAGAACATTCATTAATAGTTTATGTTACAAGTAGGTGTTGTAATTGCATCCCATAACAGGGAAGCATCGTGACAGGTAGAGGACACAAAAATTACTGATAATCCTCTGGGCAGATCACCTAAACACCCATTGTTCTAACACCCATTGTTCATTCTATTATAACATATGACTCCAGAGTAATAGATTTATTTTTTTTGCAGACATGCAAATGGAATGATTCACTTAGATATAAGAAAAAAAGTAATTTATTTATGGATCTAAATGCTTTGCAAATCTATCAACTCAACTGCAGTCCATGCATCAGACATCTCTGCTTCCACAAGATAGATTTATAAGCATAATGGAAGCAGATAAGCGGTCTAAAATTCCTGCGGGAAGGTTACATTCATCTAGCGCACAGAGTGAAGATTTAACATTCGCCAAAGAAGATCTGACTATAACACGATTTACTATCCAGAAAGAACTCCCTACGGGACGTGAGTGAACCAATTGTTTTATACTTATGGCTGGTCTGACACATTTCCGTAGTCATTTTAACAGTACCAATTAAAATAAAAGGTGTTTATTATTACTTTTATTATTTTGCCTTGGGTGCAGATGATAAATTAGTAAATGTATTTTTACTCCCCTCGTTTTCTTTCTTAATTACTATTTCCTTGTATATACACTCATCGTTGGCGAGGCTGGGCCAGGATGCCACACAGGAAAACAGTCTAGGTGTGAGCAGTCGCAGGGAATGCACACCCTTACAAAACCACAACCCTTAGTGGCAAACAAATCAAACAAGCAGTGCTACTAGACACACCGACAGTTTACAGAGACACAGTACAGAAGATTAAACCAGTAGTGGAATCTGATAATCCATATTAAGGGGCAGGCAGCACAGATCTGTAATCTAGTAAACAGGCAAGAAATCAATACCAAAAAAAAAAAAAAAAAAAGACAACAGAGCAAGATTAACAGGAAAAGTATCACTCACCATGGGATACAGGTCAGAGACAGGTTTAAATAGCCCACTTAACACATACCTTCCAACAGTCCCAGTTTTGGGGGACTGTAGCACTTTCGCAGGAAGTAGGGAGCACAGGCAGGATGTAGAGACCCTCTGATTGGAGATGACCACCCCAGCGAGGGTGCAGCACAGACCTTCATTCCAGGTCCCACTTTGTCACTTTGCTAAGAACCTGCTTGTAGTTGTGAGGTTCAAAGTCCTATGACAGGCAAGGTGCATGCAGGCCTGGGATGTGTGCTGGGGCATAACCCTGACAAAGCGTCACTCATTTTTTTTTTTATTTTTTTTTTCCAAGGTAGAGTAAGTAGAATAGGAAAGAACATCAGGACAGCAAATCCATTAACATGCACGTCTTGCACTTTTCGCTGCAGATCTCAGTTTCAGATAAAAATCACGATTCAATGATTACAGCGACAGCGAAACAAAGTCTACCAGCTAAAGGTAGTTTTAATAAATGCATGTAGTTATGCTTAAGACTATGAAGGAGACAGTTTCTATTAGGTGTGAAGAAGATAAAGAATGTTTACAAGAACAGCAGATTTTTATAGTTCTAGTCATGCTTATCTCTGGGCTGTGCGTGTTTTGGGTAGAGAATGATAGTACAAAACTGTAAATGACTGTCACAAGTGAGAGAGACTGTTAGAGATAGTAGAAGTAGAAGAATGGCTTAGACGTATAAAAAAATTCTACCGAACGAAGTAGAAAAGTGACTTTGGACAAGCAATTAAATCAATTAAAAAGTGAACTAATATTTGAAAGAAAACGTCAGCCATTGCACACTTTAATGCGATAGCTGGGTGGCCCCTTTTAACCGCCGTGGTGACTTCCATGCACATGGATTCTGCAAATTCCCCATATACCCCCCCCCCCAAGCTATAAGCCGTATAGGAGATGTGTTCTGGCACAATATAACGCCAGTCAGCTCCAGCTCTGGCCCAGTAAACCCTGCAGGTGGAAGGGTGAGGTGTTGGTAAGGGGAAAAGTCTTCCGTTTTATCTTATAAAGGTGTGTTTTTAGTTGAGAGTAATGGGGGGGGGCTGGCAGGGTACCCTAGAATTAAGCATTAATGTGGTTCAGGGTTGATGAGTGCACATTGGGAAAACCCATAGCCCCCCAAGTAGTCAGAAAGTCCCCTGACAGATGGGCTAATTACGGGAGCCGTCAACGTGTTCCGAGAACGGCCACATCACAAATCTCCGGTGTTTAGCGAGTTGACCAAATTTTGCATGCGAGCGGCCCATTTACATTCTCATCCACACACATTGGCTATACCTAGGTGCAGGTTGTATAGAATGTTCTTAACCTTAGCTGTACAGGATTTTAATCCTAGAAGTATAAACAGCAGGTTTTAAAAACTGCCATTTTTACTAAAGTTTCTTTTCCTATCTAGTGATAACAGATGCGCTTATTCATTCAAATGCCCATTTTTTTCAATCGTTATCTGGATAGACAGGGAAGATCTTAATTAAAAATAAAACTGCAATATCCGAACACTTTTTAATGTGCATTATCCATTCTATGCCCTTGGCCATGCAGACAGCAGGAGGCAAATTATCATAATTATTCTTAAATCTGTTTCGTTTTTGTCCCCCCCCCCCTCCAACATGTTTGTTCAAGACATGCTTTAATAATCACATCAGGTCTGCCTATTTTATTAACAGCGCTAAATGTTGTCAAAATGTTCTTTTGCGTTTCATTAAGTAGACGACCCAATTAATGTTCATGTCGGCCCGCGATGAAGATTTGCAGCTACAGAACAGCTTCACTTGATCCTCAGGAATATATATTATATAGAATGCTGATTAATGATTACCATAAAATCGCAGCTTCCGGGGAATCTGATCGCTTAACACTTAATCTACTGGTCAGGAAGGCAGAAAAGGAATTTAACAACGCAATATGGTGCACAATCAAACAGCAGAGCTTGTATCGTTAGGACAACTGTTCTCTAGCGTTTAATTAGCATCAGCCTCTTCCTCTGCATTATTTATTGATTCATCTATGTAACGCTGCCAATTTACATTGCGGAATTATGTAGGCAGAAATAATCTCTCTTCAAAGATAATTAAAAAGGAGAAAAAGATTTTTTTTTTTCCACGTAATCCATTTCTGTGAAAATGTGCATTTGGTTTAAGTTTTAAAGGACGGGGGAAATAATCAAATCTATAAAAAATGAATTTCACTTATTTAGTATGCGGTGAGCGTGCATAGTAACAACCTATAATACTTTCTGCGATTGTTATTAGCATCTGCTCTGAATGCAGGATTGAATTTTAAGGGTTAATCTGGGGACAGTGGCTGAAACTGGGGTTGCAAAACCCATGAGAGGGGTACAGGAAAACCAAAATGTTGTTGGCAAAGCCAGGTCTGGTCCTCTGGAAAGCAGGCAAAAGGCCAGCGATCTGGTGGCCAGTGTCGCCCCACCCTTATATTTACTGTTAAATCGGGTGTTGCGGTGTGTGGCTGCCAGCCTTAAAGTGTTTTCTTCCTAAGCTTGGTGCTGGGTGAAACTATATTATACAGGGCACTCTTTGAACGCGACATCCGGGATGCTGGGGTGACGGAGTAATTAGGTATTTTGAATTAAAAAATGTAGACATTGTAAATGTAAAAGTCACAATGTAAACTGGAGAGGACCGAGTCTAATCAGGTAATAGTAACTGGGACAGTACTTTGTGTAGAATAACTTACTTGACTTTAAAGAATAATTTAAATCAGCTGCTGGATTTCACTCATATAGGATTACAATGTTTTATTAACATTATATATGCTTTAGCGAATGACATTATATTTTATTATATACGATATATTTATTATATATGATATACAATGCAGTTTGTGATTTTGGCTGTTTTTGTTACAAGACGGCTCATGTTTTGCTTTAAATATAAATGCAAAAAATGCCTCAGAGAGGATCTTAAAGAAATTATTTATGCAATCATATGGGTTATCTGTTTGGCCATCAGGTAGTAACCTCATGAGTAGAATTACAATTATAATACCAAAGGGTAGCCATTCTTCAAAAACATGGAGCGTAAAGGGTAACTCCCATCGCTTTCTTTATTCGTAATGGCAGATTAAACATTTTGTGCTGCTCTCTTTTTTATATATTTTTTTTTTTAAACGGTTACAGTTTTTGCATAATATAATGTTTTCATACAGCTGCATATCAGCCATTTGTATGCGTTCTAGCTCAGTTATTTTAACCCAGACACTCCGACTACTTGTTATACTGCAGTAGAATGGTACATTCTTAATCATTTCTATGGAGAAAAGGGTTTTGTTGGACTTTATTAGCATTGCCATAAAGCATCAGCTCAGTGTAGTGCTTGAGCAGGAATGTCAAAATACCGCATGCCTGACAATTCCAGCCTCCAGATCTGCAGTAAATATGCAAGGTGTTTATAGCAGATTTTTTTAACTTTACATTTCACTTAATTTAATTTACATTTTAGCTTTTTTTTGCTAAATAAAAAAAAACATCTCTTCTCATCAAGTGTTATGTTTGGATCTTAAATTGGGGGCTATGTGGATTTTGCTCATTTTGTATCAGTTGTCCCATTCAATCTGAAGAAGAGGCCTCAACAACTGTAACTTTGCATCTTTTTGTTTGGCCCAATAAAATGTATGAGTTTTGTCTAAAGACACCATTTTCGCTAATCCATAGAACACCCCTATACCCGTTTCACTGGAAATTGAAGTAGGTCACAACAATTCTTTAGTAATGTCCACGGAAGTGTAGGGGCCACGGAGTTATGTTTTCTGCTGTAAAAGTGGAGTAATTTGCAGGATATTTTTCGTTGGTAGAGATTAGTGAGACCCCCATTGTCCTCGTCTCTCATGATTTGTATGCATTACCAGTGGATATATTATATATATATATATATATATACACTATGTCTGCGTGTGTGTATTAAAAATATGTTAATCACAATGTAAATCTTTTTCAAGGTACAGCATAAGCCCTTTACTTTAGGATACGACAGGAATTTTTAGGGTCAACAATTACAGAAATGTGAACTCCAAATGTTTTTGAACTCCCATCATCCTTAAACAGCCTCCCTTGGCAGCCAAAGGTTTCCAGCCCTGGGAGCAGCCAAGAAACCCAGTAGGTGAACTTGCAGGAGGCCGTGTAAACAGGAACAAGACTGCATTAATCTGCTTGTTAGAGAGTTACAGGTTTTTTTTGTGGGTGCAGTAATGGAAAGTGCATCATTATTTGCTCTATGAATATTTAAACTACACAAAGCTTTCTGAATGCATTTTACTTAAAGCACTTAAGATGATAACATTTATTGTCAGAATAATAAAGCGTGTGAAACCTACCTGATTTTCACACAAATTAATTAAGGGATCAGATACTCAGATACTGTTACTTAAATGTTGTTCACTTTACCTGGTAAACTGCAGCTCCATAGTCATTGGGAATAAGGCTATATAATTATATATATATATATATATACACACACACACATGGGCGTAGGAACCCCTAAAAATCTGGGGGGGGACAGCATTTTCCCCCATCAGATCCCCACTTTCTCACACTATCTACCCCCCTCCCTACCCTCCCTTCTCACACTATCTACCCTCTCCCTACCCCCCTTCTCACTAGCTACCCTCTCCCTACCCTCCCTTCTCACTAGCTACCCTCTCTTCTCACTAGCTACCCTCTCCCTACCCTCCCTTCTCACTAGCTACCCTCTCCCTATCGCCCCCTTCTCACTAGCTACCCTCTCCCTACCCCCCCTCTCTCTGTCTACCCCAGGAGTGTCCAAGTTTTTTCTGCAGTGAGCCACTTCATAAGAATTGTATACGTGCGCGGGCCGCACTCATTTTTCACTGTGAGAAAATATGGCCTTTAATAAAATATGCAGATTAAAATAAAGTAAAATGACACAAAACCTTTACTCTTCCTCTCACTGATTTCTGGGCCTAGAAAAAGTTTTGTGACTACAAATTCAGGACTCAGGATAATTAAAAATGAAATAGTTCTATTTATCCTAGGGATGCACCGAAATGAAAATTCTGGACCAAAACATTCACGGTTCACTTAGCCAAAACCGAAAATGACCCCCCACCTTTAAAAATAATAATAAAAACTCACATTTTTTATAAAAGTAGGTAACACACCACAATTGGACAAAAAAAATTAGCAATATGACTTGGCTGTTAGCAATCACACTCTTATTATACCCAGGCAGCCAGTACATGCTGGTACAGGGTGGCTGTAAGTGATGTGCAGACCCCATACTGCTGGCAGCATCAATACACAAGGGGGCAGCTATCTATGTTTCAGCATGTACTGGCTGACTTGGCATGATAGGAGTGTGATTGCTAACATCAATCACGGTCCCATCATGCCTAGGTTCCAGCACTTACACATCCATTCTATCACACACACACTCATTCATTCATATACTCATTCATTCACAGATTCATTCCCTCAATCAGGCATACTCATTCAAACACCCTCCCCACCCCCTTACCTGCACTGCAGCTCCTCAATGCCGCTCACAGGCTTCAGCATTAAGTAATGTCCTTGCGCAACAATTGTTTAGGACTTCTAAATTGGTAGATATTTTCTTCGCGTTTTCCCATTAAACAAACATTGTTAGGAAAACGGAAATGTGGCCTCATGTTCCAGAGTGCTGAGCTTCCATGCGGCAGGACACCTTACACATATCTAACTAGCAACTCCGGAACTAAGAATCTTATTTTACACTTATTGGAAACCAAGCAATTACTGCAGTCCGTGTAATCTTCTCTTACAACATCCGAGCTCTCGGCATCAAAAACGCTGCTGTATTTCTGGCTTGAGCATACAGGGGAAGAAAGACAGCTGCTGCAAGCAATACCGCAGAGGATCTGCAGGTTAGCAAATTAATCAAAGTAGCAAGGTATGCAGCATTTGGTTAAAAGCTTTACTTCATTTTCCCCATCATGTTCTAAACAGAATTATAACGACCCGTAATTATTTTTTATTGTCTTATATAGCGCCATCAAATTCCATAGCGCTGTACAATGGGTAGACAGGACACAACAAGTGGTATGTAACATAACAATATGACGTACAGAAACGTTCCCACCTTCCCCTTGCAGAGATAGGGGCCTATGCGGCATTCCTGATAAGAACCCATCATTGTACCACAATCACCTTCTGCGTCAGAGGTTCCAAAAACCAAACTCACGTTCCTTATGCATGTTGCCTGGGGGCTTGGTTTATTACAGAACGAAGCTGCATCCTGGCCAAGTCACTGGCTCAGAAGCGTGGAATGTTGTGAACAAGTTACAGTATAAATGGGACTTATACACTTCTACATAGTTTGCTGTGCTGGGACAGATATGTAAACCAATGAAATAGTGTAATTATGTGTATATATACACGTGATAAATATATTTTAGGTTGTTTAGATGTTCAGATAGTTGAATGGAAAGCAGAAGGTTGGCGTTAATGGTGTAGATGCAGAGGAAGAGGACATGTTATTAGTGGGGTACCTCAGGGATCAGTATTGGGACCCATACTTTTAAATAAATATTTTTATTAGTGATATTAAAAGGCGTTAATGATAAAGTATGCTTTTTGCAAATGCCACACAGGTCTGGGACAGGGTAGGCATAACAATACAGAAAGAACAAGGTTGTTCAATGTGATGCCGTACAGGTGGTATGTTTCTGTCTGTATGCGAATATACTTGATAAAGACCTCATCGTGAGGTCGAAACGTTGTTGTTCTTCTCCTTCAAATAAACCTGCCTGAGTGGAACCCTTGAGTGCCTGGAGCCTTTTTCTATTTTGTATGCGAATATTAACTGAGAAACCAACTACGACTTTGAGAACGATAATGGAACTAGAATTATTCATTACCCGGTTATTGCCAGAAAGAATGGAAAGGGCATGGTGGGGTCTTGATGAATTTAGAGGTATTCAGGGCAATTTATCAGTCACAAAACATCATATTAACATATTAAATATAAAAAGGTACTTAAGATAAAAAGTAATTTTATGTGAATAGAGTAGTGCAGAATTATTTCTGAAAAAAGCCTGCATTTTTTCATTGGCATTATAGCTACTGGCCACTTGTTTCCGCTAGGAGGCAAAGTGTCCATGCACAGGCACCCGGCTTCTGCATGTCACTCGCATTTATACCACACTTGGCTGGCCCAAAATCTGTTTCTGACTATCGTGCTAAGTCCCTATCAAAAAAATAAAGAATAAAATAACCGGGAGAACAAAAATAAGTAACCGCGCTGCTTTTGCACGAATGCGGATGAGTAAACGGACATTATTAAACAATAAACCAGATGTCTGTGTGAGTCACAGAAACTACGTACAAAACTATGGTACAAAAGGGGCTCAAAAAAGAACACAATTTTCCATGGATGATGCTCCTTAAAACGCGTCCAAATGCATAAATCTTCTTTAGTGCCTTCTAGTGAGCTAAAATACACCCGAGAATGCTTCTCCAGGACAAGAAGAATGCTTTAGCAGAATAAATGATAAATAGAATGTAACATTATATATATATATATATATATATATATAAACAATATAACAAACAAAACACAAGCCCGTCACTCCTTTGTGCATGTACACTTTGTAGCTAAGCGAGTTTTATATTTAAGGGACACTCCATTGCCCCGGGCAGGCGTCTCATCAAATAATATTAAAGTATTTGTTCCCCTGGAACTGACTGTCAGTAAGTATATTATGTGGCAGGCCAAACACATTTCTCGCCCAACAAGTAGCGAGACATGGGAATGGGCAAAACCATATGAGAGATCCAGAAGAAACGCCCCATTGCAACGGGGGACACGGTGAAAATTAACATTACATCGCAGTGTTACATCGCAGTGTTAGTGTCAGCACCGATGGCAGCAGAATATCACAATTAAGATGCAACAAATTCAATTACACTTACGTTTATATATGAAAGCAAAGGAATACCAGAAGAACTGTCCCTGCGTCAACATCAAAGAGAAGCCAAGTGCGACCAACAGGGTCTCTTCCGTTCTTAAGTGATTAGCTTCATTACGTGTCAAATTAGTAGAAAGTACAACTCACTAAGAATAAGTAGAAGAACTTATACTGCGTGTATGAGTGATTTTTGCATTATCTGATTGGAAACAGAAACCCAAGGTAAAAACTACCAACATTTCCCCATTCTTCCAGGAAACCTACCAAAAATGAAAAACGTTCATAAACCGCCGAGCCACAGCATAGGAATTCCCCTATACAGCACTGATTTCAGCACGTGTGAAACAAACTAAAATTATATATCTGTCTTTGGGTTTGTAGTGAAATTTGTAATGAAACATTGAATTCATCCTGTAATAACGCAATTTATGCAAAAATCACTTGACACCGTTATTCCATAGTTAATGCTTCAGTAGTTCGGTTTGTCGTCGTGTAAATTGTGCCGCCATTCATTTTATTTTAAGCAATTATCACCTGAGTGTTAATGGTCTTTAGAATTCCCAGAGAAGCAATTTAAAGTGCAAATTGCCCCATATTAACAAAAAAGGTGGCTATTTAAATCCACATTACACGAGGATGATGGCTGAGGTATCGATAAATGTGATGTAAACAGACAAATAAATTAAGGAATCGTATGCTCAATTAGGAGGTAGTAAATTTACAGTTATAAGGATGCAAAATATTGTCCAGATTTATGTATGTATTGAAAAAGAGAGGGGGGGGGCCTTGGAAAATACCTAGTAAGGTTGAAACTTTGCTCACATTTACTCGCAGGTTGCTTCTGTGTACATGGTACATGGTCTAGAAAGACCACCGGTTCAATTGAATGGTGCGCCCCCTGACGTAAAGATTAACAGCATTGGTAACACTGTCAATTTTAGTAAGTCCTGGAAAAAAATAAAATATATATATATAACTGGGTTTGGCAATTAGAAGAAAAAGTTGCTGGGTCACTCAGTGTTCTGGATACAGAAGAGCATATCATTTTCTCCTGTGGTCACCATCTTCAGTCCGTACAATAGGTCAGGTTTTCGGGATATGTTCCCAAATGAATGGGGTTTCTTTTGTATGTGGGGATCTATCAAAAAGTCTTGATATAACTGGGTTAAGATGAGGAGATGTAGATACGGGGGGGGGACACAGCAAAGCGTTAAATTATTATAAAAGTATAGGTGCTTGCAATTAAACTTTTGAGCCAGAGATATAAGTGCTCCTTGAATCTGTATATTAGCTGGATAGATATACATTTTAAACTATCATAGGTAGGATTTATTGCAAGAATACAATGAAAAACACAAATTAACAGGTATATGAATCTGAATACTGCAATACTCTACTGTGGGATGACATGTTTTTCCTGTTGTGTTTTTTTTTTTCGGATGTTGACTTGACATATATGACAACAAGGTATTTAGCATCTTTAGTCAGTATTGGTGTCTGCGTTATGATTATACCATTCATATAATCATATTAAATCTTTGTCACTAGAAAATCTAATTTATTCTTGAACCACAATCCGGTGACAATAAATTAAAAATATAAATCAAAAGAACATGTGGTGTCAAACAGGAATAGTTTTCGGCATAGCAATGTAATCATAGCTGCCAAAAATATTGGAACAGGCAATAAAACCAAGAATTTCACCGCATTGTTTCACCCTGACGGTATTATCAGATACTCAGAAATGGAAGAACTCACACTACAGCTTTGATTTACTAATTTAACCCATGAATGGTCAGGGAATGTTCCAATTTTTTGTCTTTGAACTTGGATTGTACGCAAAACTTCTTCACAATGTATTCTTGTATTAATGTCCTCATGGATGTCCCCTACAGGGGAAAAAGGCTAATACATGGAAGGTAATACTAGTTACAAGGCTGAGGACAGTTCTAGGTGACTATTTAAAAAGCCTTTAAAGAGACAGTTTACACTCCTTGGTCCTAAATCTCTTAACACTGATTGGCTTTCTGAAGCAGCCAATCAGCGGGAGGAAAGTGTTCCCATTGATATCTCACAGAGCTAGATCTTGAGGGAGAGGGGCAAATGCATGCATGGATGGATGGATGTAAATACATATCCATGTGGTTCTCCTTTAAAGGAGAACTGACACTCCCATTATCTTTAGTACAGGTACATTAAAATATTTTTAGCTACTTGACAAAATAAAAATTCATATTTTTTAATTTGATTTTCTGTCACACTGTGTATTTGTTTTGTGAGTTTATTTTGTTGCCAAATGGCAGAGAAGAAATGTGGCAAATGGTGGCAAAACAAACACATTTAGACCATCTGTTTTCTTCATGCCATACCCTTACAAAGACTGCATACCCCATCCAGAATTTGTGTAAAGAGGATAACAAAAAAAATAAAAAAATCAAAGGATTGCATTTCCTGACAGAAGGAAGTTGAGATGGCTGCTCCCACGTGCACATAAAGTTAGTTTCTGGTAATCATTCATCACTTGTTTCAATCTGTAAACAATATCGCTGATCTGTAAACGTAGCAGATACGCCTTAAGTCTCTTGCCTGTCATCTTCATTCAATTGTATTTCTGGTAAAACTACTCACTGGCACCAACATGTATATATGTTATTAAAGTGACACCCTAGTCATTATATGCACTTGAATCCATACGATAGTTGAGAAGTCCCTTTAAACTTCCACGGGGGTCTCTCTTGCAAATGCATGAGGGGGGATTCTAGACAATCACCCATTTGCATTCACGCACCCCCCACATGTGCTAGTTTCCACGCAGGGTGTGTTTGGTCCTGATTTACTTGCAACCAGGAGTTTATTCACACGGTGGGGGGGTGCATATGTGCAGAAAGCGGTCCCACTGATTTCAATAGGAGCACTTTCCTGCCACTGACTTGATGTTTTAAGCAGCCAATCAGTGGTGAGAATAGTCAGACCACAGAGGATGAAAGCTGGCTGCTACTGGAGGTAAGCATTTTTTTAGGTTGTTTTTAAACGCACTATTCTAGAAACATTAACCGCAAATAAAAAAAAATTCGCGTAATGCATATAAATATAATTTTATAAAATACTTTTCAAATAAGAATAGAGCTCATGAAAAGGTTCTTGACATGCTCACATTCTATAAACATGCCATGTTAAGATGTTATCTTTAAATAATAATAATAATAATAAATCTATTTTAAAAAAAAAAATCTAATTTCATCGCTGCATATGCCTGCATATCATTCACAATCCTTCCTGTGCATGTAAGTCTCCGACACTGGCTGTTTCCCTTATTTTAATCTCATTAGGTAGTATATTCCTTTTTCATAATCCAAACTCTAGAATTTAATAACAATGCTTTTATATAGAAGTATAAAAATAGATATTCACATTTTCTTATTAGCGTACGCAGTTTCTGAACAGTTCTGTGTAGACGCGCAGCCAACGGGCAGTGCAGACCTCTGCAAATGAATTGGCAAAAGCACAATACTTCCTAGTATTTGGTGACATTGACTGGAGTTATTTCACGTCCATGAATTATTATAGATGATCCTGACACTTTAATACAACATGGGAGCATATATATCTATAGGCTAGAGTATAACACTAAGGGATTACATTATAGTGCGTTCTTTTTTCTTTTGCACTGTTTTGATCATTACAGGGTTAAATTCTTATATTATCTTTTATACAAAACTCTTTCAATATATTTTCCTTGCCGATAACTGAATATTCTTTGGCGAATCAAACAATTCATTCTAAAGTTGCTCTAGGCATAATGGTGGTAATAAGTGAAATTTGTGATAGAGAAAAATGTACGCTAGGAAATGATTTGAAAATGGAGCTGGGAGAAATAATAAATCCGGCACCTACTATTATGCACGATAACATGTTAATATACAAGACCTTTCTAATGGAAAAAAACGTAGGCTCTCCCAAACGAAAAGCTATGGCAACAGAGTCTCCTGTATATTTGAAGCAACATCTCAAACGACGAAGGCATCTATGTAGAATTTGGGAGACAGAGGAAATATTTAATGCCAGTTTGTGATATTTGTGAAAGAAGGACGGGTATAGCTACAAAAATCAATGAAGATCGCAGACGAATGTAGGTGCCGGCAGTGAAGGAGCCATGGAAACTTTTTAGCTTGTCAACAAACTTTTAGTTGGACACAACGGGGTTTACTTACTCAGGGATAGTAACAAAAGAGTTTGCAGAAGAGTTGTGTTTCTGCTCCGTCACTTTGCTATACGTTAAGAAGATCCAGCCCCACTGAGGAGCTTATGCTGCAGAAAGGGATTGGCTGGCTTTGTATAATGTATACCTTAGTCAGACATTTCTAGAAGGTCTTCTCACTCATTGAATTATGCATTATACGTGAACAGCTCAACTTCTGGCTGGAGAAACTTGCCAGCATTGGCCCTTCATAGTGAACAAACTCCCCTGGCAACATTCCCTTCAATGACCAGGTACCTGGAAAAAAGGGGCTGGCCGGTTACCGACAAAGCGTCATCAGATACCTTGGTGATCTCTGTGGTGACAAAGATTTATGTACTTTGCATGTTTTAAACTAAGCATTTGAGCCAGATCTTACACAGAACATAAGTTCTCTATTACAATAAAATGTTTCCACTACATACCACTTCTCCGATACCTTTCCGGATAGTAAGCCCAACTCTATTTTGTAAAAGTTCATTAAGCCACAACTGAAGACCTAAACATAAAACCACATTTCAAAGATTAGCTCTCACCCAAGTTCAACTGGCTAAGCAATACCAAACATAAGAATTAACAAACTTAAGATACATCAAGATGGGTTACTAACGGCAACTCCCTAACTCCCCTTGTACCATCTCACTTTGCAAAGTCAACCTCTTATGCAAACACAACACACTCTTCCTCACCGTTAAACAGTTAAAAAAAGAGCATCATCTAATAATATAAAACAGACATAAAACATACATGCAAATGGTGAACAGAACTAGAATTCTTGCAAAACACTGGTTCTTTTTTTATATATATAAAAAATGTTTTTTTATCACTGGAGACCCATAAAGAATCCTATTCATTAGGATAAATTACTGGTGAAAATTGATTTATACCCAGTTATTATAAATGCACAGGAATGCTGTCAACAATCTAGGAGTTTACCAAACCAGTCCAGAACCACAGGGTTTGTCTGCGTAGAATACACGATCTATCTATTTATCATACAAGCAAACAAGACTAGAAATTAATTTGTACGACAGGATAGTTTCTGGTTAATTTTAACATGTATGACGTATATATATATATATATATATATATATAATGATCAGAAAAGACTAAGGAAGTTCAATATGTATAGTTTGGAGGAAAGAAGAGAGTGACGGGATGTGATAGAAACATTTAAATATTTAAAGGCATTTAACAAAGTACAGGAGGAAAGTATTTCAAAGAAGAGATCATAGCCTAAAAGTTGAGGGTCAGGAGGTTATTATACTCAGAGGGTGGTAGATATATGGAACAGCCTCTCATCAGAAGTCTTTACAGCAGGAAAATTGGGCAGACTAGACGGGCGAATGGGTGTTATCTACCAGCGGATTCTATACGGTCTGAGTTTACAATAACAGTTAAAAGCCAAGAAAAGAAGTGAAAAGATGGAAACATCTGCCCAGGTGTATCAGAATTCTCTCCACAGATGGTCAGTGATCCTGAAAGCCAAATCACCTCAGGAACGCAAAGCAGAAGAACTAGCGCTCTAAAATATCTGGAGTGGGTTAGGTCTCTTTAAATAACATGTAAACGCAATCCCAAATCCCCAAACTCCAAGGCACTTTATGGACAGAAGTTGCTTCTTGAATCAGAGTCCCGCTATGTCGGCTGATGCAGAATGAAAGGAGGAGAGGGATTCCTGACATATGCATCCGATGTTAATGGCTGACGATGCACGCATGGTGCTGTCTCACATCGCCCCGCATTTCACGAGTCCCCCCCCCAGTGACAGACCCTGTGATGGAGAGACAGTCTGCAACAAAGTGCCTTCTAATAACGCAATGCTAATGTGCAATAAATGACGGCGGCGTTACCTCAGCTTGACAGCCGGGCATGCCCGCGGAGGAGGCGGGAGCTTTAATTACAGCGGAGAATAGTCTTAAGTCTATAGGA
This sequence comes from Spea hammondii, assembly GCA_029215755.1. Lineage (NCBI taxonomy): Eukaryota > Metazoa > Chordata > Amphibia > Anura > Pelobatidae > Spea > Spea hammondii. The sequence continues at coordinate 39,619,352 of JARDYJ010000007.1, forward strand.
TTACCTGGGCTGTAGCTGGCATGGTCACTGAGGAGCTGCAGCTGCCGATACCGTCCTACACCTAGCGTACAGGCGCTCTGAAAAAGCGCTCCCTCTCTCGGCTGGAGCTGCAGGAAAATCTCGCGAGATGGCGCTGCTCAACCGGCTTCTCGCGGTGTTTGCGGCCAGCGCTACGTTCTCCTCATAGTTACAATGTAACGGCCTGTGGCGCAGTTTTGCAGGCAGTACTGGCTACGGTGTGACCGCGCTCTGAGCCGGTGTAAAGAGACGAGGTTTTAATTAATGCCAATGGAGTATATTCCAACATGCATACAGTGACGTTGGGATGCCAGTTTTAAGCCTCCGAGCTGTTCCCATTACGCTTAGGCTTTGGTTGGCTGAGATTGATAGGAGTCCCCAAGTTTTCCCATGGCTTTTCCCAAAAGGAAGTCTCAGAGTGATAGGAGCAGACAGTTCCACATTTTAGTAAATGAACCTGTGAACACTCTCTAGAAGATTAATACCGTTCTGGAGACGGCGGTTCCATGTAGATCAGTAATGCGTGTTTTAATGCGGCATTAATTAGAGGCCGAACCGTCGCATTTCTTTTCAGTCTAGTTTTCTGGAGAAGATCACACAGACCGCAGATACTGGGCCTTTTATTTTGTTTCTGCGCCTTGCCAGGCCGTACGGAGAATTAAAACCAGTCCTGGGTATAATTGAATGCCAGCCCCGTACTTCTTGACACCGTTTTATGGGCACACTGCACATGTTGGGTTCTGCCCTCAATCTTTTTCCTTCAGAATAGGGACAAACCCTGCATTTTAAAATATATATAAGAAAAACACATTAGCCTTAAATAAGATACACATGAAAACATATAGTTGCCAATATTACTGTGGCTGATGGTATCGTAATGGACTGGGGCCAACTGAGAGAGCATGATATAGTTTGCATAAGTACCAAATTAAACATTTCCAATTTTATTTAAGTAAAGTTATTTAAAACAGACAAATTACGCTCGCAGTATGTAATAACCATTGCAAAGAAACTTGTAGCTCTCCTAAAAAGAAATAACGTTAAAAAACGAGGCTGAGGGAGGGGGAATTGTGTATGGATATATGTGTATGGATATATTTGTACGTATAGTGTTAGAGTGGCTGTGTGTGTAAGTGTACGGCTTTAGTGTGTGCATGTATGTGTAAGTGCGTGGTGTTAGAGAGGCTATGTGTATGTATAAGTGTATAGTGTTAGAGTGGCTGTGTATGTTTGTACGGGCAATTGTATGTGTAGTAAGGGTATTCATATGCATGTATGTGTAAAGTGTTAGTGGGCATGTGTATATGTATGCATGTTTATGGTGTTAGACCGGCTGTATGTATGTGTTAGTGTAGAGCTGCCCCTGATCATCATCATACCCCCAACATCCTAATTCATTCCACTACCCACCCACAATCATTATATGCCAACCATTATATTCATATTCCTCCCCACCGTACCACAATCATCCCCCTCTATCTTCATGCTCCCTAACATAACGTCTCATCATCTCTATACCCATCCCTTATTTCCCCATCATCTTCACTTAGCATGCCACCCTTAATAGTCATACAATATTCTACAATAATTTTCCATAATTTATACAATTTAACACAGGGTCATAACTAGAAAACACAGGGCCCCAGTGTGAAAATTGCTGTGGGCCCCCAACTTCACAGGCAACATGTCTCACCTTGTCTGTGCCATATTTTCAAACAGCTTGTTTATGCCCTTAAATTGCTTGCCACTGCCATATTTGCACCCAAACAGCATGTATGTGTCATCTTTGCCTCCAAACAGCTTATCTGTGCCATCATTGTCCCCAAACAGCTTGTCAGTGCCCCAAGTATCTTGTCTGCCCCCTCTTTGTCCCCAAACAGCTTGTCAGTGCCCCAAACAGCTTGTATGTACCATCTGTGTCCCTAGATTGCTGTATTTGTCCCCAAACAGCCTGCCTGTTCCACCTCTGCTTAACTGCATGTCAGTCCCCCAAACAGCCTTCTGGTGCCATCTTTGCCCCCAAACACTTACACATTCATGCTCACACACACAAATGCCGGCACAAGTACACATACACATTCACGCTGACATACACATTCACCTCAACTGCAGCTTTCTCCCTATCTGCCCCTTTAAAGCTACTCTGCCTACACGCCATGGGCCCACTTCTTACATCACTAGTGCTCGCACGCTGTGCAAACAGCCTCTCAGGGTCACGTCTGCCAGTAATTGCCACGCAATATGCCATCATATTCAGTACGGAACTGATTGGCATAAGTGCAGTGGGAGTAATTATACGTGTGTCACCATTTCAAATACTCTGGGGGGTCTAGTTTTCAAAAATATATGGTTTGATGGGGAAAATTGAATTGAACGGTATCCAAGAACTTCCACATAGGACATGGGGGCAGGATGACATCTGAAATGTGCACCTGAAATTAACCACTTCAGTCCCAGGGGGTTTTGGCACCCCATGTCCCAGAGCTACTTAGCCATTTTTACCATAGGTGGGTTTAATTAAGATTATCCTTTTCAGTGTTTGATGTACACATACAAATTACACATCATATTTTTCAGTACAAATATGGCTTTCATTTGAAATTATAGAAACATGCAAAAATAATAATTGTGCTAGCATTTAAAAAACCTAAAAATACATCTAAATGTCATTTCAACGGAAAGCCCCAGCTGTCCTTGATAGCATAACTTGTATGGGTACTAAAACTGAAAAACAGGAATCATAGCTAAATGTGTCATTAAAAACATAAAAAAGATCTAGGTTGTGGGGTATATAAATAAATATTAACATATCCATTTTGGTATTATCAAAAAAAGGGATGAGTAAATGAAAACGGAAGCACAAGGAAATAATGAGCCACTTTTTCTGATGTGAGGGTGAAGCGAGAGCTTGCGTCTGCAGATGCATTCAGGGTTAGAGTTAGATTCTCCATCAGAGTTATAGTAACTGCTAATAAGTGATGCTGATGTAAGCACCCTAGGCAGGTAAAGGATGCTTCCAGAGAGCCATGTTTTTAGGGGAGCTACAGTAAGCAAAAGTAGAGTGGCTTAATGGTATATCCAAGCAGTGACTGGGAATCGCCAAATTTAAACACACAGACCCAGAAGTCCGGTATCATTTGCATACCTGGGAACTCTCAGAGAGTGACCCCAAATCTCAGGTTATTTGTCCTATTTCAGGGTGAAGGGGCAGATCCATAGGACTTCCAACTGGTGCTTCTTCTACAAGTATGCCATGGCTGATATCCCTGCTTGAGTGCAGGTTAATCAATTAAGTGTACCTTTAAAAATGGTAATTCAAATTTTTCATGAGTTATTTGGTTAATACATTTGGTAAGTCACTACAAGTCATCTTCACATTGGTCTATTAAAAAGTCTCTGTGTCAGCTCATTTTGAGCTATGATTATGTTTGATTTCCAGAGCCTCCTGGTGAAATAGAAAGAGCTCCCGGTTATGTCCACACCCACTCATGTTTACTTGATTGTGGTTCTGAGCCACATCCATCTAATGTCACCATGTTATGTGATGTTCTTTAGGTCTATTTCAAAGGATAAGCACTAGTGTTCTTTGCAACTAGGGGAACCTGGTATGTAAAGGGTCATTCTACCCTTATATCTAGTTAGCTGCCAGTTAACAAAAAATGATTATTAGTTACACCCTGCCGTGAGCCTAGAAAAAAACAAAGCTTCCAGAAGTAACATAGAATTTTTGTTGACTTTGTTGAGTATGTATACAATGGAAACAATTTCCCCTGCTGCTTTGAAAAAACATACATTTTACAGTTTCTATAGGCATTCGATTAAACAAAACAGAATCTTATTTAAATGAGCATTTCTCAGTAAGTCAGATCCCGCAGTAGATGTCATTATGAAAAAAGTAATTCTTTAAGGCATTGTGGATAATTTTAAACCACTTGACAGCAAAAGCTTTAGAAAAATGCAGCTTATGGTTTCTGAGCAGCAAGAATGAGCTCTGCCAGACAAAGGTATTTAAACTAATATCTGTAATTACGCTTTCCTCCTATGTCTTCCATGAAAGCAATTAAATAAAATGAGTCTGCATTATTATGATGTGTTTGTTAAACAGCGATAGTGTTTACCTTACACTAGATTTAACCCCTTGATGACAAAGCCCGTGCATTGTTTTCAATGGGTTAAAGGACCGCCCATTGTCCTTAAGGGGTTAAAGAAGAGCTATGCGTATCACATACTCTTGGGTAAAACAGCATGTAGATGTGTTAACCTTCAGAGTGCCAAAGGAAAAAGCAAGGTATTGCACCTCTATGGTATTTAAAGGTAAAATGTTTCATTTAAAGCAATATTACAGTCAAACCATATTTAGTTATTTATTTAAACTGTATTTTTGTGGCATTTTGTTGCTCGAGCCCCCCGATTATTAAGCTTGTTTAAAATTGAAGCGCTACCTTATTTTTATTAATTTCTGTTAATTTATTAACTTGTTTTTACTAATCAATTCAGGTGTCGTATGTAACAGTATTACCATAACTAAGGTGTCAATTTCATTAAAATATAATAATTAATTGAAATAGTAACAGACAATGAATATGATGTCATAGATAATATTATATCCAGTACAAAGTGGCAAAATCATTAATTATTATATTAAGCAATACTCCAATATATTCTAGCAGATTTATGTTACTATTTCCCGATTCCTGTCGAAAAGAACAGTTGAAATTGTCTGTTACATAAAAGCAGCTATATGGTGTGTAAAACGTACGTGAGCCAGCTAAATGGCCTATCTCTTTTGTAATAATAAGATGCTTCTGTTAAACTGCCTGGCAACCTTCTGGATCTTAAAACGGTACTGACACCTAAGCAACATATAGATTGATTAGTTTGTGTTTACTTTTCAATCATTTGCTTTTCACATAATATGCTATTTTACTGCAGTAACGGGTAAGGTGGCAAAATACAGCAGCATAATCCTGTATAATTGCACGTTCTTTTTAATAAATTGTAAACTCAGAGCTACAGTAGAAAGCAATTAAAAATGATCAGTGATTGTTTTACATGCAGGTCAGTATTTACCCATTGTACTGCACTGCAGAATATGATGGCACTATAAAAATGAATAAATAATAATATTTCTGCAAATCTGCTCGAAAGAAAAAGGGAGCATTCATAATATGTGTAGAATAATAGGTTGGGGCGGACATCACTAAGCCCTGTAGATAGTGTGGCATCCTTTTGGCCCACATTACACTATACTTGCGGATAATATTAATTAATGGTACGTTTATGAACTTTAATAAATGAGCACTAAAACATATCGGCCCAAATTTATATTATTTATTCTATATTTATATGTTGATATCATTATTACTGCATTGTTGATAAATATTCAAAGTAATGGTTGACCCTCAGAGTACGGTTTTTATTTTATTTTTTTGGGTTTAAGGATTGAAGCAAAAGCTATAACTAGTTTGAAGACTGAAGTCAAAGGGAAAATCAGCAATATGCCCTAAAATAATAATAAAGCTAAGTTAGATAATATGCATCTGAATAAAGAGACATTTAAAGGTGAAATATTATACCAAGCCAATACAGAGCTATTTGCTAAATCATCTTAACAGCATATAAAGTACAAACGTTTCCAGGGGATTTGGACTCCTCCAAGCACGAATGTGGTTTTAGAGCTCCATTCAGCCTTTATTGGATGGTGTTTCTGAGAAGCGAGGCTTCATTGAGAGACAGCAGCCGCAAACATCACATGGGGTTTGCTGGTAGCTTAAGGTACCACTGCTGTCCGTTAACCCACTGACCCGTGTTAAAACTATAAACTGTTGCGGTTAAAGGCTGATATCTAGGCTCAGATAATGAAAAACTGTTAAATGCTAGAAGCAACTTCAATCACAAGCTAACTGGCATCCTGTGTGAAAACGAAAAGCTGGCTGGATTCCACAAAGAACAAAAAAGCTACATTTTGGAGAGCATCTCGGTAGTCACTGGCACTCTAACATAATGAGCAGCATAATGAATAGTGCGGTGTGTGTGTTGAATGAATAATGCTACCTACCAAATAGCAGAATAGAGGAAGCATAACTCCCCAGTGTCCCTCTTTAGGAGTGACTATTCCTCCTTTAACTTTTTTTTATTTTAATCTTTTCTATGTGTTCAGAATGTTTGCTGGGTATGAGCAATCTACAACCCTGAAAGTAAGAGAGACATAATTTGACAGCAGATAGGAACCATTTGGCCCATCTAGCCTGGCCAGGTTTCCTGCTGTAAGAAAAACCTCAAACATTTTTTGGTCCTTGGTCTTGTCCTATATTCAGGATATCCTTCTGCTTATCTTGTGCATGTTTAGATTCCCTCACTCTATTAAACATTATCTGTTCATAATGATGTGCATATAAATGGCAGGAAATGGGTTTATCAATTGAATGTTAGATAATTTGCATGTATTTACCTGAGAGAGAGAGTGAATAAGAGTGTGAGTGAACTATCTCTAACTGATACTTTGCAATAACGGTTGTTTCCCCTCATGGGGAAGCATCTGGTACAGTGTTTCTGACTTTCAGCACTTAAATCAGGCCAGCATGATATTTCCACGCTCCGTTTTGATTTCTGTCTGTGGCAGAGACCGGCTTGGCATAATAAATCGCACATCAGCCGACAACAGACCATAAGGCAATAAGTCCATAAGATAAGAATCTTTATTGTAGTCCTTGGACAGGATAATATATAGCACATGATCAGATACAGACACAAGTTCCACGTTTACATGAAACTTGCTCAACGGGTTACTCAATAGATTTCTGACAGATTTACAGAATGAGCTCCTCTTTCTGTATATATATTTTTTATCTAGTATAATTTCAATCAAAGCAGTGATGTGGCTGATAAGAATTGCAACTATTTTATAAAAACCTAACTACATTCATTAACTGAGGCCTTTTTGTGTTAATGCTTTTGACACACAGTAGATATAGCAAGTCTCCACACCCCTGTTAAAATACCAGATTCTTGTGATTTTAAAGAATAAGACAAAGATAAAGCATATCAGAACTTTTTCTGTTTGAATGTGATTGGTTAATTCTGAACACAGCCCCAGTTATAAGAGGGTGTGCACACTTATGCAACCAGGTTATTGTGAGTGTTTTTTCCCCTCAAAGATTTCAGCTTGTTTTGCAATTGAATTGTTCACGTTATAGGTCACATTAACGGTGGGATGATTTATCTTTGTCTCATTCTTTAAAATCACAAAAACCTGGAATTTTAACAGAGGTATGGAGACTTTTTATATCCACTGTATATCTAAAATATCCTTTTTTGAGCCTGGTATCAAAATCACACTTAAGACTTATGAATTTATCAGATATGGTAAAAATATAGGACTTGCCATGTCTTTGAATGGATGTTAATCATTTTATTTGTAATCCTTTTTTGCCTCTGACAAAAAAATAAATCTCTGTAATTGTAATTTTGTGTATCTTCTCCTGGAATCATATAATTTATGTGCAAGATTCCCTGCGTTCCATCTTAAACAGAGAAATATATTTTTAACAGAAAGGGCCGTAAGCTCTGAAATGTGCCAACATGCAAATGTGGTTACTGGAAGTACTGGGTAGATTTTTAAGAGTAAATTGCACTTAAATGTAACTATAAACTCTGGTTTTATTGTGGGACTGATAACTTGTTCCTAAGGTCAGGCCAATTTTCTTTTACTTCTACCTTTCTACACCTGTGCAAGTGCCTTTGGGACCCCCACCATACACTCCCTTGAAACGCCTGGGTCTCTGATTCTGTCTGATGGTCTGCTGGGACCTGCCTTAACCTACCGAGACTGTCAAACTTCAAATAAACCTCAGTGCAGGGTACTGGCCATTCCCTGCTACAGATTCCTACCTGTACCTGCCAGGTATGTTCAGGTAGCGTTGTGTCAGTAATAAGGAAGTTAGTATGATCATGTTCTTCAAATATTGTATATTGTACAAACTTCCTACAGATGCAGACAACTTCCAATGCCTCATATACGTTGTGACATAAATACAACATACCTGTTAAAGGGGTACATCTATAGAAATGTTCTATTCACATTTTTGCCTTCAGCTTGAAAACTATAAGATAAGATAAGATAGATAATGTCATTGGGAAAACAAATGTAGTATTGCTGCTGCTACACATACTATAAGTAATCACATTTTCATAGTTTTCTCATTAGGAACATGAGAGGGCACTCATAGTTTTACAAGTTGATTGATAGCTTTTTCTTGCACATTATACCTTTCTAGCAGTGAATGTATTTTGTGGTTTGTTGTTTCTGTAATGAAATTGATAACCATTCTATTTTGTTCTTACTTCAGTAATACATTTACAAACGCATCCTTTGATTTTATAATCACATATGAATTAAGACTCATTGTTATACTTCAATGAAATAATACATATCAAAGGAATAGGTATTTTTGAGACAGCAGCCCTATCAGTAAAATATTATAAAACCTAATTTACCTACATGCCTTGAATTATTTATTTGGCTGGCTTTCCCCCTTCCTTATCTTAACCACCTGGAACCTCATTGAAATTTTCTTGGAGAAAATTGGATAACCAAGAAACAGTTATTGCTTTTTAGATTGTTTGACTCCAATAAAATATATCAAATGGTATTAAAATGTAAGTGGTTATGATAACGTCAGCTAGGGCCAAAACTGACCTTACAGAGGATGAAACAAATTTGTAATGAAAATTCTGAGGTTTCTTGTTAGTTTTTGTTTGTTTCATTGGGGTTCCCTCCTCGCTTTTGGAGATTTTTATAAATACACAAATTAGGCACAGTTTTTTTAAAATTACAGTTCATACAAATCCAAATTTGGATGTAGGAAGGAGGTAAGATGGCTGCTGCTTGGGACAGCTGCCTCTTCTGCTCTACAGAAAATTACACAGTTTGCCATTAAAAGGATTTTTAAAAGTTTTTTCTTTTCTTTTAATATTATATTTTTGAAGTCTCCCCTTTACTTTGGGAATTTCCTAAGGACTCTGGCTTCTTATATTTCTTTTTTTACTTTGTATTTATTTCATATTTTTTTATTTTAAAATGTATTTCTAGTGTGATTTAATATTTTAGAAGAAGTTTCAGATGAGAACTTGAAAGTTCACTTGGTATTTCCATTGTATTATTGTGTCTCAAGAAATGAATTTTACTTATTAATTAAAACAACATAACACCATTGCCAACTATTTTTTTTTTTTAATCAAAGTAGCATATTGATAATATTAATAAATCACCAGGTACTATGGTGGATGCAGTACATACCTCAATTAATAAAATCTTATTCAATGTCCAGATATACTAAATAATAACATTTCTAATTTCCATTAATTATAACGATACCAAAATAGGCTCAGTTTCTGTAAGATTTAAATGATCAGGAAATAAATAGATCTATAAAAAGAATCTTAATGCCCATTCACCATTGAGTGTTAAAAATTGATTGTGTTTGAGTAATATAATTTCAAAACAATTCTTACCAATAAAGATTAAAGTTGTTGAAACATTTTAAATTTTATATAAATTTATATATTTTATAATTTTATATTTCATTTACTTGAAATACCAAGTAAAGGGGAGACTCCAATAATCTCTCATTGCCACAAAAGAAAAAGTAGTTTGCATTGCCTTGTTTTGTTAAGCCCTGAGGTCAGTGGCTCTGCTGTGAAAAAAAAGAGAAAAGTGAGAAAAAGTGCCGAAATGTGACAAAAACCACAGTGGTCACCAGATGCCCTTCTTATTTACTTTGGAGTCACACTCTCTGAAGGGATATTCATTTTTTATTATTATTTATGGTTTTATATAGTGCCATCAAATTACGTTGAGCTCTACTTCGGGTAGACAGGACATAACAAGTAGTATATAACCTAATGATTTGACTTACAGAGACAACAGGTGAGGAGGGCCCTGCTCAAAACAGCTTACAATCTAGAGGGAGTTAGGGTGTATTAGGCAATATGAAAAGGTGCCATTGTAAGGGATGAAGCAGCCACACTAGTGTAAGTATTGCATTAGAGGGAATAGGAGAGGTGAGCTAAGGGAATATGGGGGGTGTTAATGTGCAATATTATAAGCGTCCTTAAAGAAGTGGGTCTTGATGGATTTTTTGAAGGTCTGAAGGCAGGGGCAGAGACGAATAGACCGGGGGAGGGCATTCCAGAGGATAGGAGCAGCCCTTGAGAAATGATAAGTGTGCATGAGAGAGCTAGAAATCAGAGGAGAGGATAGAAGGAGATCATTGGATGAGCGGAGAGACCGGTTAGGAGTGTATTTAGCGATGAGTGAAGAGATGTAGGGAAGGGAGCCGCTGTGAAGGGCTTTGAAAGTAAGAGTCAGAATTTTGAAATGCAGCAGAAAAGCATAGGCAGACAGTGAAGAGACTGACAGAGGGGAGAAGTGTAACGAGAGAACAGAAGGGTTCCTAGAGGTAAGCCTTGTGGTACCCCTACTGAGAGGAGTGAGAGAGGGTATGTGTTACTGAGACAGAGATGCTAAAGGTATGATCAGAGAAGTAGGAAGTGAACCAGGAGAGAGCAGTGTCATGAAGACCATGAGCAAGAAGAGTTTGAAGGAGAAGAGCGTGGTCCACAGTGCCGAAAGCAGCAGAACAGTCCACTAGGATTAGCATGGAGAAGTGGCCCTTGGACTTAGCAATGAGTAAGTCATTTGTAACTTTAGTAAGGGCTGCCTTAGCGGAGCGTTGAGGGCAAAAAACAGATTGAAGAGGGTCAAGTAAGGAGTTGGAATCAAGAAAATTAGTTAAATGGGTATAAACAATTCTTTCAATAAGAATGGAGGAAAGAGGAAGTAGAGAGATGGGACGATAATTGGACACATCAGTCAGGTCCAGGATACGTGGCCCCTTCCTTCCCTCCCTGGCCAAAATGCCTGCAGGAGGGATGGATCTTCTTGGTCCCTCACCTGATGACAGAACACCACTGAAATATGTTTAGGGGGAGCGCCCTCAGGGGCTACCTCATTCCCTCCTCACCAGAAAAACTGGGTAGGGGATCCGTTTCCACCGTGGCAATTCAGGTGAGACAAAATTTGGTTTACTGTGCGTTTGCTTCAAAAAAATATTCCAAATATGAAAACAAAAAAATGAGCTAACCGCGCTTAAAAACTATATACAAAAAGTGGCGCCTTGACGGTAGATCTTAACGCATCTCTCCAGACAAGCGGTTTTTTTTGAAGCGGAGGAGAGAGAGAGGGGCACCGAGTGGTTTTCGCATACCCGCTCGGCGCCCCTCTCTCTCTCCTCTGCGGCGAGTTTCCCTGTTCGGTCTCTGTGCCGGCTTGTAATGCAGAGCGCCGGAAGTGACGCGAATTTCCGGCGCTCAGCATTACAAGCCGGCACCGTGGCAGCACAGGGAGACTCGCCGCAGGACTGTTTAAGGGTAAGTACCGGTGGGGGGCGGGTAGATAATGCCGCCCCCCCCCCCCGGCGTCGGGCGGCATTTTAAACTTCGCCCCAGGCGGCGTTAAGTCTTCGGCCGGCCCTGTCTCCAGATATAGGACTGGAACATTTGTTCCACAAACTTCTAGTCTAGAACCTCTCCTGTCATTGGCTGAATAACATGTGAATGCTGTTGATTGGCTTAAACTAGCCCAGTAACGGTTGCTCCCCGTGACAATCCAGCTGCAGAGTGACCAGACAGGGTAACTGCACTGAAAAGGGGTTTTAAAAATAACTCCTGCAGTGCTGGCAGCTATTTGATTTACTCTGGCTAAGAAAAGAGTATATCATCTGTATATTATAACTTTGCTAGCAAGGTTACTTATCAGGCTTGCAACGCAGTACACTTGAGAAATAAGCTTAGCTTCCTAGGCTATTTACTGTCATCGTCCTAAATAAAATATCATAACTATGTTTTTCTGATTTTGACCTTTTTAAACATGGCCGCTATCCACACACCGTCACGTGATCAAGGCCCTTTGGCGCCCTCTCTGGTGGATTCGTGGGGTTGCAGAGAGGCGTTTGTATTGTTTCCCACAATGCTATGCGCGCTCCGCGGGAAACCAAAATGGCGAAGGTCTGCGACCGAACCGGCCCGTTTGGGTATAATATGTAAGGCAAAGCTGTCTCCTGGTGTTCGTTCACCGCTCTCCGCGGAGGGAGCCGTCTGCCACGGAGTTAATTAGTGTGCGCCGCTGTGTTTTCGCTGTGAGAAGCGCTCCGCACCACAAAAGTGACCGAATGAGGTGAGCGGGCCATGGACTTTAGAGCAAAACCTGGACCCTGGCTTCGTGTACGGAGTTCATATCCCCCCCCCACCCCCCGTGACCTGCTCCGTGCTTTCCGGCTTCACTTATAATGTATACGCTGGCTCTTTCCAAACAAAGCGATTATTAATGAGTCTGAACACAAAAGGGTCAGTGCCGCTGCTTTGTGAGCTCTCCGTTTAGATTGTCAGCTCTGCGGTTATGTGCCCCAGCTCTGATTTTGGAAGGTGCCTGTTATGGTTTCTTTATTTCTCCAATTACGCGCCGTTACATATTCCCAAATTCCCCAAACTGCAAGCTCCATGGGCTAGGGAATAGGGTCGCTGTTAGGCTTGAGAAAGCTAATGCCATTAAATATTGCCGATGCGAGTTGTCCAGTACTTGGAATCTAGCGCTTTGGATATGGCCGTGTTTGTTTTAAAGTATCGTTTGTGTGCAACAGATCGGTTTGGTGTTGCTCTATGAGGCGTGTGTGGGTTGTGGCAGCTGAAGAGTTAATCGGGTCATGCAGGGTGATTCTTCCTGTTCCGTAAAGTGAAGGGCGACACCGCTTTGTGTCCTGCTGGGAAGCCAGGTTGGAAGGGGCTTTGTTGTCTTTGTACCATTCAGTTCTCCCTTTAGCCGAGTCCAGCACAGTGTCCTCCAGATCTGTGGCTTTGCTGATCTGTTTGTAAATGTATTTATTTTAGGAATCCATGCTTCTCGTGCTGCTTATTCATTATTCCCCTTAATTTGAATGTATTCCATAAAAGATTATTTTTAATTCTGTTTACCTTTTAATTTTTTATTAAAACATTACATTTGTATTTTACCTGTATTTTTTATGTTCTAAATAGTTTGAATTTGAAAGATTTTTTTTTTTATTTTTTTTTTTTTACTCTTTTAAATAAGTCAATTACAGTATATTTAAGATGTTCTTTCATATATTGTATTGAGTATTTTTTCCCTAAACCACTGGTTTAATATAAGTCTGACTTTAAGCGGTAGATTTTATAGAGGCTGATAGTCGGTAATAACATGCGTGGGATAAGCATGAAGTTATCCTCAATCTAAGATTAGACCAATAACTGATCAGCAGAGATGGGCCGAATGGTTATCTGCTGTAAAATTCATTCAAATAGTGAACGTATAGTAAGAAAAAATAATCCACGTGCAATATTGCGTCACGGCTTAAACTGTTGTAGGTCAGCAGAAAGAAGCAGCAAATAAACATTAAAAATGACAAAATAAAGTTTATTTTGGCAGACCATAGCATTCCTTAGAACTCTATTTGTTTTTCCTGTAGTTACCCTGAAATGTGTATTATATAATTTAGGTAAGGTAAGCTATGTTAATGCTGTAAATGATATTATTTAGTCCTGTTTTTATGTAAGGATGACAGTGTGTTGCTGTACAGGTTTTACCAGAAGCGTTTAATAAATGATTGGTATTATACAATCTGGCATCTGCGGAAGCCGGGATCGATGACGTTCATTAGTATCTACAATTATTACGTTCTTAAGATCTGTTTTGAATGCGTCGGCGTATCTTTGCATCCCCTATGGTACTAACTCAGTTTTCTGATTTCTTTAATTAGTAAGTAATCATCAAGTCAAGGAGTCTGCAGCTACAGAAGGTTAGACTAAGATGAGGCATTCTGTGTCGGTACCTCTGGCACTTTATTGTGGAAGCCGTAGGGGCTTGTGCCTGCTCCAGGGAATTGCACGATATGTTTGTAGTGTTTAAAACGGCATAAGTTAAACCTGATGTGTTCACTTTTCAGCTGTTGTAAAACTAACTGGTTAACACTGCTATCATTTTTGCAAGCAAAATAGCTTTAAAGAAATATATATTTCAATCTGTTTTGTGAGTTGTATTTGTTTCTCATTTGTTAAATCTGTTATTATCCAAATAGAGACGTAACTGTTGTGGGCAACTCATTGGTCTTCAAAAGATCCCCTATCCACCGGCGTCTGAAGACCTTTGAGTCCTTGACCAAGCTGTCTGTACGGCATGGACAGAAATCCAAGAGACGAGTGTGTAACTTTGAAGAAGGTCAAGATGTCCTAGCAAGATGGTCAGATGGATTGTTTTATCTCGGAACTATCAAAAAGGTTCGGTTTCCTTTTTTTTTTTTTTTATTATAATTAGTACTCATTATTATTCTACAAATTAATAAATGATTTAATATCCGCATTACGTTGCTGTATAAGAAAGTTACAAAGGCCTTGAATTGTATTACTATCTTTCTGCAATTGGTACTGATGTAGCCCTTGGAGTTTTTATACCTTGTGTATGAGTATCAAACTATGGTTGAACAAAACACGTGCCAGGTAGCTGTGGATTCCAAACATTTACTGCAAACTCTTAGTTCAATGCAATAGAAGGAAAAAAAGTGGACAAACTACAAGAACCCAATAACTATTGGACCATAGGGGAGGGCAGCTGCGGCAGTGCAGGTCAGGTATTTTTTATTTTGCAGAATGCATATTGAGTACTACTTTTTTTATGCATTCTTAAAGGGGATATTAAACTGTTTTAATTTTAAGATCATATTTGTTTCAGTGTTGCGGGAGAAAAAAAGTCTTTTTTTTTTTTTTTTTTTTTTTCTGCCCTCGTAAACTGTTCGGTTAATTTAGAGGGGGGGAAAAAAAACACGCTTCCTGTTTTTACTAGCATGCGGGGAAGCTGCAATGTGCTTCCTGGAGCATGTGTAACAACTGAAAGAATACTATTATCTCTTGGCTCTGCCACATTGACTTTCAGACCCCATATGTCCATAGGGTTGATATTAGTAAGCTTCCCTGGTGAAGATGTAACATCCTCATGGTACATCCTCAATGGGGTTTTTTAGGTTAAAATGCCCCCATATTGCCTCTGATAAAGTGAACTGACTCATCCAGGAAAATACCCAATAACGTTTCTACCTGTTTGTAAACCAAGAAGCGTGGCTGTATTTCTTCCCCTTATGTTTTGTTATATTTCTATAAAGACAACAGATCTCTGGCTTTATGTAAGTTTTTGCCATTTGATTCTTTTTGGCTGTTCTATTAATAGATTCCTTTTCAAGCCCCACAAGGTGAATTTTAGTTGTGAAATTATTTTGGTGGTCTGTGGATGGTTTGACTAAATAAATACTACATCAAATTATCTTAACTACAGCTTTCTTCACTTATCACAAAAGCATTTGGTCATTGAATCTACATCTGTTACAGATAAATAAGTTTAGACAAAACTGCTTTGTCTTGTTTGAAGACGGCTCGAAATCGTGGGTGCTCTGGAAGGACATTCAGACGGGTAACTATACTTTGAGAGTTTTAATTTTCATTAGTTAGCAAACAATGCCACTTTGAGGACCTTGCCCTGTGTGTGTATATGTATACACACACGTGTATTAAACACCCACCTTGTGTTTGTCATATGTTAACTTATTGGTAATTTTTTGGTGGTGAAGCATGTGTGAAGTAAAAATGCAAACCTCTTTATTTTTTCCAGGAGCTGCTGAAAGCGAGGAAATGGTTTGCACAATATGCCAAGAAGAATATTCTGATGCACCAAATGAAATTGTTATTTGTGACAAATGTGGACAAGGTAAAATGTGTGATTTCACTGCTTTGGCTTAATATGTATTTATTTGCAGCAATTATTCGTACCAATATTAAAACAGCTGCTGTTTGTTTAATATCCAAATGTTCATTTCCCATGAAATGGGAAGCCTTAGGCTATTTATAATGGAGTTTGGGAATGAGTGCCATATCATACCTCATGTTAGTATGATAGCGCAATATCTGTTGATCATGACAAATCAGTCACTTCACAAGGGTTCTGCTTCAAGATATGCTATTTAACACATTACCTGTGCTGCTTTAAATATAATTATGTATGCAATGGTTAATTGAGTGGCAAACGTGGCATCTCTATGTAGTTCTTGGTTTTACTGTGTGACTTATTGCAATGGTTTTGTCACATTTGGTGGTTGTGTTATGCCAGTTTGTTTAAAATACGTTCTAATGTTGTTAGGTTATCATCAGTTGTGCCACACTCCGAAGATCGACCCGGGCATTATAGACACAGATGAGAAATGGCTATGTCGGCAGTGTGTTTTTGCCACTACAACAAAGGTAGGCGAGTTGTTATAACAGGTCTGATTTTTTTTTTCTCAGTTATTCAGCATCATTGGGTTGTGGTGTTGTCTGCAAGGTACATTTGTTTGGACTTGTAATCACTCACATGGCCGTTTCTTTACAGCTGTCCAACAGATTCTTCAACTTTTTAGAAACAGGTGTGTTGAAGATACACAGTTGTTTCTAAACAAGTGATTGTTGCAGATTGTGATGTATATTACAGTTAACCCTTGCCTGCCCTTAACAGTTTGATCGCTATAACATGAAAACTACATAACTACTGTACTTGTGGAAAAATTACATTTGGTACATAATGCATGTTTTTGGTTTTTTTTTATTCCTGTGTATTGTAGATAAACTCATAATTTGATTAACTTACTGAGTGGGTTAAGACATATAGTCTAACACATTGTGGTATGTTTAATGCTATGTAATTTTCTTGATTCAAGAGGGGAGGAGCTCTGAAAAAAGGTCCAAATGCCAAAGCCCTGCAAGTCATGAAGCAGAGTCTA
Organism: Spea hammondii; assembly: GCA_029215755.1. NCBI lineage: Eukaryota > Metazoa > Chordata > Amphibia > Anura > Pelobatidae > Spea > Spea hammondii. The sequence goes on from JARDYJ010000007.1 coordinate 39,636,241, forward strand.
CCTTACAATGTAGAAGCCTTGGAATGGGATATAGGCCATAAGACCAATGCACAGCAATGCTACTGCTATTGTGGAGGACCCGGAGAGTAAGTGAAATGTAACTTCAGCTACTGCAAAACTGATGACTTACAGAATGAAACGCTATTTATTTATTGAGGTAACCAACCTGACAGCTGAGCAGCATGATCATCAGTGAGCTTTAAGTGGAGTGAATCTGATGCAATGTACTCAGTATGGTGCAGTCAGCAGAGGTGTTGTGTATTCATGCTATAGCTTGTGAAAGTATGATGAACTTGAATAAATAATTGTAAGCTTACGAGTGGGGCCCTCCTTACCCAATGTAATGGTTTGTAATTTTCTTAATAAAATGTAAAATATGCTTACACAATAACCATACAGTAACACACACACTAATGTTATATATATTCTGATTTTCTCTGTATGAAAATACAAACATGATTGTAAAAAAAAAGGTGGCAATGGTACTGAATATATTTTGTGTTAAATATATATTATGCATGTACTGCAGATACTGTATGGTACAGTAGTGAATTGGCTTGTGCAATGTATAGATGAAACTATGATAGGCGCCCATTTGAAAGCAATTACTGTACTTGCCAATGTTTGGATTTCTTTTCTATGTGATAGGCTGCATATTTACATTTGCTTTTCTTTTGATTTGTTTACTGTCTATTTCAGCTGGTATTTAAAGATGCTGCAGTGCTGCAAATGTAAGCAGTGGTTCCATGAAGCCTGTGTGCAATGCTTGCAAAAACCGATGCTTTTTGGTGACAGGTAAGCTATGAAAGTTTTCAGCAAAATAACTAAAGAATGAGACTAGCAATGAACATTCACCCCTTGAGGACAATTGACGTGTCTGGCACATCGATTTTAAACGTGTTTAGATAGTGATCAAAGATCTTTCTTCTCCCAAACGTTGCTTTATCGAGGCATTCAGCAACACAGGAAACTGCAACAGGGCCCCCCTCTGATTGCTCTATTGTATTAGTAAAATATTTAAAAATGAATGAAAATCTGCTAAAGTGAAAAAAGTATGCAACAGTGATGACCACCATCAGGGTAACTATCCGGTTCAAACACAATGTAAAAAGCCCCCAAAAATAACAAGAAAATATATATATATATATATATATATATATATATATATATATATATATATATATATATATATATATAATGATCAAGGGATAAACTTGCTTTAAAAGTGCTTTATCTTGACAAAGTTAATGGCATTTGAAATAGCTTTCGTAGATAAAATATTTTTCAAATAAGTCAGCCTTTTTTCTTTGTTTCACAGTATTTATATTATAGTAAGTTACATAATGGTATCTAAAGAAAGCCCTTCTTGTATTGAAAAAGAGTGTGTTATTGTGGGTACACTAAATTAATTACAGTAAATTACAGCTAAACATGAGCACAGCAGAAATGTAAAAGCCATTGTCACGACTGGTACATACAAAAACAGCTATGCCCTTAAGGGGTTAAACTACCCAGTAATGCTGAACTGAGATACATTTCTCAAGCAAACCTTTAAAATAACTAATTTCATTTTAAATGCGGTGCTCTAAATGTTGAAATTATTTATTTTGTGGTCTTTACCAATGCCCTGAGACTGCGTTATTTGGGAATGCAATGGAACATTGATTTGAAGAATATTCATGCTATAATTTCATACTGCATTCTTCTCAACAGATTTTATACATTTATTTGTTCAGTCTGCAATTCAGGACCAGAATACCTCAAACGTCTATCTTTACGATGGTAAGACGCTTAAGATGCTTTATTACATTTTAACGTAGAAATGTTTTTTTGGGGTTTTTTTTTTTAAGGAGTCTTAAGGGGGAAGTTCCAGAGTATCTTTGCAAATTTATTTTTGGCCAGCAGATACTTTGCCTGTTAGCGTCGCAAACGGGTTAATGGACAGTAAATAAAAGTTACTGGTTATGAGATGTTTGAGACAAATGTTACATAAATATATATCGCTTATAAAAGGACAATAAAAAAAGCATATAGCAGTATGATGGGAGTTCCTCGTTGTAGCAGTGTCTTTAAACTGTTAAAATTTACATATCCCTGGACCCCCTCAAAAAAAGAGATACCTGTCAGATAGCTCAACTATAGTTTTTTTGTTGTTTTTGGAAATGCACCCACTGTCCTGTCTGCTGAAAATTGGAAGAAAACAATTAGTCTTTGCCTGTTCCCTTTTTTCCCGTTTTTTTTTTTTTTTGTCGCTTGTTGATTTTGCAGTTTTTAATAGTTTATTGGTTATTCTTTCCTTAATTTTTCTTATTCAAAAGACCATGACAGGGAAAGAAACGACTCGCATACGGTTTATTATTGAAAATAACAAAGGTGTGATGTTTTATAACTAAGTATCTCCAAAATGATTACACAGATTGACAGAGAACAAAATCTATAAGTAGTTTAATAGTGCTCCTTGAGATCTATGGGAATAAAAGTGAAACAAATTTGGTGTTCTGTTTTGTTTTTTTTGCCTTTAGGGTAGACATAGCACACCTTTCCCTTTACAATCTAAGTGTAATTCATAAGAAGAAGTACTTTGATTCAGAGCTCGAACTAATTACATACATAAATGATAACTGGGATCTATTGCACCCTGGTGAGGTAAGTGTGACAATGAAATAACTTTTTTTCTTCCCTTTTGGTTATTGTCCTTAACATTATTTTTTTAAAAGCAGGATCTCATACAGTTACCTGTACTTGTCTCATCTGACATCCAGTTCAGCAACAATTGTGCAATAGACATGCATCTTTCATGAATAAACAATTTAAACATAAAGTATATATATCAGGTGACTACCCTAATACTTAATATGCAATTATGTGCATAATCATAGAAATCTTTTTATTAATCCGTTTTCATTTTCAGCTTGCTGACACACCCAAAGCAGAGAGATATGAACGAATTCTGGAGGCGTTGAATGAAAATAAAACAATGTAAGTTTTTTTTTTTGTTATTTTTATTGAAATATGGGGAATATCCTATTTCCATTTTATTTTTTAACATACTTGTATGATGTTTGGTTATAAAAACAAAGTGTTTTTTTTCCCCTCGTTTTTTTTTCTTCAGCTGGCTCTATAGGGTTTCTCGTGTTAGTCTGTTAACTAACAGTGGGCTTTTATTGAGTGATTTTTCTCTTATATTTACAGGTTTATGTCTGGGAAAGAAATAAAGAAAAAGAAACATTTGTTTGGCCTTAGAATCCGTGTCCCCCCAGTTCCTCCAAATGCAGCAGTGAAAATGGAAAAGGAAGAAAGCACTTCTCATGAGTTTAAGATTAAGGGCAGGAAGTCTTCAAAACTTGTACCTGTTACAAAGTAAGTAATTGTCTCATCTGTAGCATACTTCATCATTCTCATGGCTGATCAAGTGTTCACCTTCAGCTATTTTTAATGTCTTATAATTTCTAACTAGCATGTTTTTCCAGCAGGTAGAACATTTGTTTTTCTCATATATATTAAGCAGCTATTTGGCCACCAATCACACCAGCAGCAGAGCCCTGTACAAAACAGATATTAATCCCTAAAATGCCACAATCGCCTTGTGTTTGTAGTGGATATCCTGTCTTCCGATGACCTTTCGGGTAACGTCAGCAGTGACGCGACTTGCTGACGGCTGTTACAGGAGATCAGGCAGCAGATCTGGTTTGACAGCCTGATCTCCCGTGAGCACAGATGTGTTCTTGCCGCTACAAGAATGTCAGGATGTACCGGTACGTCCATAGGGGTTGCTTGAGATGCGTTTTATGAACGTACCGGTACGTCTATAGAGGACTAAAGGGGTTAAGCTTCTTAATGCAAGGAACTTTCAGAAACTTGTCACAGTAGGTAGTGTCTTGTAATGCAATACAACTGTTTTACATTAATTGTTTGATCTTTACTATTTACTTTACTATTTCTTTTTATTTCTACAGAGAAGTAACAAATGGTGAAGTGAAAAAGAGGAAACCTGTAGGTCGACCTCCAGGCTCTCACAGAAGAAAAATTTTGCAGATTGAAATGTGCAAGACGCAGGTTTTGGTAAGTGCAAGCACCACATCGATTATCTCCGGTTTATTAAGGGACCTTATTGCAAAGAGCTAGTAGTACTGCATGCATATTGGCAAGCGTATGTTGTGTTTTTTTTTTGGTTTTTTTTTTGGTTTTTTTTATCATAGTCTTGCAATTTCTTTAATATCTCGGATATATCTCAGATTTACTCATCCTGGGGAAAAAGCTGTATACTAGACTATATATGTAGAAGTCAAACTACACACCAGCTGCGTGTGTGTGTATATATGTGTAATTTATTGGATATTCTAATATAATAAAATGATTGGCTTTTTGGAATACATTAAGATCAGCAAAATCATCATTATGCAGCGCTGTGCATTTAGTTGACAGGAGCTAATTAGTGCTTGCAAAATGAGGCGCACCCTGCTCATACATGCTCACATCCTAGAAGATATTTTTGAGCTATAAACAGGTAACATTATTATACAAAGTATACATTGTTGTAGTTTCTAAAAGTGTGGCAACATTTATCTAAAAGAACACCACCTCCCTAAAGAGCCCAAAATATGCATGGTGCATACTGATAGTCCCATACACTTTGCCATCCCTATGTTTTTATGACTATTCACTGCATGGAAGGAAACGAGAAGGACTCTGCAAGAGAGGATGCTTTAAGCCTTGTGACCTTATCTGGAACTGCAGGTCAATAAACTCATATCTAAAACAACTGAGCACTTGGGCTGCAGGGGCTGTTTTGTACCCATAATTGATGAACTTGATTAAAACAATATTTAAATCAAAAAGCACCACTGTACTTCCTTTCATTCCACTAACTGTACTCTTTTGTACATTTTAATTAACGTTTGGCTTATGTCTCTAGAATACAGAAACGGCCGCGGTATCAGAAAATTCTGTATTAGAATTACAAGATCAGTCTCGGTAAGATGCCAATCCCTTGCTTTTTTTTAACTGCATTGTGTAAATAAAATTTTGTAATCTAATGTTAAATCTTTTTTTTTTTTTTTTTTTTTTTTGCCAAACAGAAAAACAGATGTTACCAATTTCTCGCAAAATGTAGACTTGGAGTCCAGTGGTGCTTCCAGTTCAAAAGAAACTACCTCAACTTCTGTTTCTAGGTAACAACACATAGTAAGCTGCAGCCTTTTTAATGGGTTGTTGCTTATCGTGAAAGATTTTATTTTTCCCCTTCCCAAGCATGTTTATAGAATATGGTGTTTGCATTTTATATTGCAATAACCCCTGTATTTATTTTACACTAGTACACTGTAATGCATGTCAATGTCATAGTGCGACTCTAAGTACATAACAATGGAGCATGGTTTGTAACATTAGACGGTAAGGGACCATAGGGTAATTGGACATTGGGACAAAGGTAGAAAGTGAGCCCTTAATGGAGGTAAGCAATGCAACCTAAAAGTGTCATATTTCTTTGTTTGGGTTTCGGTTATTGATCACCAATGCTGGTTTTTTTTGTTTGTTTTTTTTCCTTTTCTATTTTTCTCTTAAATCAAGTCTTAGTGCCTTGTCTGAGTGTTATTTTTTTCCGCTCTAGCCCCCCATCAGACTTCAGAAGAGTCACACGCACAGGGAGGTCTTGGTCAGCTACTTTGCCACTACCTAAGAAGCGAGGCCGCCATCCACGTAAAGCTCTGCAAGCTCACAATTCAGACATGGGAAAAATTGATGAAGGAAAAGAAGATTCTAATGTTTCTGGACTCAATACAGATATTGTAAAAAACTTAACTGACCAGGATTTGCAGATGCATCATCTGAAAAATTCCATTACCAGCTATTTTGGTGCTGCAGGTAGAATAGCATGTGGTGAAAAATACCGTGTGCTTGCACGTCGAGTTACACCTGATGGAAAGGTGCAGTACCTTGTAGAATGGGACGGTGCGACTGCTTCTTGACCACTGAACAGTTTAATGGCCACTTCATCAAGGTTCCTTGAAGAAAAGAAAAAAAATTAACCCATTTATTTTCAGCCAAAGTGCCTGCCATGTCTTCAGATATGCATGTTGTAAGACTTCTGGCTGTATGTGGGTAGACTAATCTTGAGTAATGGCTCTGATACAAGTTTATGGATTACATGGCCACTTTTAGAAATACTGCCAATGTGATTTTGGGGTGGGTCCAATTTGTCTGGGGTTTGTGTTCCATTCTGGTCTGTTTTAATGTATTTGCTAATAATTTTGACACTGGTTATCAGAGAGGAACCTTCGCTTCTAACCAAATATCCGCAACAGTGCACATATCTGAGAATGGTGTGCAGTTTACAGTATTTCATGATGAAGTGTTCTGTTTGATTTATTCTATATGTAATTTGGGTTTTATGTTCATGGAATGCTGTTTAAATAATTTTGTTCAAAAAGTCCAAGAACACTTATTTGGGGTCTCTTAAAGTGACAGTGCCACTGGATATGCAGGTTTGAGAAATGGTAACATCTAGCTGTCAGGGTGGGGAGGGGGTCTGATTACTTACAAAAGCATAATCATATCTGGGTGTCTGGTTGACAAACAAAGATCTGGTATCTGCCACTTTGTGAATACTTAAGGAACTGTAGGGCATTTATCGAATGTTCTTTCTGTAATGTCAAATATACTATAGAGAGCACACCTTGTGCCTAATGCTTAAGGTAGGCCTTGATCAAATCTATAAGAAAACATCCACCTGGCGCCTCTAAATTCATATTGTTTGTCTGGAAACTACACACTGTTAGACTTTTTGTTTACAAACCAGAGATGCAAAAACTGTGTCTCATGTAAATCTTTTAGGGGTACCTTTGTAGTTTATAAAGGAGTTTTTAATTTTCAAATGTTTAACTTTAATAGACCCCTGAATTTTCTTACTGTTATCAAGAGCTTGTTTCCAAGACTTCTCAGGTTGGAGATATAAAATGACCTAGCTAGAGGTTTTTCTCATTAAGACTTTTTTTTTTTTTAAAAAATGTTGTAAAGCCGCATGAAAGATTTATGCACAATTGTTTGGAAAGAATCAACCCAGAAAGATTATATTTCATTTAATATGGCAGATTAAGACCCCATCCTGTGCCAAAGTACTTTTGGTGCAGAAATGCTGTTTACAGACTCGTCTGAAAGATCCCAGAATCTCAAATCAACTACGAGCAAATAAGTAGCCGTCACACATCTTACTGTATCCTTGAGCCTGGTTGGTACTGTTGCTTTACAAAATGTATTTAAGAGATTAATTTTGTAAGTAGTTAGTCTTGTTTTTGTGGGATTTTTATTTTTTATAAAGTGATCTATGCAATATTTTACTATTTTATGGAACCGTTAAACTTACAAATGCAAAGAATATTTCCGTAATGGCTGCAATATTTACACAACAGCTTTCTTCCTCAGGCTTCTTGGTGCAGTTAATTGCCCAATAGCAGGACTACGGCCCAACTGGTCCACGGGCATAACAATTAGGCAAAAAATTAGTTTTCTTCTCCATGAAGAGTCGGTGCTATTTTTTTATTTTTATATGTATATGTAACAGAATTCTCCCAGGAGTGCAGAGGAATAAATTTTTTACGACGGTGGTATTCAAAGGGTTAAGGATCTGACATTACTCTTCCTCATTTTTCTTTTCCTTGTTACTGAGATGTTTGGAAGTACTTCTGCAACCGTGGCCTACCACGTGTGATTGCACTGCAGCTCCCTCTCGGCTAATGGGCCCTGTAGTCTCAATGCTGGCATCATAATGTCCCCTTCATCTACTGATCAAGTTTTCTATTGTATAAATTTCCACATACACATTTGTAAAAATTGTATACAGTACATTTTTAATGTCCATTTCATAAGATGATTTTTTTATTTTATTTTATTCTAAATTCCACTGATTGTGACATTTCATCCTATTTACGATGAAGTAAATTGCTGCCCTCTAACAGCTTTACTATCTCTGTATGTCATTAAAGTACTTTAGAATAGATCATCTTCAGTGTTTGTTTTTGACCCAATGGCAAATGTTCTAGATACTCAAACCATGTTTGAGAATAGAATGTGTGCGCATAATGATTCTGGTATCTCTGCTGGATCATTTTTGTTTAATGGAATTTCTCATAAATGTATCTCTCAGTTTCGGCACACTGTAAACAAACAAAAACACACTACTTAAGCACAGAAAAAGTTTAATATAAAAAGTGATGGCTGAAGTTTCTTTTTATTTGATGCGAGAAAGCCCATGCCTTTTCAGTGGGTTTGTTGCAGAGAAGAAATGAATTTCATATTTGCTTTATTGCAGATGGGGTTTCTTTAAACACAAGGTCTGCTAAATATCGGCAATAGTCACCACGAAAAAGGCAGATATTCCGACTCTGATCACTAAAACAAAATTGAAAAATACACATGTGCTAACTATTTATGTAGGTGTATGCGAGATATGGACTGAAGAGTAACAGGGCCACAGGTGGTTAGTAGCAAATCATTAAATGCTATGTGTGTTATACTTTAGTAACTCCAACATTTATGTACTTGTTTCCATTGTTTGATCAATATTACCCTCCCTCCAAATAAATTGCACATATAGTACAATTGCAAGCATTACACGATGGCTCAGTGGGCCAAATGCCTTCCATTGCATCTCTATGGACTTGATCTATTAATGGCATCGCAGTAAATCTTTGAGTTGCTTTGCTGTCCCAAACTCAGAGATAAAAGTGCCACCATGGCAGCCATTCAATACTCAATACACATAAGAAAAACAGTGGTCCAACCTGGTGAAAAGACGTAACGGATTGAGCTTCAGCGCGGTCTGAGCTTAATTGTGTGAATCTTTCTCTGGGATAGTAAGTCATCAGTTATTTATGCCCCAGAATGCATATAAGGGGTAGGGGTACCAGCTGCTTAAATTAGAACAACTTTTGTACAATGTTGCGTTAAACTCTCATCTAGCACAAGTCATATTTCAATACCTGAGATACATAGGGATCTGTATCTCCCTAAGAAACCTACACTAAATGAACTTGGACAATATTGTTGGCATGGAAGAGAAACGTTCTCACATAGACCTTAGGAATACCTTTAAGGGCCAATGTTCAGTTTTTGTATTGTTATTGGGGGGAGGGGGAGTACCTACCTTTATAACAGCCCCCCTAAATGTTGCATTTCAAAGTCCAGTCCATCTCTTTTAAAAACTGTCAGTTTCATGAATCAATGTTTTATGAGATTTCCCAATTGTTTCAGGAAAAAATGCATTCATGTTTTTACATTTAAAAAGTATATTAGACTTTTATTATACCACAGTTCCCTTTTAACTACATATGTTGCTAGTACTCTGACATAATAAACAAAGATTCCACAAATGTTATTTTCTGGAAGAATGTCATCTTAAACAAGTACTAAGTAGGGCAAATACCACGTCATATGAAATGTACTCTTGTGCAACATATGTTAATCATTCCAAAGAGGTAAAAGGTCCTAAACTTCACCGAAGCACAGAAGAGAGTAAAAAAAAAAAAAAGATTCTTGGTTTAAAAAACAACAACTTACAATTTGTAACTGATTCATATTGATGAAAAGCCCAAATGTAACCAAAATCCTTTATTCAATTCACAGTTATTTTTTTTTCTTCTGAAAGTTGGGTTATTGTCCCACAGATGATCATGGTCTGCTTTTCCTTTTGTCCTCAAAGAGACTCCGTAGCATGAATACTTGAATAACCGACACGACGACCATTACCACCAAGTTGAAGGTAGACCAAAAGTTAACGCGGTCATAGTTGCTCTCTTGGATGTTCCGATCGCGTGCCTCAAAGGCTTTCAGGAGTGTCTGAATCTGAAGACTTTTGCTCAACCTTCCTTTCACGCTGTTAATAGTTTCCTGCGAAGGAAAGAAAGACAAAACATATGTGACACCACTTCATGCGTTTCAGGTTTTCAATACACCTTTTTAAGAGTTGGCAATCTACAATCCACAGTATTCCAGCTACTAATAACAATAAGAATTAAATTCTCTAAAAATAGTTTTTAAAGAAAACTTTTTGAAAATTGATTGTTAATCTAATAAAAAATGGTGTGATTTCCCTTTTCATGCGCACGTGGCAAACAACCAATCAGGACGTGTGAGTATGTGGTTGACACAATGTCTATTTAACAATTATTTAGATATATTGTGAATGAAAATGATAGGATTTACCAATATGTCCTCCAGCTTCATATCCAACATATCGGTGCCTATAATGTAATTCTTCCAGTCCTCTTGTTCATTTCCCTCATCACCCATGTGATCCAAGATCAATTCAAAGAATATCACCTTCTCATACATGTGACTGAAAGTATTGTCAAAGCAGAACTGGTAATCTCCATCCACCGTCTCCACCCTGTGCAAGAAGAGTTTATGTAGAAGAGGCTTCAAGTAAGGTCACCCTCCCAATCCACTGCTCATTAAACCATATTACTTACGTGTGGACACCATCTGATTGACGTTCCTCAGAGATGAGAACATCTCCAAATGGCGATAACAATGTGAAGTCAACATCAAGGCTAGAACCATCCAAAACCTGATCAAAAAAAGAAATCAGACTACAGATTTCACATTGTATGCAGCAAAAGTGGAAAGCTCCCAATTCCTCCCCAACAAATTACAACACTGACTTACACAAAATACGAATCATTATAAAAGGCAATTTTAACACATTAATACTCTATGATATACAAATCTGCTGGTAAGGCAATGAACTTCTCTGTTTGGTTAATTTATGTATGTGATATGTGGCAGTCATTAAGAATAATTTGTAGACAGCATTCCTGGGAGGAAGTGTCAAATATGGAGCAAAACATATTCTCTGCATTTGGCCCCAAAATTGGGTCTTGGGCATATGGCCCATTGTGCAACAACTCCTCAAAAGAAGCAACAAGGTATTCATAACGCAGCTCCCATAATTTAAATGCGCAAAGCAAATCCAGAGAAAATGAGATACAAGTTGGGTAAGAGAACATAACCATAAGAAAAAATAAACAGATCATAAAAAAACAATACAAAGTGCAGGATGTATAAATGGTAGCGAGAGCATGAAGAATTGTCACCTTGGCTGCCTTTTTAGCTGTAGAAATGGTGGCATCCAATTGTCCCGGACTAAATAGGGCTCTGGACATATATATATTGAGCCTTACCTAAAGTCTGACCCTGACTTTTGTTTCAGCTCATTGCAAAACTTAAATGTACTGGAAACTGCCTTTGTTTCAAAATGAAAAGAAAATCACTATTTGAGGGGCCAAATCGACACAGATTCTGTATTAGACTACATGACATTTCCAAAAATGCTAATCTCGGTATAATGCAGTAAAACCGGCTCAAGGACATAAGGGCAAAATGGCAGTAAAATTGCCTCTAGGGCGTGACACTGGTTATGAATTATATTCAACAGCGTATGTTACTTTGATGGTAAGTTGGTGTTTTGCCGTTAATTGAGCTTTAAAACGCCATTAAAGCCGTTACCGAGCTCTTCAGTTTGAAAAGGATGCAATGCCATACTGCGTTACTCACCTAGTTACCCAAGTCTGTCTTATTATAGAGGTGTAAAGATGTAACTGAGCATTCTGATTCTATGTATATATTATAACACAAAAGAATCCTACCACACTCTTCACAAATAACATAACGGTATAAATATTGTGGCATGTATAAAGGATCTCATCCTGAAAACAGGGGAACTCCTGTAAACTTATACACCTAGCAAAAAAAGCGACCCCTTGACAAAGGAGAACCGAAACGGCGTTGGGGAAGTGGATGACAATATGGGTAAGGAGCATATTGCTCTTGAATATTATTCTAAATTTTGGAATTGCCTGGATATTTATTATAAATGTCAATAAGTGCTTTAAATATTTATTAACTCCATAGTGAGTATTTTTAACCAAAAAATGTTTTTGATGGTTACAGAATGGATAGGTGCACTCTATATAGAGTAAGATATAATTATACTTGAATGATTCAGCACTTTATAATTCTTATGATGGTTTACATGCACTCAAGACACTTTATATATATATAGCCATATTGCCTCCATATGCTCTGATTATTTTCTTAAACAAACCTCTGTTGTCTATACAATGAAATGCATTATAAGTTTTTTAGGATTCAAATTTTTGTATAATAAAATAATATATTTTATATAAGGGCTTGCGTAGAACTCCTTTTTTTGCTAGGGGTTCTATGTATATATGTATAAAAGTACACAGAGAATAGTATACAGCTATAACCCCTAAAGACACCTTCACCAGATCCAGAGATTACCTGATACTCTATCTCCAGTGTTGCATCTTTCTTCATGGGCTGGTAAAAGCATTCCTTCTGTCCTGCTGGGAGGGTGAAGGTAAAATCACTGTCTACAGACTGGGAGAACCCCTGACTGTCCTGTATAATGTAATATGTAAAGATCAGGAAGCCCACGATTTTTGTGCCCATATTTTAGTCCGCTAATGGGATTTGTCCCGGGTTAGTGAGGGGCACCAAAAAAGCATGGGAGGCAACTTCGCCTCCAAAAGTGGGGTGTGTCCGGAAGAAACAGTTCAGCCAATCAGAAATCTCACACACCACTCCTAGTGTGTGAGCAACAGCGGTCATATTACAACGGGCTTTCATTCAATACGGTTTCTGCAGCGATGATCGGTACAAAGCCGACCCGCTAACTACGGTCGATCCCTCTATCATAGGGTATTCCTTGCACACACACACAGGGGTTTCAATGAAAGAAAGGGTTGCATAGGATTCTGGGTAATGAAGTCCACAGAGCTGTCAAACATATTTCTTTACTGCGTTTCCGGACTACAAGTTCCAGAGAACCACCGCGCTCCCCAAAATGTTTAGTCATCACAACGCGCGGTATTTCAGACGTCTCGGCTGAAATTCTTGTCTGCGGTGTTTACGTTAAATGTCTTTTTAATTCCTTCCACTTTAAAAAAAACAACCCTCAATAATGCAAATTACAATAAGAAGTAGAAATTCGTGTATTCGCCCCTTATGATATCTATGCTCGTGTTTGTACTCGCGGTACATTAGATATAGTACCCACGTAACGCGCATAGAAGGTATCGCCACTATTCATATTCATGTTTTCGACTATGACTAGCGGGTGTCAATAAAGTTTTACAAACAGGGGTTCTGTCGCCATAGAGATCTTACGGCGTCTGTCAAAGAATCTGTAACTGACCGAGTGAGAATTTAGGCTTGTCATTAAGGCGGGAGGCAAACGTCACATTGTTTTATCCAATCGGCTTCCTGGAATTGAGGTGTCCGTTTGGGCGGAGCCATATTTGTTGTGGAAGTTGTAAGGATCGTGTTATGGAGGATTTTTAAAAGGAACCGGGTAGATTGTGTCTGATCTGATGAGTTAAAGGTATGTGTTGGTAAATATTGCCGGCCTTTATGATTGTTTGACGTAACTTTTCATATGTCCAGGTTAGTGAAATAAAACAGTCACAATGATTAATTTTTAATTACTCGTCAAGTATAATTACATATAAATTATTATTATTATTATTATGATCGGGCTTGCTGGGCTGGTTACAGACACATATTCATTCATTGTTCACTAAACAGTGAAATTAAATTCAGACGGAAGCTTTTGTGTTCTTTCAATGAGTTTGTGTTATTAATGAGCAGATGTAGCCCGCTCCCCTGACACAAAGGTCTCCGTATCAGGGGCAATCTGCTAACATAATGCAGATGACAATGTCACATCCTTCGCGGTTCGTCATTTCCCTGCACCGTGCATGCTTTGGACCCTTTGCCGGCGAAACTGCTGCCAATCCTGAGAATTGCATAGCAGACTGTTTCTGCAAATTTAGGACGGTTGGGAGCTATATGTCTTTTGCCGGCATGGTATGTTTGTCCTGCACTAGAGAACATGGTAGGTCATGACAGTGAATACCATCCTACTTTCTTGTGACCTGCTCAGTGAGTCCTTGTGGGTTTCTAGGAATCGAGTGACACTGGGTAGTCATAGATTATGGAGCAAAATCTTTATCTTCTCTGAGGAACCATAAGAAAAGTGTCCCAACCGAGCCGACGGCAGGGTGGAGGAGCGCCAACCAGTAGCGCCAACCAGTAGCGCCAACCAGTAGCGCCAACCAGTAGCGCCAACCAGTGTCTTCCATGTTCAGTCTCCCTGATCTCAATGGCTACTACATTTTGGAATGCTTTGTGCATTTAAGCGAGATTCTCTGGGGTTTGAGATGTTGAGGGAACTTCCTTGAGTTTGAGCTGTTGGTCGGTTACTCCTTGAGTTGACCAAACATTTTAGCAAATTCCCCCAAGATGGAAAATTTTAATTCAGAACTATTATGTGGCTGTTAGTGTTGGGACACGAGATCAACCACTGTCATTGTGATTCTTAAGAGCCGCAAGTAGGTTTCTGTGTCTTTGTCGTTGATCTATTCCCTGATGCAGAGGTTCCTTCTAGAACATTGCGAATCCTGATACTATAGTAATTTGTATTAGAACTACCTGTAGATAATGTTAGTGCAAGACGCGTATTTTTCCTGCCGTGTTAAGTGTTTTACGAGGACCTTACTTTATATTTCCAACAGATACAGATTTAATGAATGGAGCCGTATTTGCAAAAATACCAAAGTCAGCAAGAAGCACCATTAATGAAAAATGTTAGGACATCAAAGAGCAAATCAGTGCATCCAGAGCAGTGTTTACAGAGCTTGGTTGACCAGTTGGCTAGGTATGTTTGACGTCCTACATGATGCTGCTAAAAAAAATGAATATTAAAGCCTCAGAATAAACACTGCATTAATAACCATTTGGTTCATATGACCTCTAATGGGAGATAGAAGAATAAGATGTGGGAAGTGTCAGATGCGTGATTCTTGATGAGAGCTATGAATGACCAAGACGTCGATTTATGGCGGAGTACAGTGGGGTTACCGGCAAAATAATTCTGGTGCAAATTGTTTTCAAAAAGTCAACATGACAACCATTGGAATGGTCCATCCAGCAGGGTTAGTTCATTGGTTGCTATGGTAATAAGATGACTTTTCAAACTGTGCCAGAATCACCTTTTCTACAAATTTTGTTAAATTGCACAGTGACAAATAGCGGAGACATTTTCAAGATTATATATATTTAATGGGTTTGCGTAGAACGTGACAGAAGTGGAAATAGACCGCTGTACACCCTAGTTGTAGTAATAATGCATTTTTTTACATTCGCAGGTCTACCTTTTTTAAAAACATAATATATTATTTTTGTTAATCTATTGCTGAAAGTGATGTATATTGTAATAAGTGGTTTACATTTACATAACTTAAAATATTCACGTTCTGTTGTGTATTTTTCAACAGCAGTTCTAAGTGTTCATTAAAGAGAGCACCGCTGGGCCTAACGATGGAAGATCTTGAGCAGACTGGTCATCCTGAGCCGAGGGAACGCAGGGACAAAGTACCCGGAAATAGTAGAGATTGCTTGAGGAGAACAAAAGAAAAGGTATATACGGCATCACCACAAACGATGATCATGTGTTATCCAATGCAGAGTTAAGGACAGATTTAATTACAAAGTTGCCTACTCTGCACCCCTTCATATTTGATGTAAGATGCTTATGCTGTATCAGATCGAGGGAGATCATGGTAACTACTTTGTCTATAGATAGTTTATTGCTCTGGATGTCCATCTTCGCTGACATGGAGGGATTTCTAGACCATAGAATCTGCAGATCCACAGGTCAGCTGTCTCTACTCCACTCAGCTGTATATTAAGTAGCCTCTTATAAGAGACCATGTCATATTTTCCTGATTTACCAAGTAATGGTACTAAAGTAATAAGGTTATCATAACGTGTTATTATAGTGTGGTTCCTAACATTGGTAATATTTGTTTGTAGTGTAGATTGCAAACAATGCATAACCTGCAATGTTTTTACAGTCTTTGCCTTATCGCTCTTTTTTTATTACTATTATTAGGCATCACAAGCAAAAATGAATTTGCTCTTTCCATATTTTGATGGATTTGTTGTCATTTTAATCTCTAGGCGTTCTCATCTCAATCCGTGTCCTTCCTAAGCATTGAAGAAGAAAACAACCAGTTACGATTAAAACTGAATTCTCTGCATGAGCAAAATGCATCCCTGTCCTCGAAAAACCAATCGCTAATAAATAAAATGGAGGCGGTTCAAGCTGAGTTAATAAAGTCCAAAACACGGGTATGTACAGTATTTTGAGATGGATTTCATTTAAGCCATGTCAAGGGGGAGTAAATTCACACATCCAATATGTGGTTTGGGAGCGGAGCAATGGAAGATACCTATGTCGCTAGTTATGATTGTCCTGTAAACTGTATATCAATTGACCTGCAGCATTTCGACATAGGGGTTGAGGGTGGTGGGAGGAGGAATAAATCTTGGTTGTTATTTGCATTTATAGATTTAAAAATCATGCTGAATGTATTGGAGATCTTAATTGCCATCCTTTGTAGGAAAATACTATTTGACAATGTGGCTTCCAAAGGGGTTCCCGTAAAAACCTCTGCTTGTAGCTCCTAGTTAGCCGTGAGAGTAGATCCTTACATTTTACGCGCTTCGACGCGAGTAACCCAGCTTTACATTTAATTTAGATTCTGTGTATTCTTTATTTTGTTCCCTTTCTAATGTCAATTTCTTTATAAATGTGTGTTTTAGGTTCGTTTTTTGGAGACTAATCTCAGAGCCCACACTTCTCATGTCCCAGAACTCGAGGAGCGTGTTGTGAGTTTAGAAGCTGAAGCAGAGATTAATGAGAAAGCTTTGCGGTAAGTGTGTAAAAATATAAAATCCAGACTTTTTTAGATTAGTACAATATCTTTCTTTTTAGCTTTGTCTTCTGTTTAAAATTCAGATTAAACCTGAGTATTTTTTTTTTAAATATACAGATCTAGGGCTATAGTGAAATGTCTTTATTATCTAATTAATAGATGTTCTGGCTTAGAAAGCTGCCTTCATTTCAGCAGTCTTTCAGATGAATTATTTAAGTACATTCTCTGCTTTGTATGTAAAAAACCCTTATTAACATAGGGGCCCAAGCATGAATCTAAGCCACACTGCCTTACCATGTGTGTGGACCCAGAAGCAGCCAGTTCCATACGTTGGTTAATACTATCTCGCAAATTTGAGAATTCTGAAATAGCCTGGGAAAATGATCTTCCAGTTTTAGCCCATAGTGGATATTAATTGCTGCGTTTAGAGGAAAAGCTGTGAATGTAATACAATCTTGGGAAAGCCACCGTCATTTATATTTTGCTATCTTTTTATTAATATATATCAAAATTATGTCTCAGGAAAACAGAAGAGCAACTTGAAAACAGTCGCCATATATTGGCCGAAAAGGAGAGTATATTACAAAAGTTCAGAGAAGAGGTGAAGAAGCTGAAAGTTGACCTGTATGAATCCAACAAGCAATGCAAAAGGTGAAACAAGAGTACAACCACAATTATTCACTAAAGGGAGTTGGCAGGAGAGTTGTGCTTGTAGAGACTGAAGAAATCACACTGATTTACCTGCATTATACAGGGGTAGCCAAGCTCTACCTGCAGCTAAGGCTTATTGGGGATGGACCTTCATGATGTATAGTGAAGTCAAGCAGCTGAAATACAACACTCCTATGAACTCACACTTTAGTGAATGAACCCTAAAGTCTTTGACTTGTGTGTGTTGAAAGTCTTTTTCATTTGATTGAGAAGCTGTAGGTTTTCCTGCTTCCTCCTCGATCTCCTGATCGCTGTGCCCGATAATATACAATTTGGTGCTTTTATGGGCCAAACCACGCTGCTTGGTAATGCAACCCAACCTGTTTTGTAGCTCTCTGATGCCTTTCTCGCAGAAGCATTCTAGTTGCAAATAAATAAATATATGTGTAAATATTTTTTAGGGCAGAAAAACAGAGGAATGAGGCACTTTTCAATGCTGAAGAACTGACCAGAGCTTTTCAGCAGTACCAACAGAATGTAGCCGAGAAAGTGGAAAAGGTGAGTTAATGAGAGAGGTTTAGTCAACTTGTTAAATATACTGTGTATATATATATATATATATATATATATATATATATATATATATATATATATATATATATATATATTAGATAGATATATATATAATCGCAAATTACAGTGAAAAAATTTAATAAATTATCGCTTGTCGATAAACATACGGGAAATGTGATACGAAATTTTCACCTGTTCTAGGACAATTTTCTTTTTTTATTTTTTTTTCAGTTTAAGCATCAAGAAGGGTTGATCAACAAGAATTTTACAAACTGCGAAAAGGAGCGAAAGGATCTTCAGGATCAACATGCAATGTTGGAGAAAGAACTTGAAAGCACAAAGGAGCTTGTAAGGTATAGAAGATCTTTAACTAATAGGTCATATCGCAATGGCAACCACTGGAATGATATCCGCTGTTTTGCAACTTTTTCATTTGTCTAATGTAATGTAAGCTTCCACTTTGAGCTGAAATACGTCTAACCTATATAATGAAATCTGTCAATGGTTTGACATACGTTGCTGACCGAACGTGTTTTTACAGTTACTGATATTAATTGTGTTTTGGTATTTAGGATCCTGAAATCAGAAAAAAATAAAGAACAAGAAAAGCAGATGTGCGTGGAGGGAAAAAATGCCGAACTCATTTCTCTTTTGACTCAGTCCAATCAGAGGATTCTTAAACTTGAACATGAACTTGAAAGTAAGGAAAGAATTCTTAAGGAAAATACTGTTCTGCTGCAAGAGAATAAAGAATTGAAAGACTTTATCAATCAACAAGCTGTTCAGAACGGAATGACGAACTCTGGAACAGGCTCAAGGAGCCGGGAGCAGGTGAGGAAGGCATCGTTCTTTCAGTATATTTTATGGGAAAGTACGGACGGTGAGTTTTGTGACCTTCTCATTTGCAACCACTGGGTGAGAGCAGCTTCTCTGTCATACACAAGGAATTCAAATGAATCAATAAAACATAAAATATCGCCACTATGTTGAACTAGAAATCACGGGATAGGGTTTGAGTCTTTACCGTGTTTAAATGTGTTAACCCAATGCATATACTGTTAGAAACATAGAACAGCTCTAGAAATATACAACTCAACAGCCTGCTTGCTTTCTTTCTGATGCTTTGTATCTTTTCCTGCTTACTTTGTAGTCCAAGTGCCTCTGCTATATTCTGCCTCTGGATTTGTAGGCCCCAAGGGCATTGTTCTACATTTAAAATCTATCAAAATACGCTTGACCGTTCTTCTAACTAACTTAAATCATTAGCTATATGTTTTTATTCCACCCCAAATATTTCCCCTGTTGCAAACCTTTTGTGTCATTATAATTGACACCTTCTTTTAAATATACACCATCAACTTCTGTCTCCTGTCATTCCACCGGAGTGTTTGTAGTGCTTTTATTCATTAACTGCCTTCTCATACAGCAGTAAAACTGCAATTAAATCAATGTAGGTTTATCGCGCATTTGCCATTCTTTCTTGGTTTTTAATTTAGTGGTTATATGAACCCTTCTAATGATAGCGAGAATCAGTTTAACTGAAAGACGTACCTAATCAATCAACATTTTTGTCTCGTCCTTTATCTCTAAGCAATAAGCAAGTATCTGAGTCTCTGAAAATAGAACACACCGACCTTTGCAAATTAGATTCGCTTTTTGAGAGAATTGTTCTCTTACCGTGAAGTGGTCTTGAATACCATTAGGTCCACAGAGTGATATACATGAGAAATCCATGGGGACTAGACTTTAATTGGCAAGCACATTTATTCATTTGCATTTAAATGTCCCATTAAAGAGGTGTATAGGAAACGTGTGTTGTGACTTGACTGTAGTTTGGTCTAGATTGGTCTAGGTTTGACAAGGCGCCTCCTCACCTTTTGGTTTCCAAAAGTCCACGTTGTTATGTACGACTATTACTGTGCGATTTCCTCATTGTGCAGCGCTGTGCGATTTCCTCATTGTACAGCGCTGTGCGATTTCCTCATTGTTCAGCGCTGTGCGATTTCCTCATTGTCCAGCGCTGTGCGATTTCCTCATTGTGCAGCGCTGTGCGATTTCCTCATTGTCCAGCGCTGTGCGATTTCCTCATTGTGCAGCGCTGTGCGATTTCCTCATTGTCCAGCGCTGTGCGATTTCCTCATTGTGCAGCGCTGTGCGATTTCCTCATTGTGCAGCGCTGTGCGATTTCCTCATTGTCCAGCGCTGTGCGATTTCCTCATTGTACAGGGCTGTGCGATTTCCTCATTGTGCAGCGCTGTGCGATTTCCTCATTGTACAGGGCTGTGCGATTTCCTCATTGTGCAGCACTGAATATGATGCTGCTATATAATTGAATGATAATAGCCCAGTACATATGAGAGTCTAGTAATGTGCTACGGGGATTGATTTTCAAAAGCCACACAACGAGTAGATACACAAAGTTTAATAAAGATTTGTGTGCATGTTTTAACTTTTATACAATTTTGTCTTTAAGAAAAATTCTGAACACTCAGCTGATGAAATCTCCGGCTCTTCCGCAGACGCCAGCAAACGTGTCAACGCAGACCTTAGGTACTTGTCCATGCAAATAAAGGAGCTTAATGCAAATGTGACGGCCGCCATGTTTCAACTAATTTGTCAAGCATGCGTCTTTTTCCCCTCCCCAGGGCACAGTCGCCGGTTAAAGTTGTAGAAGATCAAGAACTTCAGGCCAGATTGCATAATACTGATAATTACAAGGGGAATGTTGCATTGCAAGCGCTGGACACCGAACCAGTCAAGTTAATCTCGCAGCATTCAGGTGTGTAGGTATATGCTTGCAATGTCTTTTTTTTCTTTACCAAATATACGGATTAGTCTTCACAGGTCACACTCTGAGTGTAAAGCGTATTACTTTCGGAAGTTAGTAGTGACCAGCTGTTATCACAAAGCAATAAAAAGTCACACGAAAACCTGTGAATAGTCCAAACTGTATTTAAAATGATCTGGTTAAGTATTATTCCATGCAGTTCACTATCCACCCAACCAAAAGCTAGAATCACTTATGAGATCCAGCTTTTTCGAAGGAATTTTGAAATACTTATTATTTTTCTTGTCATTCATTTTTCTGGATTTGTTCTTTAGAGGAGAAGAGGCATCTGCAGCTCCAAAGTATTTGTGATCAGTTGCAAACAGATAAAGAGCGCCTCTCTGCGCGTGTCAAGGAACTGCAGGAAAAGCTGAGTAAAACGCAGACCGAAGCCATCAACGCCAAGCTTGCAATGGCCCAGAGAACCGGCCAGTTCCAAGTCATACAACAAGAACTCATGGAAAGGGCTTCAAAAGCAACAGCTTTAGAACAAGAAGTAAGTGTTCACAAGAAGTCCCAAGTACATTGAGCTCTGGGGCCACACAATCATATGTGTCCATTAACATTAACATTACAAACTGATCTTTATAAATGTAAACACATGTTGAGCCCCTTGCGGAAAATTATATAAAGCAGAAGCAACCAGTGGCCACCCCTTGAGTCACCCGACTACCGGCCAGAATAACGTTGCCCCAGAGAAAATATTGAGAGAGTAAAATGAGTAAAAATTATAGTTTTCTTGATGCAAGTAATAAAAGTGTTATATTCTGCCCCAAAACACTTTATGATAAGGCATTTATCTCTATGTTTTTCAGGTATCACAGAAAGCTCTAAAGATCTCCACTATCCAGAAGCTGCTGGAAGAAAGGACAGCGGCTTACTCCACGGCGGTAACCCGGAATACAGAGCTAGAACAAGAACTCATGGTAATCTGCATGCATTCTGTAGATAGTGGACTCATTTGTTGTTTGAAATAGATGTATGGGACTTGTTTTCAAAAAACATTATAATCAGGTATATGATTTCTGTGCTTTATTTAGATTCACAAAAATAGATTGGTATTTGGAACAAAATAGTAGTGTAAAATAATAATATAAAGGAATACACTTCTCCCTTTAAAGGGAATCTAAGATTGTTTGTTTTTAACTTCTTTAAAAAATGAAATGATTTCCAAAAATAATTGTTCAGTGTAAATTCTCCTGATAACTTATAAAAAGTAGTGTTGTCATTATTTTTTTATTATGATTTTTCTTATTTCCATATTATAAACCAATGCTTTCTGTTTTAAATAATCTTTGTCTATCTCAACAGCCTCAAACCATTATGTAATATTGATATTGTATATTTCATATGTTTTCAGAACCATAAAGAACAAATATATCATTTAGAAGAAACCATAAGTAAAGAACACCAGGAGGTACTGTTGGCATTTGAGAGGTCCAAAAATATCCACTTGGATCAACACAAGGAGCTGCAAGAACAAATTGAGCATGTAAGATTAACATTTTGTGATAACGTACATTTTTAAATCAGTCATACTCTAGCGACTGTATAAACCAAACATTTCCAGGTCTGGTGTTTTTGGACAGATTTTTGGTAGTCAAGACTTCTGCTACCTTGGGTTTTGTTCATTATGCCACCAAGTTTATTTTGTCTGAACAGCTGGAAGGTTTTTCTGCATTTTACAATTAACTGGCTTTCACCAAATACAACATAGCAATGTTTAGTTATTAGTAATTGGAACCAGCATACCACAATAGTTTTCATTATGACTCCAAAACCAGAAGAAGGCTGGACTCAGTAGAAGTTCATCTTAGTAACATAATAATTTATGTTGGGGGGGGGCCCTAAGTACATCAAGTTCTACCCTTCTACTTATCCTTCCTGCTTTTGATCCGAAAGAGGGCAAAAAACCCAAACTAAGCTATTATTCGAATTGTAATTCCTTCTTGATCATGAAGCTTTAAAATATTAATGTTTATTCTATTATTTATAACTCTGTATGTTCTTCTTTTCTTTAAAAAAAAGACCCTCTTTGAAGGCATCTTTTGTATTTGATAACACCTCATTCTTAACACCGGATTAGTTGCTTTCAGCTTAGAAGTTTGGAGCTGTGTTGAGGTTTATATATATATATATATATATATATATATATATATATATATATATATATATACAGTAGTTATAAATTGCCATACTGCAGTAGATGTACCTGCACAGTCTATATTGTTAAATTTCTTTCTTTTTTTTCCCCGATTTGTATTTGTTTATAGCTTCAGTGTCAGTTGGATGTAAAGAATCTTCAGATATCAGAACAAGACCACACAATAAAGGCTTTGCAACAAGACACGGCATCAAAGCAAAGGCAGCTGGAATCTCTGGATCATATCCTCGCTGAAACGAGAAGGGTGCGTATGATTTTATGTGCTGTCGTGTTACTATTTAACTGTAACAACTGAAACAGTTTGGGGTCTGTACAAAGAGTGATCAAAGATAATGGAAAACATTATATTGGTCTATCGCATACCCCTTCTTTTTTGTACAAAATAGTTACTATTGAAATATTGAAAAAAATGCTAAAAAGCAGTTGGAATTGGGCTATTGATTATTGATTGAAGCAGCCAATGGGTAGTAAGTATATTACACGCACGGCAGACAGCAGGAGGTTTGGGGAAAGGACCGAATGCACAAGTTTGCAATGGGCTGCACGAAAACGTAGAGACCTCTTGGCTATCAAATGGATTTAAGTGCATATGATGGCTAGAGTGTCCCTTTGACATCATTTCTATGAATGGGAATTGTAATTGTTTTTAATTCCTGTAATCATGGATAATGCAGGACTTTTAGTATATCTTATTTCACTGGCCGGTAAAACTGAGAATATTAAAACGATATAAAACTTGCACATTCATTTCTATTGTTAAACGGACTTTCTTTGCCAGGAGCTGGACCTTCAGGCAAAGAACACAAAAGATGCAATGGAAGTACTCGAGAATCAGGTAGAAGAGGAAACCGAAAAGGTGAGTGTTTTAAAGTTTCACTTTACCCCCAGCGGGTAACAGAAACACGCATAGCAGCCGGCAACAGCAATAACTACTGCAATTCAGCAATGACTGCTGTACTTACTGTACGTTTCTGTCTGTTCTTCCGTGTTAGGTCCGGCAACTTGAGTCTGCTCTCGCCCTATGTAAGGAAGAACTGTTGTTATATTTGCAACAATTAGAAGAAAACAGATTGAACTTTGAAAATCAAATCAAGAGGAAATCAGAAGAGGTAATTAACATTTTGAATAGGTTACATATATATGTTTTTGTTAACAGACACTAGGAGCTATGGGTAGCTATTGTTCCGTACATTTTATTGTGAATGGCTAATATTCTAAATAGATTTGTTTAGATCTCATAATTTATTTGTATAATCCAGTTATACCGAGGCATATTGTAGTCCATCATTATGTCACATACATTAAGAATACATTTTTTCTGTGTGCATATTGGTGAAAAAAATAGCGATAAGAGAATGTGACTTCAAATTAAAGGGACAGTTCAGCCCTGAATTTCTGCCAAAAAAATAGCCAGGGATGGCTTTTTGAGAGGCATGGTAAGTTGAAACCACAACTCTCCTGCATACGTTCCTGTTAACTGCTGCTTTCGTGAGTAAACTTCTTAGTCTAGCATTGTGGCACTTTTATATTAATTTTCTGTGCAATAGTAAGGGGAGGGGGCCTTTAAAAGCATTTATCCTGAATATCTAAAGCAGATGAAATAAAACGATGAGAGAGAGTTTTTGTTAAGTAATCAGTGGAAAAAGAATGAGAATCAAAAGCCAATATTAAAGATGGAGTAGTATTAAGAAACTTACACCCTGTTCCTGTAATACTGAAGCAGTAATAGTTAGAGTGATGTGAATAAAAACTAAAACTAGGTTTTTGGATAATGTACCAAGGTGCAGCGGTTACAGGAGGAAGTCAAACTCCGATCGCAGAACCTTCAGGAAACCAATGAAGAAAATGTGCGTCTTCAACAAACCCTCCAAAGGCAGCAGCAGATGTTGCAACAGGGAACTTCACGGATTGGGGACTTGGAAGACACGCAGTCGGTGCTAGAAAAGCAGGTACAGCACTAATCAGGAACGGGGACTGCTCGGTTTAGAAAGAAATCTTCAGGCGTTTGCCTGAAGTGAGACTTCCACTAAAATAGTTGTCTCTGTCCAAATATAACTTTTCCATTGGGATTGTATTGGGATGCAGAATGCGCCCTCAGCCTATAGATCACAGGTATGCTAGAGAATTATATTGGCTGCCAGAGTGGTCTTAAGTCTTGACAGCGAGAGAGAGGGTTGTGCCCAAGCACCACACCGGGCCAATTTCCCAAACCCTACTGGTATATTTGATAGTAATCCACAAGTACTGATGGGAGTGTGTAAGCACTTCTCCCTAACAAGGCACCAAGGGGTTAAAGCCTCCAAATGAGGGCTGGAAGGTGGGCTTTTAAAATTCAGAGACAGCAGCTGTACAGATACAGTAGATCCATTTCAAAAGTGCCGCAGTTTTGAAGCTGAGAGAGAGACCGGTGTGAAAAGAAGTCTCCAGGTTGGCGGATTCCATGTGATTGTATACCCTCTATGTGAGAGTCTCCGACGTCAGGAGCCTGTGTCTAGTGGGCTGTAGAGTAAAGGAAGGGGCTTTATTTTGAAATCTCCATGTCCTGTCCTGCTGTGAGGTTACCCTGCAGAGGCGCGCACCACCGCGTGAACATACGTGTAATAATAATCGTTTTTTAAAAACGTAGGTGTCCGATCTTGAACTCAAAATGGAGAAGCAAAGATGTAAGTCAGAAGAAGAGATGAGAAAGACTGGGGACAAGTTCACTGCCGCCACTCAGGAGCTAAACCAAAAGACTCGGCAGGTTCTTGATCTTTGCAGTACCCTCAAGTAGGTTCACAAAAGTGTTGTTTGGTTTTGCCGAGTACTTTTTAGTTGTGCATATGCATAATTGCAGTGTGCATTACAAACACCGTCTTTTAGGATAATTTCATAAAACCTGTTAATGTCTGTAGTATAAACTACATTTCTGCCGTAAAAGCATGTTTGCTCACTTTCACGGTGCCTATGCGGGACAAACGTGTTCAGAATTCTTTTCGTACACATTTAGAAAAATGTGGGTCCCTTACTCCTAATGCTGGAAGAGTGGCTGGATATTATACGCAGCAAAATATCTAACGTATCTCACAATTTAATATAACTGTGGATCTAAATTGCACCTGTGTCTCAATTGTTAAATTGTCTGTGTAAAAAATATGCTTTCCTTTAAAACATTTTGCACTTGGTAAAAGCCGCATTCAGGCACCTGTGGCCAAACGGTTGTGTAAACTAGACAGTTAAGGTATCTGCTTGGCCACAGGTGCCTGAATGAGTTTAACACAATCCACGTGGAATGCTCATTCAGCGCTGTGTCTGTTGCTTAAAATCTGGGATAAAAGCTGCTTTTATGTGTGTATCACAGATTATTTTGTTTGTGGTTCAGGCAGGTGCAGTTTGAATTAGACCGTTCGAAGGAGAAGCTGACACAGTTGGAGGGGGAACTAGCATCTGCCAGGTGTCAAGCAGACACAAAGTCCAACACATTGACGGAAATGGAGATGAACTGGCGAAAAGCACAAGCGGAACTTGAGAAGAAAAGTCATCACTGTAAGACATTAATCATGATTTATAGTTACCTCTGTAATGGAGACCAAGTATCTGGGTTTACTTTTGCTGT
Organism: Spea hammondii; assembly: GCA_029215755.1. Lineage (NCBI taxonomy): Eukaryota > Metazoa > Chordata > Amphibia > Anura > Pelobatidae > Spea > Spea hammondii. The sequence goes on from JARDYJ010000007.1 coordinate 39,662,847, forward strand.
TATTGACAATCATAATTGGGAAAACTCAAGATTTCTTCCATACTCAGTGTTTGACATTTTGGTCCATAGGGCCAAATTCCTCCACCTAGGTACACCTATCTTAGGCCCGTCCTCTACCTGCCCCTGTGGGAAGAGGACTCAAGGCCACTTGTATACCGAAAATTATTAATGACTCTTCATTCTCAACTCGATTATACTAATTATAGTAGCAGTATATTTGGTGCCTTTTAACAATGGTGGAGATGAATGAATGAATGTTTAGAGACTATTAAAAGGGAGCTTTGATATCTTGCGTTTTTGTTTTTTTCTTTAACCCAACTTTTTTTCCAGTGGCCGCGTTAGAAGAGAGATTACACGGTGCAGAGAATACTGTTAAAATACAAGGTGCGATGGAGTCCGACATACAGCGTATGAAAGAACAACTGCAGGATAATGCAAGACAAATACAGGAGCTTCAGGAGACGTTGACAAAAACGCACTTATCCCTGGAGGAGAAGCAAGCAATCGTGCAAGGTCTAACAGAAGAACTTAGGCAAGTCATGATCCAAAACGGTCCTTTACTGAGAAATGGATTTACAGATTAAGGGTTTGTATGCAAGCACATTGAGCAGGTCACATTAAGCGTTTATCAATCAAAAACAATTGAATCTTATGAAGGCAGCTTATCCCCTATGTGACGTCTCCACAATGTAGCAGATCTACATCCCCCTTATTACTCAGGTGGCAGTGTATGATGTGGTGGGACATTTGCTTTGGTGTCTCAATCCAGTCGATGCTTAATATTTTCTCTTTGCTATCTGTATTGGATACTAAAACCAGGGCGTTTATTGAACGTGTGCGCAGATGGCCACGTCTAGTGTAGCAGGTGCAGAAGCTTTATGGCTAAGGCAAGGGTTATTAACAACCACCTTTTTTCAATAAGAAGATATACATCCAGGAGTAACCTTCATGACATCAAAACTAATATTAGATACTATATATATATATATATATATATGCAATCTCTATATAAACTTTCACTCTTATTCATAAAAAATAAAGTTACAGTAAGAGACCACAAAATCCCTACAAAAAAACACATACCCTGAAAAAAATTACATTTAAAGAAACAGAGAACAAAATAAAAATACAAATCTAGTGTATTACTATATCTAAATTGCTCCTTTACAAAATATGTAATAAGACTCCCTGCCGAGGTCCCTTTATGCGGGGGACCTATGGTGGACAGTCGCAATAATATGTCCCTGAATAACAGTCTTACTACTTATTAAGTGAGGGAGCATTTTATTTATAGTAATACCACTAGACACCACTGGATTTTTATTTTGATCTCCCTATATTTCTATGTAGTTATTTCAGGGTATATGTTTTACGTGTAGAGAATTGGTGATCTTATATGGTTATTTTTGTGAATAAAAGTGAAATTTTATATAATATAGAGATGACACATTTAGTACCGAATATCCGCTAAGACCATTGTATCGTTTAGACTACCTAGGCACCAAACCAGCAGTGAGAATTATCATCATCTTTGGTGCACTTAGTGTCCTAACCAGTGTGTTTCACTTGTGAATTTTACTGTTTGGAGGATTAAACGTCTCTTGTTTTTATAGAACGTGTAGAAGGGAACTGGAGGAAAGAGACCATGAAATACTTGACATGGATCAAGCACTAAAGGACAGAAACTGGGAGCTGAAGCAACGAGCTACACAGGTATGACATAAAAATATATACTCCTTTTTTGTGCTTCTGATGCAAACAAAAAAGAAGCTTTATCACTATGGTGAAAGAAAAAGTTTTGAAACTTTGCCAATAGACCGTTTCCATATCTATTGTCGCTTATATCCATATCATATGTTCACTTATGTTTGTTTTTTTAAGCTTTTCATTTTAGAATTTCTATATATTGATATACTTTGTAGCTAACCCAGTTGGACATGAGTATCCGGGAGCACAAGGAAGAAATGCAACAAAAAATTATTCGACTGGAAAGCACTTTGGAAAAATCAGAGTTGGAAACCAAGGATCTTATTAAACAAGTGAGTTGGCCCTGTGATCAGATGGTAAAATAGCTTTCAGAAAGTAGCACAGGAGTTTAACCTGTCTCCCTATAACTCCCTATAGAAAAACTTTTATGACTTTTAATACAAAAACATGTTAATGAAAAAATACATAATCACCCATAACTTTATATATAAAGAGTAGGAAGATCGATTATTGCGTGAAAAAAAAGTCAGTTTAATATAGAATGCATTGACGACTTTTCCACAGATTACATCTTTAGATGAAAAATTGCAAGAATCAAGAAATCAGCTCCGGGAGAAAGATTTTGAGGTTCTGCAGAAAGATCAAGTGATCCATCAGCTCAAAAACAACATCGAGAAACATCAACTGACTATTGGGGATTTAGAAAAGGTAAATGTTAATAAAAAAACAAAAACATGGGCATGATATCAAAAGAAAGCCAATATAAACTTAAAAGTACATACCTGCTATAAATAAAATACCGTAATAAATGCCGATTGTGTCTTTACACATAATGGTGTACACTGGTGTATATTTGTATATATACTGTATATATAACTGTAACCCTGTGTTTTTAGACACTTCAAGCTCAGAAGCAATGTATATCCGAGCAGCACCTGGACGGCGTGGATCTCAGCCAGCAGGTCAGGGCGGCACGAGAGCGCATGCAGCTCACTCACCTCGAGCTCCGAGAGACCCGACAGCAGCTGGCCGAGGCTCGCAAAGAATCACAAGACACGGATCACCGCTCCAGAGAAAAGGTAGGACACCATCTGAGACACTTTCAGAGCTAAACTACAACTCACAAATGTGCTCTCTTTTTAAATTGTAATATCGTATATGTATTTCTTCATAAGTGGTCTTGGTTAAAAGAATCATTATGATCTCAGTAATGTAGTCATAAGCTTGAAAGGCTGGCTTACTTTTCCCTTTTCTCCCTGTATTCTTTATACAGCAATATATAGCATCATTTTTTAACTTTTTATTAAATTTGATTCCACTAGCCATCCTTTAACTGCAGACCCGGAGGCTACTATTACTGTCAGTCATATGATATTTTGGATAGGTTTCCCTGCTCAAACACCACACAGCTGATTCTTTATAATAATGCTAATGAAGTGATGTTTGTTCAATGAAACCCTCTCCTCCATAGCCAGAGGGTCAGGCCTGGTGACCAAAATTATAACCAAGAGGCATTATGATAAGGATTCGGGGTGTTTGTCTATTAAACAGCACAAAACTTCTATCCGATATTAGTAATACATTTTGGTAGGAATTTCCATATTTTTTTTCACTTTCTACTTTTTAACAGCTCATTCAGCCTACAGATTCATTTTATTATTTATTAAAAATTAGCATGCTTGAGAAAAATGTCCCATTTTATTAATTGGTAAATAAGTAAGGTGCTAGGTTTAAACAAAACTTTTATTTTCCGTAAAAAAAGGTCACATTTTCTTAAACAGAGTAGAACCCTCTTCCCTTGTTTTAATTCTGACTTCTCCCTGACGAACAAATAGCTTGATCAAATACGTGTGCATTTTACTGCTTTTCCAGCTTGACCAGAATGTTCACTCAGTCTGATTAGAGAGAAAAATCTAGTTCAGCCCCAGTAACAGATGTATGATTGTATTCAGTCTGGGTGTTGCTGTTAAACTCCTTTTAACTGAACATTGGTATACATTCCCAATCTGCCAGGTCTTTCCTAAGACTATTGGTTGGTACCAATATAAATAATAGGGTTCTGCACATGGACCAATAACTATTTGGATTCATTTTTCTTTTTGTTTTGGTTGGACAACATTCATTCACTCGCCCTCATTCACGCTCTCTCTCAATGTTTCCCCACCCTACCCGCTAACCGCTTCTGCGTCCCCGTCTCCTTTCCTGCAGCTCCACTTCTTGTGGTTCTTGTTCTTTTGTCTTCTGTATTCTTTCTTGGTAGCTTCTCACTGCTATCTGCTGCCTTATCCTTGCCACCCGGAGCACTTCAGCAAAAGGTTGGAGCCTCCACGCTCACCCTCTTCCCCCGATTGGAGCAGTGGGGAGAGGCTTTTCTTGCGGGGAGCGCAGTGGCGCCACTGTTTCGTGGAAGTACTCCAAGATGCCAGAATATTACAGAAGGATTCGGAGAGAAAGAGAGGTGCAGAAACGCTTCTTTTTCCCCCTTGGATTATCTGCAATCTTATGGCATCTTGTAGTACCATGCTTACCATGAGGACAGCTTTTCCCCATTCCTCCTTGGTGGTGAGGGAGTGCACCGAGGTGCCGCCATTTTGCCAAAGCGCTATGGGAGGCCAGGTTAACAGAGCCAATAGTAGGGAGAAGCGAACCAAGACAGAAGCACAAAAACAGGCAAGACGACAAGTGGAACTGCGAAAAGGAGACGGGTGCGTGGAAGCGGTTGGCGGGGAAGGTAGTGAGAGAGAAAAACACCAACAATACGCAAAAGAAAATTCCCACCCTCTTTGCTTTGTTTTCGGTTGTTTCATTGGGGCACTCCTAGTTTTCGGACATTAGTACTTATAATACTCTACTAACATAATAAGTAGAATCTTAACCTTTTAAATTCTTTTATTGTAGTTGTCATTAAATATAACCGATATTCTTACATATTTACGCAGATTTATTTATATGAATGGCAGTGGGCCAGGCCATACATATTTGCCTACAGAACGTAACTTAATTCCGTTCAACGGTACTTTGGTTGGAGATGAGTGATGAGAGTGGTTTGCCTAGTGGAGGGCCCAATAAATAAAATGACCACCGCGTATGCTCCGGTATTCAGAAGATATGCAGTTAGGTCCGCCTGGGCCGGATTATCTTTTGCCTGCTGTCAGTGATGGACGTATAATGGAAACATATGGAAAATGATAAAATTGATCATGTTATAGAATTGAATGGCTTGTTAGAATGCATTGACTGTTTTCACTCCAGAGCTGATCTAGATCTGTTTGACTATCTAGATTTAGGAGAACACTTTGAAGAGGTTAAGTAGATACTGGCATAGTATACGATAATACAAAGATATCTAAAGTTAGAAAAAAACCCCGCTGATTTAAATTGCCTGTCTCTTTGCACTGGCAGCTAGAACACCTAAAACAAGAATTAGAAGAAGCACAAGACACAATCTGCAATCTAAAGATAGAGCTCGAGGCCAGAAATGAGGTGATTAAAGCAACCAACGACGTTCTTATCCTAAAGGTGAGTTAAGGTCTTACGATGCACATGATAGTCTTGCTGGCAGACATAGAGTAGTATAGAAACAGAATTTAACAGCAAACAAGAATCATTTGTCCCATCTAGTTTGCCTGTTTTCCTACTTTAAAGACTCAAACCTTACTCAGTCTCATCTTACATTCAGCAGTCTTATGCATATCCCGTGCATGTTTACATTTTCCTCTTCCACTTCTGCTGGGAGGCTGTTCCCCTTATCAACCATCCTCTCAGTAAATTACATTTCCTTACGTTACATCTAAACCACTGACCATCTAGTTTTAGATTATGACCTCTGATTAAGTGTAAGTCCCAATTCACACACAGAAAATCCAACTGCTTGTGACAGTCTTACTGATGCCCCCTGAAAGGCTTGTGGAGCTTTTCACGTTCCTCCCTTAACTCTCATTCAATTCATGAGTTCTCTCTCGTTATCAGACCTCGGGTCTTTATATTTCCAGTATTTCAGCCGTAGCATGTAGTGTAAAAATCTGTCTATTAGTCAGGCTGTTCATTTTCCAATCAGAAAACCTTTAGTCTTACTGGTGGACGCCGGGGCTCTAGAAGATCCATTCGGGTAAAGGAAGACAAAGAGGGGGGCTCCTAATCTTTATAATGTTTATTGATATCAGCTTTGTTGCTTATGTCTGAGACTAATTCATAAATCTTTTTTGCTGTATTTTAGGAATCTGAGTTAACAAGGTTAAAGACCCACATTTCAGGGTATGAAAGAACATTAGCCCTCAAACAACAAAATACATCTGTTATGCAGTCTGAGGCGTTTCATGAATTCAAGCCACTGGACGCATCTAATGAATGGAAGATACGAAGGTCTGTGAGCGCAAGCGATGTAAGTCTGACCGACCTCAGCTCACTGGATCTCCCCAAAAGCATGTTGGAGGATATCAGGAACATTTTGCCTGATTCGCTAAAGAATCCCAATGATGGGCCGCACCACATGTCTTCAGACAGTATCAACGACTCTTCGTTTAACCCTCTTGAGTACACGGTGGATGATAAATGCGAGGCTGCCTCCGACTGCACAAACCTGGACACTCTCAGCGGAATGCTTAAATATATTAAGAAAGAGATGAGATTATCAGCCGTCTCCACGGCACGTAGTCCTACAAAGAATATGTGGGATGGTGACAGATGCCAAGGAAAACAGGTTTGTACTTTTAGATCTTTGATAAACATTTATTGTATGCCTAAATAGCCTCAAATCCATGTGATTTAGCATGGGTTTTGGTGTGTGTGTATGTATATATATATATATATATATATATATATATATATATATATATATATATATTATATATGATTTGGGCCCTCACATGTCATCAAGATTATGTTTAGTGGGAATATTTTTTTACAAGGGTCCAGCTAATAAGTTACTAATCATAAAATGTTATCTATACGTACCTTTTTATTTTAATGAGATTTTCAACTGTGCTGTCGTTGTTACTGTAAAACTATTCCCATAATATGTCCATCTAACAGCATTTTTTCTTTTCTTTCCAGAGTTAAATTTTTCCTGGATCTGCAATCACAAAGGAAATTATTCAACGCCTTATGTAGAAAACATTTGGATGTGTTTTTGTTGTAGAAATATTTTAATTTATAAGTAATTTTTACCTTTTTGATACTTTTTATAGTGAATCATGTTTAAATATTAAAGTTTTGTTTACAAACTATGGCTTCACATTTACTTGCATATATATATATATATATATATATATATAAATATATATACCGTATATATATATCACATAACTAAATTCTTCCTGTAATTTCACATCAGAGAAGCGTTTTCTTTTTCACAAACTCCACGTGTGTTTTAGGCGGAGGATTTTTGGTTAATGGATTCTTTCCTACTGTCCGGTGGCACAGACGAGCTTTGTCCAAAGACCGGCTTATAGCAAAAATATTAACAGAATCCCATCTTAGACGTAGAACCTCACAGGTCTCTTAAGGTCACTCCTGGCTTTAGAGCAGGGGCAGCCGACATTAAACTGCCCAGCTGTTGACTTCCACGTCCATTCAATGCCCAGCCATTGACCTGGTGAGTATCAAGATAAATGCGGTGACCTTAACGAACCCTTTCCTTAATGACCTGGCTGCTCGGGTAGGAAGTGTAATATCATTTCCCTTTTTTCGGCTTTTTTTTTTTTTTTTAAATGTCCTGTTTTAGCATTGTGTACAGTAAGTATAGAAAGGGAGTATATCTTTTAAAGCATGCCTTAGAAATCATTATGCCATTGCACGCTTCAGCAAGGTAAGTCGTTAAGTTAATGGAATTGTCTCCTAAAAGGCCACATCTCTGCTATTCTGTATCTATATAAATTAAATGTATTAAAGTATGGAAACATAATTTGACAGTCCACACATATAAACATGGTTGGTTACATCCGCAAATAAAAATCAATTGTCTGCTCTTACACCAGTGTCTTTTACCAGAAAACACTGGCCCATTTCTACTGAATATGAAAAGAGCTGTTAAATTGCCTTGTGCACACTCAGAAGCCACAGCTGTATCATACCCAACACACCCTAGGCACCGGCCTTGGGCCCAAGGTGCTTGGAGGGGTGCAGATGTATGCATCTGTGTATAGATACGGTGCATGTGTGAGGGACCTGGCCGGCTGCTGTGGGTCACTTACATTGAATGTTCTGGCCACATGGGAGCCGAAGGCACGCGTCACCCCTTGTATGCACTTTAATGCATGTGATTTCTGGTCATGTTTTTCTGGTCCATTTAAGTGGTGCATCCACTAAAGCATTCCCCTACCTCCGTTTTCAGTGCAATAGATGTGCTTGGTAGAATATATTTTCATGCACTCCCGTTAGATCCAGCATTAGTTGGTGGACAATGATGCCTAGGGTCTCATCAAGCAGCCAATCGGTGACAAGAATTGTTAGACCACTGAGGAGGATGGCAGTTGTGGAGCTGCAGCTTCTACCTCTGATTTGGTTTTATATTGGTAGAGAATGTATACTTACAAAGTACTTTAAAACTTATTCTTCTTTAGCGAGGCTGTATGTAACAGTAAAGTGTCCTTTTTAATGGGGTGTTAATGAGGTTTGGATAAGTCGTCCTGTGTGTGAGGTGGCTGGTAGGTACCCACATTTTAGATTTTCGCTACAGCAGTGTAATTATTCTTTCACGTTAATTTATTCCAGTCTTCCAAAGCTGATACATCCTGGCGGCTTATCGGGAGGTGAAGTCAGGACAGGTGAGCGAATAATTACACAACAAGGCACGGGACGGAGGTAACGCACGTCTCAGGCCTTCCACACAAGTTAAAATTGAAAACACAATAGGTAGTCTATTTTTTTGGCAAGACAACCGTTTTGAGGGCGACCGGGGCTGGCCCGACAATGGAGCCGAGTGGGGCAACCGCTCCCTTTTTTAAAAATTTTTTTTATTTATTTATTTTAAAGCGAAAGAGAGAGAAAGGGGCTCCGAGTGGTTTTCGCTTACCAAACTGTCAGTACCCGCTTGGCGCCCCTCTCTCTCTCCTCTGCGGCGAGTCTCCCTGTTCGGTCTCGGTGCCGGCTTGTAATGCTGAGTGCCGGAAGATTTCCGGCGCTCAGCATTACAAGCCGGCACCGAGACCAAACAGGGAGACTCGCCGCAGGACTGCTGAAAGGTAAGTACAAGGGGGGGGGGGTAGATAATGGGGGGGGGGCGGCAGGGACGGAGGGAGAGGAAGGGTAGATAAGGGGGGGGGGCGGCATTTTAAAATTCGCCCCAGGCGGCACTTTGCCTTGGGCCGGCCCTGAGGGCGACAGATTCAGGTGGCGTGTATTGATCAGTTATATGTACATACCAGGTGTTTCATTTATTAATGCTAGGCTATACATACCATAAACACCATATAATGGAAACTGGCGCAAAGTAGTAAAATTCATATCAGAATTACTGTATAAAAAACCGGGTTCTGACCATTGCTAAAATCAGCCTTTTTTTTACATAGTTTACATAAACACTGAGCAAACTCCATTAAAGATTTCTTAATGAAAATCGATTTATAAAGTACCCTAGTCACATGGGTAATGCCCCCTATTAAGCAATTGGTATTGAGTGTAATGTCTATCAACTGTTGTAAGTGTCCAAGTCCCATTGGTACATGGAGGGTAAAATGTTCTTGGGTGGTATTATTTGAGTGGAAGTATACCATCTAGGAACGTTAAAAGGCTGGCGTCCAAATCAACCTGTTCTTTACATCTTCATCCTCGCAGTGATTATGCTGTTGACTCTCATTAATGTCACGCGAGATTATCCAGCTTTGGTCACAGAATGTTCATGATTGCGTTTTAAGACATGCTGACACAGCCAGGGCACAGATAAAGCAGCGTCTTAAGCCCCACAGGCATCCCTTAGGCTCTTCTGAAGATTCACATTTGATGATTAGAGAAGGCTGAGGAACAAGCGGAGCCCGTGATGCCTGTAAGAAACGTCCTTGTCACGGGATGCTCTTCTGGAATAGGTTTGGCTATTGCCGTAAAACTGGCCAGGGATGAGCAGAGAAGATTCAAAGGTAATCGCTTTGTCACATTTTATGTGTTTTATACCAGATCACGCTTTGTACCAGTATGTATTGTATATATCGTATTAAAGTCGCTCATTAGTTCCATTAATTATGGGCAGCATGGTGATCTGTACTACGCTCTGTGTTTTATTTAGAGGAATTACTTTTGTAAATATGATGTCGTATGTTGACGTACAATTAAGTCCTAAAAGTCCAGGTGTGTAAAAGTCCTATCTATATGCGCTAAGAATTAACTGATTATATTTATTCCAGGTGAGGGGAGCTGACGTTTTCAAAAATAAATGCCAATATATTTTTTTTTAGAAATATTCCAAACACAATAAGGTTACCAGAAAGACACAGTATTATTTTTAAGTATGTTTTTGTTTGTCTTAGTAACTGTAAAAATGGCCTCATCTAGGTTAACAGGGAATAATACTCTAAAAACAGGAGACCTTGTATACTGTATAAATTAATTTACACATCACAGGATATGTCTGTGCGATAATATTGCTTGTAAAGTATGTATAGTTTGCACTTTTTGTATCTCCTCAAAACAGCACATGGTACTATGTAGACGGACACCAAGTCGTAAATGTAAAATATTCTCAGCGCTGTATAGATAAAGCTGATAATAATAATAATCGCCCCAACATAATCTTTATGGGGTGGGGATCTCTTAGGAAATGCCGGGATTAATTGGTTCCCTATACCAAGCGTATGGATGTGTACTTCCATTAATGATGGCCGACTTGGCAATCGTATCGGAGCACCAGCTTTGTCAAACGTATGACGAAACCTACTTCACGACATGTTGGTTATATTCCTCCCATCACAACAGAATTTTATAACATTTTTCAAAGAATTAGCCAATTCACTCTTACAATAACAATATATTGCCCTTTTTAAATGATGATCTACATGTGGCACTGGGGTACAAAATCCTTTTCCATCACAAAAGCAAAGGTATCATTTGTAATATACTTAATTATTATTTTTTTTTAAATGTTTGTCTCATGTGAGACAGAAAAATTGCAAATAAATTTGCAAAGAAATTCACCTTTTATTAACCCTTGAGTGCTGAGTGTTCTGCAAAGCAATGCCAACAGCATTGCCACTCAAACAGCTGACCCATTAAGCAATATTTTTTTATGACATCATGACGCAGGCTTTGCTATGATCAATATCAATTAAAAATATTGTAACAGTCTATCATTTGGTCATAAAACATACAACAGACAGATTATTAATAAAGTGACAGGTTCTCTATTACCATATTTCCAGCAAGAAATAATAAATAATATACATTGATAAATGTATATGTACGAATATTGTTTAACTCATTTTAAATTCTGCTATATGCTTTTCCACTGAGCTGTGTCTCGTGTTGTGAAATCGGATGGAGAAGTAGATGCCACCTGCTCTTAAACTGGTTTCCTAGCAACCCTTGCTTGAGATAATATGGCTATTGTGAGTTCAAATAGACTGAAAATCCGTGTTCTGTTTGCTCTATAAATTACAAACATGGTTACTACATCTGAATGACAAAATAAAACATGTTGCATGACCACTGTTCTTTGTAAATATATATATATATATATATATTATATATCTTGTATAATATATATATATATATATTTTTTTTTTTTTTTAATTATTTTTTTATAGCCATTAGGAAAATATCCAGAGATCAACACAAATAGCAGCAACATTTAAGCACCGGTAGTAACGTTTGGGGAGCAACACTTAAATAACACCATATAGTATAGAGGAGAATTGTTGTACTCTATGTATAACATCACACTCGGCATAGTTCATAAGGCAACAATGCACTCTGACCTCGTTCAAGGTGTTGTGATGTTGCATCACTCACAAAACACATTCTTTAAGTTTAAATTTTATTTGATAGCATGGAACTACACTAATATCCCCAAATGATTGTAACAATCCATAATCCTGGTTAACTATCATTTTCTTTATAGTTTATGCCACCATGCGCAATCTGGCAAAACAGAATGCTCTTGTTGGAGCTGCGGAAGAATGCATGGGTAAAACTATGGAAGTAAAACAGCTTGACGTTTGCTGCGAAGAATCCATTAGGAACTGCGTTAATAGCATTCCGGACAGAAAAGTTGATATTCTAGGTAAGGAAACCAATCTGCTGAAAGTATTAGTAACAGCAGTCATCTTCTGCCACAGATGACCCCCAGGTTAACCTCTACCGACACGATCCTTTATTGGCAAGTTTGGGAGATTGAACAGTTCTGCTACAGGCAGCTTGATCATCCAAGAGGGTAATCAAGCTCCTTGTTATGTGGGACAGGGACTGCTGTCCCAATGGACGTGCCCCACTAGGTCTTGACCAAGCCCAGAATTCTCCACTGCTCATAACCGCGTCAATGAGAGCTATGAAGCCAGAGCTTTTGATGCTCCTCTGGCCAGGATTTGATATTCCATTACAATACTTTAATAAAATAGTTTTATGCTGATGGGTATGCATTATTTTATACCAATGTGTGTCTTATCCTTGAATCGCAATATAAGGATGAGGGTTGGTTAACTGTATACACGTAGAAATGTTTAATAAGTTTCCCATTTGGGCCACCGTCCCTATGTTCTGCATATAATATACATTTAATAAGAAATTAAGAACATTAATATTTATTTTAAGGCACACCTCAATTACAAGTTTGTCATTTGAATTTATGGTATACAAAATGTATGTGTATTTTAGAAACGTGGTCAAAAGCGGTGATGGGGGGAATTTTGGTTGGTAGCAGCATGCAAGTAACAGAGACACAACAGATCTTGTACTCCAGTAGACAGACCGTCCCGCACAGTCCACCAGATGGCAAATAGCCTGATCCTAATGATAATTTATAGTGCAAATTAGTACTGAGTCGCGACAGCTGAAGCTTAGGAATCCTTATCCTGATCTCCCCTTTAAGCCATGAGCCCATTTAGTGGATGTTGATGTCTGAATAGAGCTTTTTACGGTTTTGTGAATATCCTCAAGGTCATGGGGACATTTATCATTCACAAAAGATATAATCTTATTAATCATTAAAAGACAATGTGGTTTTTGGGGGGGTGAACCAGATTAAAGAAAGAAAATTATGTTTTTCTAATGTATTAAAGTTCTACATTTTGTGATGTGATTAATTGTATTTTCCTAGCCCTCATTTATTATTTATTTTCCCCATTTTTGAAGTAACAGAAACAAGGAGAGGAGCCCAAGTACTTATATTAAATCTGTTGGGCAAGCCATGTCTGTTACGTGGGTGTTAGAAGATCATGGCGAAAAACTGATAAAGACAATATTTATTTGCCTTTTCCAAATACTTTAACTTTCCTAGGATTTCCACCCTTTTTGTCAATCCCTTTTCCCCTCTAGGCCTTTTCAACCTATCTCTCTTGTAATAAGCGATCTCTTTTCAGAGATAGCACCCCGATTAGGCTGTGAAGCTGGTTGTTGCCCTGCCGTAACTACGTCTCATTTTAATATCTGCAGTCAGCAATGCTGGAATGGGGCTTATTGGTCCAGTTGAATGCCAAAGCATAGAAGAAATGAAAACTGTGATGGACACAAACTTCTTTGGTCTAGTTCGGCTCCTAAAAGAAATACTACCTGACATGAAGAAGAGGAAAAAGGGACATATAGTAATTATTAGCAGTGTTATGGGAATACAAGGTACAGTAACATTTTTTTGGTTTACAAAACCAAATGTCCAAATTATTTGTATAAGCAGTTTACATTATTAAGCGCCATAAAACATGTAATTGCAGGCCAAGTGGCCAGTCCTAGTAAAGTTTCCAGGGGACACATGTATATCTTACAATACAGATTATTAATTCCTGATGCTTTCATATTAATTAAATGAATATATAAGAGCTAGAGCATTTATCCGTGTCACCTGGGATGCCTCTGTTCTTACCCAATGTTGGACAGAATGAATAAAGTAATTTTTGAGCAGTATCCCTGATCTTCTGTGTGTTTTAGATATGTGCACCAAGGTGCTCTAATCCATAGCATCTGCATTTACAGCAATAATGTCCAAGTGTGATCAGGTTGGACTATCACAAATTGTATTCTTACGGGATTTATTTGTATTACAGGAATAGGCATGCAGTATATTTTATATGAATCTACTTAAATTAAAAACCAATAAAATCCTGTGTCTTGTTCTGGCAGAATGTTTCTATAATGTCAGAGCATGAACACATGCACATGTAACACTGCTTGTTTTGCTAAAAGATACGAAGTATGAAAGTGTGCTCCTCTGACAGCTAATATAATGGATATCATTTAAAATAGTTATTAGCCTTTAAATCAGTTTACGTTATAAGCATACTTTGTATATTCTCTAAATTGCCAGATAATATTCTGCATTCACTGCGTATTTTTCAGGTATATTGTTTAACGATGTTTATGCCGCCTCCAAGTTTGCTGTTGAAGGCTTCTGTGAAAGTCTAGCAATACAGGCTTTGAAGTTCAAACTGCAGTAAGTCATTGGCTCTCTGTGTGCTTTTAGGCCATTTCTTAAAACAATTATCCATATAAAATCAGATAGTTGACCAAATAAAGAAGACAATCTCTGGAGTTGTTTGCAATGTTGAGGAAACCTCAAAGTTTGATTGTCAGAACACTCTGAGATTCCCACTATCCATCAAACCAAATGTCAATTGTCAAGTAAGAACATTAAGGCTTTACTCGTTAACGTCAACGAGTCGTGTTGTTGGAGGTGCTAAGATGCTGGAGTAAACCCGGTCAAGCCTTTGAAATTCCCCAATCCCCAACTCACACTTAGATGGCCCAACTCAGACGCTCTTCCGGGCGACACACACCATGGTCCGTTGCTGGGTTAGACCCAGTTCTATTGAAATGCATGGAGTGTCTCTTTGGGTTGTGCAACTAGTGTGAAACTTGTGGAAACTCAGACCTCGCTATTCCTAAACCTAGGAATTGCAATGCAGCTTTCATTAACCGTGTTCATTTTCTGTTCCACAGCCTGAGTCTCATTGAACCCGGACCTGTTATCACAGAGTTTGAAAGGAAAGTTTATGACGATGGAATGAAAATGGACCTTTCTGCTGTCGACCAGGAAACCGCGGAAATGTTCACTAATGTGTATCTTAAAAATTACAAATCTATCTTCCAAAGTCTGGGTCAGACAGCAGAGGATGTGGCAGAGGTAGTATTCCTAAATATTATTTAAATGTATTAGTATGCCTAAATTAAATCCAGATTTAGCACCACCAATGGCTAAAAACTTAAATGTGGCTTGAGTGCAATTATTTTGACAGCAACCAGCAGTAATTACTGAAAAATTAACACAGATTATGTAAGATTGTTAATTTATTTGAAATAGTTGCAATGTAAGGATATTTTTGATGATGAATTGTTGCGATACTGAACGGGATAATGATGTTATGAAGGTGGCATTCACTTTATGGCTTCTGAAAGGATATGAGGTGTGTATTCAGGAACGATCCACGGTTGGCTCCACTTTTGTAGGGTCATGGCTTCATTTAAAGAATGGAATTAGACAATGGGTGGGTAGTGGGCAAGGAATGGGTAGGACGTGGGCAGAACCTGGAAAAGCAGTGTGTGTATAACCAAGCGGGGAACCCCTCCTCAGAGTTGGAAGAAATTATACTGTTTAACCCCTTAATGACAATTGCCGGTCCTGGCACGGCACGGAAAAGCATGTGCTTTACGACAATTGACGTGCCAGGACCGGCACGTCTTTAAACGGGTGCAGAAAGCGATCTACTATCGCTTTCTGCACCCAAAAAGCGTTGCTGAATGCCTCGACCTCGAGGCATTCAGCAACGCCGCGATCGGCACGAAGGGGCCATCTCTGGCCCCTCCACGGGGCGTCAACATCCGCCATACTTTGTATGGCGGCGGACGCCCGTTTTAAAAGCGTTTAGGAGGCGATCGACGATCGCCTCCTAAACTTAAATGGTGTCGCTGGAATGCCTCGATCAGGAGGCATCCAGCGACACCAAACACTAACCTTTTGATGGGCTGTGACCGCTCCGGAGAGCGGTCACAGCCGCAGCTGCCGGCAATCTTCGCCATCAAGGAAGATGGCTGCCGTCCTGTAACAGGAACCACAAATTTTAAAAGTTCGCTAGATAGTCCAGACCATCTAGAGAACTTTGGCTCCACTTGCAGGTTGAATACAGGTACTGCATTCACCATGCAAGTCAATGGAGCCCAGCTTTCTAATCACAGTGTGATTAGTAAAAATAAATTAAAAAATAAAATAAAATTAATAATAATTAGAAAAAAATAGTAAAAAAACAGTAAAATGTAAAAATCATTTCCCACTGATGTCACTATCAGGGGAACCTCCAAGTTGAAAAAAAATGTTAAATTTTTTTTTAAAAAAAATAATAAAAAAAAAATATATATATATAAAAAATATATTTTTGTGAGCAAGTCCTAAAATTAGCATATTAGCTTAAAACAATTCTCGCATGGAAAGAGTTAAAATACTGGCATATTAAATGCCCGTGGGGTGTCTACTTTTAAAAAATGTATGATTTGATGGGGTAAATTGAATGGGCCAGGTTCAACAACGTCCCAATTAACACGGGGGGAAGGATGGCCACACATCTAATTTCCAATTAGAAAAATGCACACGTACCAAATGTGGCCTTTTAGTTCCCCCCAAAAATGACACACCCATGCATGTGGGGTATCACTGCACTCAGGAGATGTTGCTGAACACATTATGGGGTGTCGTGTGACAGCGGCATATACCAGGAGCTGTAAATTCATACATAAAGTAGGTGTGTGTGGGAAAAATACACACACAAAAATATTACTGCAAACTTTGAAAAAATGCTGGTGGTAAAATATGTGCATGCAAAGAGTTAAAATACCAGCATTTAAAATACCCTGTGGTGTCTAGTTTTGAAAAATATATGGTTTTGTTGGGCACACTGAAATGGCCTGGCTCAAAGATGTACCAAATAGGGCATGGGCAGTGGATCCCAAATGCCAAAGTTCAACATTGAAAAAAGCGCATGCCCCAAATGTGGCCCTTTTGCCCCAAAACAGCCAGGCAAAATCATTCATGTGAGGTATCGCTGTACTCAGGAGATGTTGCTGAACACATATTGGGGTGTTTTGTGATAGTGACATATACGAGAACATTTTAATTCATACCTGAATTAAAATGTGTGTGGAAAACCAAATGCAAAAAAATGACTACCACAAAGTTTGACAAAGACTGGTGGTAGATATGGTGCATGGAAAGAGTTAAAATACTAGCATTTGAAATACCCTGGGGTGTCTAGTTTTCAAAAATATATGGGTTTATTGGGCACACTGAAATGGCCCGGCTCAAAGATGTACCAAATAGGGCATGGGCAGTGGATCCCCATATGCCAAAGTTCAACATTGAAAAATGCGCATGCCCCAAATGTGGCCCTTTTGCCCCCAAACAGCCAGGCAAAATCATTCATGTGGGGTATCGCTGCGCTCAGGAGATGTTGCTGAACACATATTGGGGTGTTTTGTGATAGTGACATAAACTAGAACATTTTAATTCATACCTGAAGTAAAATGTGTATGACAAAACAAATGCAAAAAAATGACTACCATAAAGTTTGACAAAGACTGGTGGTAGATATGGTGCATGGAAAGAGTTAAAATACTAGCATTTGGAATACCCTGGGCTGTCTAGTTTTCAAAAATATATGACTTGATGGGGTAAATTGCATTGGCCGGGTTCAAAGATACCCGAAATGGCACATGGGGGGAAGAATTACCAGATTTGGAAAAAATGGCTTTGAAATAGCAAAACGCTACCTGTACTTATTGCCCCATAATGGGTAGAAAAAAGCAAAAAAACATAAAAACATTGGGTATTTCTAAACTCAGGACAAATAGTAGAATCTATTTAGCAGGTTTTTTCATTACCTTTTATAGATGAGTAAAAGATTTTTCAACTAAAAGTTAGAAACAGTCATTTTTTTCTAAATTTTTCACCATATTTTATAATTTTTTTAATAGTAAATAATATGATACAATCAAAACAATGTCATCTAAAGAAAGCCCTTCTTGTCCTGAAAAAAACAATATCTAATGTGTGTGGGTTCAGTAAACGGGAAAGAAGAAAATTACAGCTAAACACAAGCAGCGCAGAAATGTTAAAAAGGCCATTGTCACAAAGGGTACAAAAAGTAAAATCAGCCTTTGTCTCGAAGGGGTTAAGGGAAGCAGCACTTCCGGACGGAACAAATCAAATCTGAATTATTAGATGAAAAGTAAAGACGTGTGTTGTCAGGGGTAAATAGTGAAAATTGCTAGCACTGGAGAATCTGGCCTTTTTATATGCCACCAAACTAACACATGGAGAAGTAATGGTGAGCACAAACCCACCAGTTTCCACCCGTTTCAGTCAAGCTGCAAACAACGCTAAAACATGGCAGAGGAATGTAGACATAAGAAGTTTAATAAAAGTTCTCCTGCAGATGAGCAAATGTTATCCCGGTAGGAAAGTCCAGCCCTGTGTCAGCCTGTATGATTTATTGTACCAAATACTCCTTGCCTCGTCCACCAACCTTCATACGTTATAACAAAGGACAACCTCTTTTTTGTATGTAGTTAATGAATGACCACATTTTAGTATGGCATTAAACAATAACGATCTTAGCAGATTCACATTCAGTGGATACACTGTTTTAATTAGTATTTTAATTTTCTTGGTTTCCAGCACACCATGAAGATAATTTTGGCTGAAAATCCTCCTTTTCGCCATCAGACGAATGCTCTTTACACCCCGATGACAACACTTAAGTACGCTGATCCTAATGGGGACCTGCCCATAGACACCTTCTATAAAATGGTCTTCCACCATGATAAAGTTTTCAACGCAAGCCTTAATTTCATCAAACTGTTGAGATGGAGAAGTACGAAGAGCTTTGACTTAGGAAAACCACATCCACAGTAACGACTTCCCATACGCAAACTATCAATAGGCAAACTCTTATACTCTGATCACTATCTATGCAATTTGTATATGTAATTGACTGCATACTGGACTCTAAAGTATTCAATGTATTGTTGTAAAGAAATGATTCACTCATGTTACTGAATAGTTACATATACATCTTTACAATATTTATCTACCAACAATATGTTGAATTTGGCAATGTTTACTGAATACAAAGATTTCATTTTTCCTTTAATGTTATGTCAGATGTATTACATGAATTAGAATACGAGGTTAATGTAAGCAGAGTTAGCAATGATAGAGCGTATTGAATTAAATCATTAAAAAGGGATTTGCCCCTTAGACCAGTGCTCCTCAAGGCACAACTTACAGTCCAAGATTTAGGTATTACTCAGGCGTGTCTAATTAACAACCAAAACCGCCTTAAACACACCTGGGTAATACCGAAATCCTGGACTGTCAGGCGAGGGTCGAGGAGCACTGCCTTGGACCATGATTCTCAGTGCGATATCTCTTATACATTGGCATATTCTGGTCTAGGCGCAGAGTGGCAGCCCCATTGCTGCATATCCAGGAGTAGATCATCTTGTTGGGTTATCAGGCTTCATTGTCCTTCTCTGCTCCATGTCCTGTTTGGGGAGATCTCCTTTGGAATTGGCCCATTTACATTATGGAGGCTAGCGCATAGGGTGGCTGGCGCGCTGTTCTGGGTCAGTCCTAAGGAAGCTCTTAGCCAATTTGTTACTTCTCTCACCTCTGCTGTATTATGGTGCTATGCTGTATTATTATAGGAAATTCTTTGTCTGGATGTAGCGATGTCTAATAACCTAGTAAGAAGTAATACGTTTCAGAACCTGAGATGATGATGAGCGTATGATCTTGACTTGTGTGTACTGCGATATTGGTGTCCATTCAAAATGTACAAACTATTTTGACCCATGTCTGTTATGCTGCAAAGTATTCTCTTCCAAATATAGTTCAACAAAACCCCCACTGTGAGCCACCGCTCTCAAGATAGGTCTCTAAAAAACTGTGACAGAACAGAAGTGATTCATGTCAAGGCTCGACAAGCGAGGCTCTTCATATCCCTCACTTTAAGTATTTTTAATAACGCCATATACACGTAGGAAGCTTGGGTATCAATTTGTATGTCATTTGTATATTTGTACTTTGTTACTTTACATCATTTAACTCATTTGTGTATCTTTGTATCTATTAAAAAAACAATAAAAAGATAAAAGAATGGATGTTGTTTTTTTATTAAGTACTCTTGCAGTTACTGTAGGTTGTCTTCGACATCTGACCCCGGTTCTTCTATGGATTTAGGGAGTCTCAGTCGCTTCTCTCTTGTTTTGATTCCAGACACTCGATGATGTTAAGATCAGGGCCAGACCATCACTTCCAGGATTCTTTGTTCTTCTTTACGCTGAAGGCAGTTCTGAAGAGCGTGAACCTTTTTCACACGTTGCTGACCAGCACAAGCGCTGCCCTATTACAGATGGCATGTATAAATAAAAAAATTGCTTCCCTACACACTGCAAAATAACGCCATACATGTACTTGTCAGCAGCGTGGGAAATGCATGTGTGTTCTGAGGAATAGACAAATTGCACGAGCACGAGCCAGGAATCGCACACTACTACTGCAAGTTCACTTAGAGGTGGCAGCTGGGCACCAAGTATCGGTGCCTATTGACCCAGCTCTGCCCTTATTATATGCATTGTGACCTGCACTGGATGCATTATGACAGCACAATTTCTTAAGGAAGTTAAACCAGTGCTGTTCTGCTTCATTATTTTTTTTTGTAGTTAAAAGATGACATCCATTCAGCCCAGAAAGAGGTCTTTAGATTTACAAACATTTCCTACTAGAAAAAAAACAAATCTTCACATGGCTTCACAGCGACGTTTTCAGGGTAAAAACATAAAGTGAATCCAAAATCCAAACGTGCTCAAAACAAACATAAAATAGTGTCTATGAAGAGTGAGCTTAACCCCTTCATTCCCCTATAGACGTACCGGGATGTCCAGCCCTTCGTGCAGCGTCAGGGACACATCCCTGCCGCTGCACGGGAGACCAGGCTGTCGTTTGACAGCCTGGACTCCCCCCTGGCAGCAGAAGCCGGCATCGCCGGCTTTCTGCTGCCCGATCTCCCATATCAGCTTCCGGCATGAAAGCCGGTAAGCTGTTACAGTTGCAACTGCGCGATCGGGCATTCCCTTCCGGGGATATCCTGCGGGGATATCCTGCCCTCCGATGAGGCACAGAGACGCTGCGATCACAGGGGGATCGCGGGGAGGGGAGTGAGAAACCATCTCTCTCAGTCCCCCTCCTGTCCTGAAAGAGAAAAGCAGAGAAAAAATAAATAAATAATAAAATAAATCATTAATAATATATATTAAAATAATAATATATATAATACAAAAAAAAATTATAATGTGAGCTGTGATGTCATTGTGACATCACTGGCATGTTCAGGAGGTCCCTAGGAGGACCTCTAACCATTTGTGTAAAAATATATAAAAAATAAAAAAAAAATGGAAAAAAATTAAAATAAAAAAATATATATATAAAAAAAGATAATAAAAAAATTATTAAAAAACCTTACTTCCCATTGCCCTAGCATAACATCTAGCCAGTATAACCCTTCTGCCCCGTTCACAACCCCCAAACCCATTAAGCCATAGGCATAAAAATTATACAAAATTGTACACCTAATAGTATGCTCCCTGGTGCTGGAAAAGTCTGGAAAATCTATATAAATTAGGTATTTCTGAAATCAGGACCCCTGAATTGATAAACTTGGAGGGGATTTTCCATCACTTTACCTAATTTTGTGAGGATTCAGAGGGAAAATGTAAAAAAAAATTTGTTTATTTTTCTAATCTTCACTAGTTTTTACTAAATTTCTCATTCTAAATTTTCAGCTAATCATCCAACTATGGTATCAAACGAAAGCTCTATCTCTCCTTGAAAAAACATTATATAGTTTATATGGGTACACTATTCACAGGAAAAGAGAATCATCGCTAAACCCCTGGGATTGAAGGGGTTAAAGCCACTTCTGGCCCCAGTCCATGGCGGGTAAGTTAAATGACCCCTTCCACTACCAGCCATAGGCAGGGGCAATTTAAGTGAGGCGTTTACACAAAGAAAGTGCATAAAAGGAAGGATCCAGAGCGAACACGGTGTACTTATCAACCCGTGTGCAGTGAAAACAACATGTGCCCCCACTCATGTGCCAAATACCCCAGGGGCACTATGAAGCGATGTACCCCAGGGCTGATGGGCAAAAACAAAGCAGTTTGATGATTTAAAGCAGGAGTTGGTGAATGAGTGAGGGTTTGTCTCAACACCGGCTTCACGTAATGCACACTCCATTAGGTGACCTTTTATAAAGCTGTACAAAGCTTCTCTCACCGCTTCATAACACACAGCGAATTCAGGGTGTTTACCAGGCCATTCCTTTGGGGGGTCACTTAAGTAGCTAGATTGTAAGCTCTTTAGAGCAGGGCCCACCTCACCTGCTGTTACTGGAGTCAAGCTATCAGACACTTTCAAATCAGTGGTCATGCCATCAGACGCTTTTTCTTTAGATTAGCAAAAGGTGCATTAGACCTGGAAATGTGATAATAATCATATAATGTTAAAATTTTTAGTGGATTTTGCAGAGTTCTCACACAAATATATCTCCCTGCAAAATTAGATACGTTTATTAAACAAATTAAAGGTAAATATCCGCTCATATCTAGCAAATTACCTTTTATAACATTTCTGCATATATTACAAAATTCCACCATTGGACCAACACATTTACACTGCACATATCTCACACACACACCCCTATATAATATCTTACAATATGGTGCATTTTTACTGTGGAAATTTAAAGATATAGCACCCCAATTACCAGCGCAGTACTTGATCAATGTCATATTTCAACATTTTACATGGGTTTAAAAAAAATGTCCCCATTGGACCAATACAGTTACACTGCAGATATCTCAAACACATGCCCCTCTATTATTTCTGAGAATATGGTGCATTTTTACTGTGGAAATGTAAAGCTATAGGGCCCCAAATATCAGCCCAGTAGACAGCAACCGTCATTTTTCAACATTCTACAGGGGGTTAAAAAAAATTTCCCCATTGGACCAATACAGTTACACTGCAGATATCGCAAACACATAACCCTCTATTATTTCTGAGAATATGGTGCATTTTTACTGTGGAAATTTAAAGCTATAGGGCCCCAAATATCAGCCCAGTACACAGCAACCGTCATTTTTCTACATTCTACAGGGGGTTAAAAAAAATTCCCCCATTGGACCAATACAGTTACACTGCAGATATCTCAAACACATAACCCTCTATTATTTCTGAGAATATGGTGCATTTTTACTGTGGAAATTTAAAGCTATAGGGCCCCAAATATCAGCCCAGTACACAGCAACCATCATTTTTCAACATTCTACAGGGGGTTAAAAAAAATTCCCCATTGGACCAATACAGTTACACTGCAGATATCTCAAACACATGCCCCTCTATTATTTCTGAGAATATGGTGCATGGGAATTTTTTTTTAACCCCATGTAGAATGTTGAAAAATGACGGTTGCTGTCTACTGGGCTGATATTTGGGGCCCTATAGCTTTAAATTTCCACAGTAAAAATGCACCATATTCTCAGAAATAATAGAAGGTTATGTGTTTGAGATATATACAGTGTAACTGTATTGGTCCAATGGGGGAATTTTTTTTAACCCCCTGTAGAATGTTGAAAAATGACGGTTGCTGTCTACTGGGCTGATATTTGGGGCCCTATAGCTTTAAATTTCCACAGTAAAAATGCACCATATTCTCAGAAATAATAGAGGGGCATGTGTTTGAGATATCTGCAGTGTAACTGTATTGGTCCAATGGGGGAATTTTTTTTTAAACCCATGTAAAATGTTGAAATATGACATTGATCAAGTACTGCGCTGGTAATTGGGGTGCTATATCTTTAAATTTCCACAGTAAAAATGCACCATATTGTAAGATATTATATAGGGGTGTGTGTGTGAGATATGTGCAGTGTAAATGTGTTGGTCCAACGGTGGAATTTTGTAATATATGCAGAAATGTTATAAAAGGTAATTTGCTAGATATGAGCGGATATTTACCTTTAATTTGTTTAATAAACGTATCTAATTTTGCAGGGAGATATATTTGTGTGAGAACTCTGCAAAATCCACTAAAAATTGTAACATTATATGATTATTATCACATTTCCAGGTCTAATGCACCTTTTGCTAATGTAATGAAAAAGCGTCTGATGGCATGACCACTGATTTGAAAGTGTCTGATAGCTTGACTCCAGTCCTGCTGTTCTGTAAGTCAAATTGTTATGTTATATACTACGTTATGTCCTGTCTCCCAATGTACAGCGTTACGGAATTTGACGGCGCTATATAAAACAATAATAATAAGTAGCACAGCGGCGGAATCTGACAACGGCAACTCTGATCATCCCTTAGCTGAACCAGCACCCTAACCTGGTGTGACCCTGCTGAAGATCAGTACAGACATACCCAACGCAGGGAGAGTTGGATTTCCATTATAAATAACAGTAGCAGGTTTCTAAAGTAAGAAGGGCTGAGCTGGCCCTGCATAATGTGTAATTTAACGGGTGAGATCTCACTATGTAAACATTACACAGGGCCAGACAAACTCAGCAGCTCTGCAGCAAAAGCTCACTCAACCGTTTATGATAAAAACCTTTTTTATTACTTCCGGCGGAATTGTGTGCTACACACTTGAGTGTACGTCTAAATACGGTGTGTTATTGCATTAATGGCATTAGTAACGAATCCCCGAGTTAGTCTACTTCATTCCGGTCGGCAAAAAAAGATTTGCCGCGCATTTCACCTTCCAGAAGGATAGTTTGTCAGAAGCGTTTAAAGAAGTCTCCTCCGTGCGCCATCATTGTTCTTTACGGAAAGACACTCTATGTGCTCCACGTGTGCTCGCCATAAACACCTAGAGGTAGGCGCCGCAGCGTGTGACGTCACGCACGGGCCAGCGCCATGGTAACCTGAACGTCTGCGCCTCACCGGAAGTGGAAGGCAATACGCCGCGCATCCCCTCAGACGCCGCTTCCGGCGGGAGAAGGAGGCACCTCAGCCCTTACCGGTTGCTGTGCCGGGATGTTCCAGTGACAGGCTTTACGTTTTCATTACCGGGATTCGGTTTTGTGTATATTATTGTTGTTATTTTGGTTTTTTTTTTTAAATACACGCGCCGCCTATTCTGCGTGTGTTCCCGGCGGGAGTCCAGCGTGGTCGTGTTGGCTGTGGGAGGAGCAGTAACAGACCCCAGGATGGTGTGAGGGACACCGGGTGGCCTGTGTATTGTGTGCGTTGTTTTAATGCAGCCTGGATACTGACTTCCTTTGGTTTTATTGATTTTTCCGTGAGAGCCCATTGATAATTCTCCCCCCTTTCCACGAAAACAAAACCCCTCCCCTTATCCAGATTTCCCCCACGGGCGTCCGTTATCACCCTCTCGTACTGCTCCCACTCTCTTTCGAGGATTGTTTTTAAAGAGGGTCGCAGAGACATGGCTTCTTCGTCCGGCAATGATGACGACCTCACCATCCCTAGGGCTGCCATCAATAAAATGATTAAAGAAACTTTGCCTAACGTCAGGGTGGCCAACGATGCCAGGGAACTGGTGGTGAACTGTTGCACCGAGTTTATCCACCTGATCTCCTCGGAGGCCAACGAGATCTGCAACAAATCGGAGAAGAAGACCATCTCCCCCGAGCATGTCATACAGGGTGAGTGGCAGCAGCATTACCCTCGGCCAAGGCAGCCTGGCCACCTGTGCCCTGCACTAACAGTGTTACTGCATCCATTGATAATTCTGTCTCTGATGTTTCTGCAATCATAATCACATCCAGTATTTAAATGAATGTATAAAAAAACCAATAGTGAACTCATCACATGTAACATCTGCAAGAGGTGTTTATGGATCTCAGGACAAACTGCTTTATTCCAGGAAAGGTTAATTATTTTATTTATATAGCGCCAACAATAACACAGCGCTTCTTACAATACATATATTCAAGGGGTATGACAGAACTAGAAGTGACACTAAGATGATTCGATACATGAGAGGGTCCTGCTCACAAGCTTCCGATCTACAGGTACATATAGTGTGTCTGATGTGTCTCCGGCAGGTAATCCCAATCATTCCGCGGAGCTGTTAGACCATATAAGACCGCAGAGTTCCAGCGTGCCCACCGATCCCAGCCATCATACTGTGCCTACACTGTTTAATAAAGTGCCTTGTAGTGTATTTGGGTCATATGAGTGTTTTCTGATATTATTGAGATGAAGTAAATGTTATTTACATCTGTGCGGCGGTCAGATAAAAATCTAATTCTGTTCTACTCTGTCTGAATAATGTGTAACAACTATACTGTGCATGTTTTGAATATATGGAAAGTTGAAGCTGTTTTGTGTGAGTGAAAATTGCTTTCAGTCTGCGGTTCACCAGTGAGCTATTTGCATGTTCCAAGCCTTTTACTTTTCACGTAATGCCCGTTTTTTGTACAGAGAGCGTTGGCCGTGCCACGAACAGAGAATGGAGAAAAGGTAAGGATAAATAAATGTGGCAGTGTACTTAGGAGGGTATGTTTAGCCCCAGGAAACGGATGCCACAGACTTTGTTGTTCCATCTGCTGGTATAAGATAATGCTATATGCTGCTGTTGGCGTAAGGGAGGTGACAAGGAATAAGGTATTTGCGAGAACAAAATAAATATCCACCTGGAACCCAGATGCGGTGGATCAGCGTGGGGAGCTGGTGATGTGGTGCCCTGCGCTCCAAAGAGGACTGCAATATTTGTAACTGGTTAACAGCATGCCAAGACTTATCTGACATGTATGTTACATACGGTTTCATAAGTAAATATTCTTTGATGGTGCAGGTTAACTTATAAGTGTCAAATGTGTATGTCTATGTGTTTGGTGCAGCAACACAGCTTCCCAGATGTTCCCTGACCCCCTCATCAAAACGCATACTCAGGATCTCTTCATATGAGTTGCTGTTGGTCTTTCATACTGAGTGCAGTTATAGAATATCATATAGATTTAGCGGTGGTCATGGAAACCAGTGCTGCTGGAACGCTGTCTAAGATTCACTCGTATGCTGATGAGATCTGAAACATGACAACTGCTGTATGTAGGTTAGAATGTACAGGCCCGTATGTCTCCAACCCTGTGCTGCGATCTAAAACTGTCTAAACAGCGAGAATATGCAATAATAGAGGAGCCCAGGTGACCTTGTGTAAGGACCCACATACCTTGTGTTTGCGTTTTAGACATGTGAGTGTATTCGTTTACTTGTTGGGAACCAGTGACCTACAAGCCCATTCAGAATAAATTGGCCGCTGGTCTTGGAGTCATCTGTTTTATGAATCCCCCCCCCCCTTATATTTTCTTTACCCCTTAAATCAAATTTTACAGATTTGATTTAAAGCAGATCTGCCGCTTTTCTCTGATCCTCCTTAGTTCTTGACACCAAATGTGTCTATTGTGGGGGAGGAATAATTATGGAAATTATATGAGCAAAAATAACATGGCACTCCCTAGTGGAGTTTTCTGATCTATACAAATGTTAGTCTGTGAACACTGTTACAAACGTGTTCAGTACATGGACTTTTAAAACGTAATATTTTGAAATGTATTCTGTATATTTTTACAAATGTTTCCAAAACCAGCCTCTATATTCAGAATATGAAGATGCCGTTTACGGGTTATATGTTGATCTAGGCAGCCGCTGTCGTTCTTTTATTATTTTATGACATCGTAGAGGCAGGTCATGAGTGGCTTCTGCCTTACTGAACCAGATGGCTAATTGTAATGTATGATGACATAGTTGATATACTATGTTTTGCTTAATATACTGAGACAACATCCCTATACCAAAGGGCAAAAGCTCCACAGAGGTAGAATTTGATCCCTCGTGGTGTTCCCTGTAGCGGCACCTTTCGCCCCTCTGATTATACTCTTTTTCTTCTAGGTGTAATATGTCCTATTTTCTGAAAGTATTGTTTTCAGGGTGATTTATTGAGACAAACAGCTTATTACATAAATCGCTTTTTCTGAAATGTATGCCATTTGTATCTATTGTTTGAGCCACTAATGTAAACTGTACCTGTCCTCCAAGATTATTATTATATAGCTCCATCATATTCCACAGCACCGTGCAATGAGTACACAGGGCGCAGCGTATAGCGTAGTGACTATATATAGTCCCTAGCCAGTATGCTAGCCATTGTATGCCAAATATAATATTCAGGGTGCAATTTTTCCCCCCCTGACAGGCAATGTTACACCTCGCACCCATGTCGGCTTTATTTTAAATGAGAAGTGTTTATAAAATACACAGTGGAGTGCATTTCTTTGTACCCTCCTCCCCACACAAATCAACACATCCATCAGGGTTAAAAATATTCCTCTTTTGTTTATTCCTTGCATGCCCGGAACAGGCGCTTTCCTCTGACCTCCATGCAACTCGGTGATAGCTCAAGGCCATTAACTCTAAAGAGATCTTTTCATTATTAAGCTCCTCTGGCACATAGAGCCGGGGGGCAACTTGCCTGTACCCTTCCCCATTCCGGCCGGTCTGAATGGGGCTTCCTAAACCTATTGCCGTTGATGGAAGAGCCGGCTTCACCTTTAGTCATAATGGCCTCCAGTGTGAAATTCGCTAAATCTGTAAAATGAAAATGAATTTCTGGTATCTGTTGCTCGCCGTGTCTCCGACGCGTCCTGCGTGTGGCTCTGTAGTAATTCCGTACAGACAGTGGAAAGGCCTTTTGCTTTTCGCGTGGTGTGTTGTAAACCAAGCCAGGCGTGTTCCTGTGTTTGATAAATCATGGCGTGTGTCAGTGATGGCATGTAATGTAATGTCATTGTTTCCTTTTGAAGCTGTAATATGTTGCAATAAATCTCTTATGAAATTCATTTTTGTCCTTTATTTCTAGCTCTAGAAAGTTTGGGCTTTGGCTCCTACATCAGCGAGGTGAAAGAAGTCTTGCAAGAATGCAAAACTGTAGCGTTAAAAAGGAGAAAGGCGAGTTCTCGGCTAGAAAACCTTGGCATTCCTGAAGAAGAGCTTCTAAGGCAGCAACAAGAACTATTTGCAAAAGTAAGCAATTTTTTTATCCCTTTTAATTACAACTTGGAAAATGTTAGTTTTTACCCATAAGAATTTCACTTTAGTTTTTAAATTAAAACTACCGAATACACCTCTGGGCCCTTTAATCGAATGTCACAAATTCATTTTAACGCCAGAGTCTGTATTGAATTTGACAAAGCTCCATTGAGGGCATGTTTGTTGGCGCTATATAAATAAAGGATAATAATAATAATAATGTTGAGCTGCTCTAATAAATGTTAACTGACTTTGTTCTCTACCTGAAAAGTTTTGGGTTTTTTTTTTATGTCCAGCACAGGAAGGTCTAAACTGAGCTGCAGTTTTCTCCCGAGTCTGTGTATGTGACATAAATTTGTTGTTTAGGGTAAGGGTCTGAAATATGCCCTCCCAGGGATAGGCAATGTGTCTGTACAAGGACGCCAGTGTCCTTGGCAAGTTTTTTGTGAAGGTCCATAGAACATCACTAGGATATTAAATTGTCCACCACAGACCCCAGTAAATGTCCCCCATGAGCAATGTTGCTATCTATCCCTGCAACCTCCAGCATTTCAGGGACCCTGTGTTGGGGATGTGCTTCCAGGTGGGAAGGCCCTGGAGGAGACCTGGCTGGGAACATGTCAAACCACCAACCATACCTCCCATTGCAAGGTTGCCCCATGGTGGCTGATATGGATATGGTGGTCTGTGCTAGATCAGGTCAGGGGACGTAGAAGGATCTCTCCTACTGCCTACAATAGCAGGGCAGCAGGAAATCAGATTGTCCTGCTTTGATATGATCGCAGATTGAAATGATGTTTCTTGATACTAGTAAAGGAAAAAGGGACATAGGCATAAAACAACATGTGCTGAGACTCCTTAGTAATAGCTAATAAGAACTCTGCTTCTTAGGTCAAGAATCCTTTTGTCTTGCCATCTTTTTATTGTGTTATATTTATTGTGTGAGCCATCATGTCCTTTCATAACATTTTGGAATCTGATTCCTATTCCAGGCCAGACAGCAGCAAGCAGAATTAGCACAGCAAGAGTGGCTACAGATGCAGCAAGCGGCTCAGCAAGCACAACTTGCAGCTGCATCTGCAAGCGCATCCAACCAGGCTGGGTCCTCTCAGGACGAAGAGGAAGATGACATCTGAGTTTTTCTGGCTGGCATCCTATTGACCTCTCTGAATATTTTTCGCCTGCACAACAACAACAAAAACAGTGAAAAAATGCTTACCTGTAAATTTTTTTTTTATGCATCTTGGTGGACCGGTCGTTAATATTCTAGGGACGTCTGTTAAGTCTCAGCTGTATGTGATCTACATGTAAAAACATCCTTTTTGAACTGTCAGCAATCTAAGGTTCACTATCCTATCATATAGAGAATTTTTAATGGTCTTTGTGAAAATTTTATATAAGCAATGAGTCACTTACTTGATCAATAAGCAGTGTTAAACCAGACTTCAACTTTATTAAATATAATGAGATTTATACAGAAGCTCTAAATAACATATTCACGTTTCTCCTTTTAACTAAGTAAAAAAAAAAAAATCTTAGGGATTTTTTTTAAATGTTTGGGTTAGGGCCGGGGCATAAGTAGGTCTATCAAGCACATTATTATGTTGAGAATGGACATCTTGAATGCTAAATTTTAGGGGAGGATGTAAAAATTTTGTAAAGGGCAATACAACAAGGTGTTCTTGCTAACAAGAGACATAGAAAGTTAGTGTTTGTAAAAATGTACATTAGCCTTCATATTTTGGTTGGGGAAGGGGTCATTTTTAGGAATTCCGATGGCCATCAAATATTTTTTTTTCTTATTAAGAAGGAATAAATGTGTATTCCATGCAGTGTTACGGATTGATTCACAGCGGGATCACATTTAAAATAGCAACTGGGCCAAATTGTCATAAGAGCCTCAAACGTGCAAAACAGCAAAAGTCATTTGTGGTTGTGTATTTTTTTTTTCTCTCGCTTTAATCCTAAATGTTAGGTTTGTTTCTGTTGTTATGACCCCATCCACACAGCTAACAGATGTTGCACACTTTGTTTTTGTTTTAATTGATGACTGTATGGGACTGGTTAGTATTTAACAAGTTAATCAACATTACCTGTTTCGATTTAAGTGATGGGAAGACTTGTGTTTCAATGTGTTTCGCATTGATTTGTGGGCGAATTGCTCATTGTTCCCGTGTTGGTGCAGTAATGATACAGTTTGTGTTACTTGAAGAAATGTACCTTTTCTAATATCTGACATAGTTGTTCTACATGCATTCTTAGTTTGTCACAGAACCTTCTTAAAGGAAGTAAAACACCAACCAGAGATGCCATAAAATTGTAAAGAGCCAGGAAACTTTTAAATAAATTGCGACTTTTATTAAATAAACTATATATATATATATATTTTTTTTTAGTATGCAAAAATGTTGTGAATTTTAAGGTTTTGTTGTCTTT
The DNA here is from genome assembly GCA_029215755.1 of Spea hammondii. Lineage (NCBI taxonomy): Eukaryota > Metazoa > Chordata > Amphibia > Anura > Pelobatidae > Spea > Spea hammondii. Next base: position 39,694,228 of record JARDYJ010000007.1, read on the forward strand.
TTTTCCCCCCCCATACATTAAGGTGATCAAGCATATTGACCGTTCCCCAGCATTCATTAAGCTATGTGTTACCTCCCAAAACTCACCGCTCCATCTCCTAGAAATCGGCTGTAATAAATGCAAGCTCCACGACCTGGTTCACAGTTCGTTTGGAGCATAAACTTGTCTGGTAGAGGGAGAGGTATTACTTTTTTATTTTATTTTACTTTTACAAAATACTTTTTAATTATTATAATTTTTTGGAGTTTATTTGGTTTTTAAGTTTACTGGCTCTTTAATGGAACGCGTGATTTTTTTTTTTTTTTCCTCCTGTGCCTTTTAAACGCTTGGGAAGCATGAGGTTGTGTGTAAAGTACGTGTGTATTTTTTTCTGGTTGTGCTAAGCTGTCATTACTTGTTCCGTGTTCTATCAAACGTGTCGAGGTAGACGCCGCTCCCGGTCACACACCTCATAATAGCATGTTGAACAGAAGAGTAATATGAACGCTCTGTAAAGACTTAGGCCCGTTAGAATTGAATTGGATAGCCATGCTTTATGTGAGAGATGAATTTGACTAGGTATTCCTAACAAACTTAAAAGCGAGTTTTAAATGAAAACCCAAAAAACATAAAGGAAGCTAGACTTACATAGACTGACACCTATACAGACCTCTGTCCCTTCGACCAACCATCGCAAGTTGTGCTTTCAAGTAGATAAGCGTATATATATATATAATGTATGTATAATATATATTCTCTTATCCAACACATTAGATGTTCTGTATTGACGTTGTTGGGGGAATGTGTGTAAAGAGAGTTAATGGCGAGAATAGTGAGTGTCACTGGAGTATTCCCGCACCCCTAAATTACGAGCCTCTGTCCCTATGCACAGTTCAGTTCTCCATTTGTTTCAGAGGTAGCGAGCGGAGAGATTTTTTTGTGTTAAATACAGCTGGCAAAAGATAGGTTAAGAATCAAACATGTGAACGAAGTCACCTCTAGCAAACCTGCCACGATCTCCGCAGGAATTAAAGCTTGTATTCCACTCTTTAATACCCCGGTTCCCTGAAAAGGCATTGAGAGGCTTGAGAAGTGCCATGCAGGCAAATAGAGCTTCTTTCCAGATGATATTTAGTTATTCAAGAACACAGAGTAAATGATCGTTGTCTTTGTTGACTCCTTTACGTTGCACAATTTATTTGTGCGGTAATAGAACATTATAATGGAATGGCCGTAACATATACTAGACGGAAATATGACACACATCCAATACTTTCATTTCTGTTTTGTGAACTTGGTAGGAAGAAAATCCGCCCGTCCCATGAGCGATGACCTGATAAATTGGGGTTGTAGTACACAATCCACTGATTGCCAATTTGTTCCTTATTGTGACTGTTAAACTCTGAGTCTAGGTAAGGGGTATCTGTCATTGTTTTGCCCATTCAGTGAATATAAAAGCAACCCCAAAAAGAAACTCCTTTCGCTGCAGAATGCAATAAAAGAATACTTACAATCCTTGCATTTTAAAAACCATTCAAATGACTTTTTTTATTATATAAATGTGTGGAGAGAGAACGATAATTGAGTATATGAGGGATATTGGTCACTTCATTGCCCCTTTCCCCTCGTATAGAATGAGCCTTTTATGTAAATATTGCATGTTTATCTGTTTTTAGTTCATATTTTATATCCCAAATTCCATTATGGCTCAGAATAGTAGCCAGTGATGTTCTGGCCGCATCTTTGCTTGTTGAGATTCTGCCTCCAAACTACCAAAAGAAGCCTCGGGATGTAGTGTCATATTTTCTACAGCTGTTTAGTGTTTAATGCCCTACAAATATGTATTTTCAGTTGTGTTTTGCTCTGGTTTACAGCAGATTAATAATGAGAGAATCCCACAGGGTACCATCTGTAATATAACGACATGGCTTTGAAGCAAATATTTGGTTACCACATATACGAGATTTGTCTGCTTTTAAACCCAAAAGAGTCAAAAATATGCAGGAAATTATAGCAACATTCTTGTGTTTTGTCAATTTATTTCACACCAAATTTTACACTAAAGGGAACATTAGGGGGGCTGTTGTGGAGACTACAAAAGTCCTGCAGGAAACTTGATGAGCAAGATCTGACTGAAGGTGCTTACTGTTGTTGTTTTTTTTTCTTTTTTATAACTTATTTTTTATGTTTTATTTACCAAAGAATATAGTCAAATCTAGTATAACCAGAATAATTTCTAAATGCAGCGTTGACTTTCTTTTTGATTTGTACTCGGTTTCCCAATTTTCAACTTAAATTCAGGCAGAACTCCAATATTTCAGTAACATGAATTTCTAATGCAGCGCTTGGAGCCGTGTAACTGCATTAAGTGTGAGTGTTATTGTGTCGGTTGGGTCCTTGTGAAAACTTTCTCTTTGAATGTTTCTGTGCATTTTTTTTATATATATATTTTCATCCCATATATGCTGTATTTCTCAAGCAATAAACTTTTTTGTGTTTTATAAAGTTGTTTTTGAAATTGGTCTGCCATTTCTTTTCTTTTGTAATTTCAAGCACATTTTTTTGGCTTTTGGTTCACTAAAAGTTTGTTAGACTAGAAACTGACATATTTTTGCTGATTTTTGTGATGGGTTTTTGCAGATACTTTTTTTTTTCTTTCTTTCTTTCTTTCTTTCTTTCTTTCTTTCTTTCTTTCTGAGACGGAACAGTGAAAATGGAGTTCCTTGGACTGGTGTATAATACTTGTGGTTTGTATTTTTCCCTAACACAATAGTTGGAGGGGTCAAGACCATAGTAGAATGGCATTCCCAGATCTAAATTCTACAGCTGCAAAGACAAAAACGGGGGATGAAAGAATTAACTGAAGCTGGTTTACGTCCCTCTAACTTTACAAATACAGCACGGGAATAGAAATTTATGGAGTCTATATTTTGTACAGTACTAGAATTAGATTTGATTGCTTCAAATGACAAGAATCTTTATTTTACTGCTCTAAAATCTGAAAAGATAACCCAGACCTAGTGATTCTCATGGCCTTTAATACTAGATTTTGCCACTAGGTGTCGCCCTTGTCAAGATTTTGGAGAAGACTAACATTAGGGGCTCCACACTATTTTTTTTTTAATTTTTCAAGTCTTGATGGTGTAAATGTAAACCTTGCTCGTAAATCTCTGTAGCAGTCTGTCATCCCTCACATCCAGTCCCTCGCCAAATCCTGCTGTTTTCACCTGAAAACATCTGAATTTGCCAATTCCTCACACAAGAAACAACCAAACTATTAATCTTCCTTTTGGTATCCCAAACTCCCTTTGAACTGATCTCTCCCGCCTTTCCCAGCTCCAATCCATCCTGAACGCTGCAGCTCGATTTTGGTCTGTCACCGTTCCTCATCTGCTGCGCCTCTGTGCCAATCACTTCATTAGCTCCCCATCCCCTCCAGAATCAAATTTAAACTTCTGGGACTGACCTTCAGAGCCCTTAACAACTTTGCACCCCCTACATCTCTACCCTCTTATCCAAATACATCTGTAGTCGTCCTTTTCATTCTCTCATGACTTGCCTCTTTCTTTTACCCTCATTCCCTCTTCTCACTCCCGCATTCAGGATTTAACCTGCGCTTCACCCCTTCTGTGGAATTCCCTTCCGGAATCGTCAGACTTTCTCGCTCGTACAGGACTTTCAAAAACTCTGAAAACCCATCTTTAAAAAAAAAAAAAAAGTGTACAACCTTTCTTCCCAACCGATAATCCTAATCAATACCAACAACTTCTACAGATCATCCAGACCCTATCAACTCCTCCCCATCCAAGCCGTCCTCTCTTACTGTATCACCCCCCCCACAACCACCGACTAGATTGTAAGCTCACAAGAGCAGGACCCTCTTCTTCTTTTGTACCTTTTGTTATGATTCCACAATGATCCCACTGATTGTAACAGCGCTACAGAATGAGCTGGCGCTATATAAATACATGTAATGTAGCACTGTTTTTACTGCTTGTGTGCCACTAAGGAAAGTGCAGATAGCCAACATGGAAAAGGTTATTTTCAAATGATAAAATTATTTTTCCTGACCCACGTAATAGCACCCCTTTAAGAATTGACTGACTTGCTGAAATGTTACGTGGCTCTATGTGGAAAGACAAATATTCTTCCTGGAGTGTAATGAATGCAGATAAAAATGTAATGATGGACAAGTAACATACTATGGCAGCTAGCAAACAGATCCTGTTTCAATGTCTAGCTGCATATAAGAACCTACCGTGGGGATAGTCTGTGACCAGTTTAAGTGACCTTATTTCAATTTTTGCAAATGACACCTCTACACGCTTCCCCTTCCATGCTTTCTCCGAGACAGAAGGCAAAGGGGCAGCTGTTGGAGCATGAACACTGTGGAGGCCCCTGGCCACCTGCTTCTCTTGCCCTACGGAAAAGACAGCCCTTCAACATTCTGTTAAATTATAAAACACCATTTACTGAGTAATATATTTAAACATACAATAGTAAAAACTAGGTCACTCAAGGCCATTGTGTCATCATGATCGAGGGAAGAAAAAGGCTCCCTCAGTTCAAAACCACTACAATCAACAATTATTTTAACAGTTTCTTCTTATTATTGGGCAGATGTTTGCGCTTCATGGAGATTTTTAACCCCTTTACAGCCTGTGAACCCTTTTTTGTCCTTCTTCCCCTTTCCACCTTGCTTGCAGCTTGTCCCACCTTTCACTTGCTCACCTTTTCCTTTTTGCTCCCCCCTTCTCCTCCTTGTCTCATCCCTGTAGTGTGTTAATACATATTTATCATTCCTCCAACTCACTTACCTGATGTCTACCTCTACACATAGGCTGATCCTGACTGGTTTGGCGTCTCTGTTGGCACAAACCTCCTGAAACAACCTTCCTTTGACATTGACCACTACCATCTAAGGTCTCACGCATAAAACAAAGAAGCTTTAAGGCACATTAACTATCCATAATGGACGAGAGCTGTCCTCAGCCTTAGAAATTGCCTGCCACATTAAAACACTGCAGAGCTTATGTTTGAATACATATTTATTATGGCTGGACCCCCCCCCATCAACACCAATGACAGATTATGTCTACATAAGTAAGTGTTTTTTTCTGGCTTCTAAAGCCAGTAAGTGTAAGCCAAATAGGAAAGCCAAATAACGTAAGCAGTATTTTGGAATGGAGTGATCAGTGCATAGCTGATCATTGGATGCTAGGGGCAAATGTTGCAACATTCAAAATCAGGGATCAGTGCTTGAATAGGAAGGATAGCTCAAGCAATGTGGGGTTATCATATGTTTCTTGCTTGGATGTTTGAATATTGTCTGTACAGATTTCTTTACCCCACATTAACGTTTCATAATACGGTACAACTGATGTCCTGGCATTGGAGTTACTACTTACCGCCCAGCTGTTATCTAACATTCTCAACAAACATAGTTTATGCCACAGATTGTATGAAATAGACCTTATAGCTGGTCTGTTATTATTCCCTAAATCTATAGTCTAAATAAACCTGTATAATAACTTAAAGTGTGCCTGAATACTCTCTGAAAAAATTGGGAACCAAAGGGGTTTTCAGCTGCCCAATGCTGGGCACCAACACTCCTACTCCCATCACACCTGCCTTATACATCACAACAAATATCTCTGATACAATTAGCCTGATTGAAAAAAAACACAAACTAAAAGCTGTGATTGTGACCGTACCCTATAATACTATAACATTTAAATTGTTTAATGACGCTCTGCATGTGACCTCATTACATTGCACATCATTGATCTTGGTACTTGATAAAACTGATAAATGCTATATCACTCGAGAATAACACTTGAAGTTGATTCATTGAAAATTATTTTATTAAACAAAACAGGTTACAATGTAGCCACTACCGTATATTACTGATATGACAATTATGTAACTTTGTTTCAACATTAGTAACTAGGCAATAATTTTGTTTCAATAAAAGCAAGGGATATGAGAATTGGCACTCCCCGAGCTATTGGGTGCTCGGCGGGGTCAATAAATGGGACATCAAATGAACCTGCACCACAAAAAATGAAAAGGATAATGAATTCTAAGGGTGGAATTCTCCTTGATGTTATGTCCATAATGGATGTGGAGCCTAACATGCATTGATGTCCTAATGTGAAACTTGGCAGATGTTGAGAAGTTCCCCTAAGAGTGTAGCTTAAGGTTATGTATAACTCATTTTTAAAGTTTGATTCCATATTTGTTCCAGTTTGGTATATATATTGTTTGCCCCCCACCCTTTTGGCATTTCCAAAGCAGTCTTAACCAGCAGAAATCAGACCTCAGCTATAATTAGGTAGAGTATGTCTCCCAGTCTCAGCATGTCTCCTTATCTGCTCACCTCTGGTGGGATCATGGGAAAGACAAATAAACAGGCTGCCAGTTGGCTCATCGATTGGGTGAGATAACCCATCTGTGAAAACTGCAGGGAGGACAAGGTCATAAATTATCATTATAGCTTAGGCTGCCTGACTTTAAAATAATAAGAAAAAAGTTAGATGATAGTTGGGGAAAAGTTCTAGAAGACCACAAAACATATAAGGTACAATTCGAGAATTACCAATGCCATCAACAACACAAAAAACATTATTTTTATTATTATTATTATTATTATTATTATTCTCTCTCTCTCTTCTCTCTCTCTCTCCATTTTTGTTTTAGACAGAGTGATTTGAGGTGTGGTCAGTAGACAGAATACTTTTTTATGTAACTTATTGATAGCTATTCATATAATTGAATAATCTGTTGTATTTGATTACTATATTAATATATAAAACAATCCCCTGCTGTTTCTATACACGTAACTGTAGCTTTTAGGGCTGTAGATCAGTGTGATGAGCTCACACACACAAAACCCGATGATCTCCTAGGACATATCAAGTGAAGAAAGAAGGATAGAGAGATTTGGGTACCACTCATCCACCTTACCTGAGACCAGGCAATGTGATTTTTCACTTATCTGGGTTGGCCAGATAAGATCAGAGGATCTTCTTAACAGGCCCAAGCTCTTTGAAGAATGGGACTGTCCTTCGAAAACCTGAACCATTGGGATGTATGCATCCCTTTAACCAGGACATGTACCCTGTGGACTTCAGTGGTGTCACAAAAATAGAGGGGAACCCCCTTGCAGGACACATATAAATCTTGGACTTGAAGGCCAGCAGCCACCAAATGAAATAAGTGTGTCTGGACCCGCACAGCCACCTGTTACGCTTTGATATGCTCGAAGCGAGCGGCCAGGAATATCCGGCCAGTGGTCATACACAGTAATACGTGATCTGCAGCTCCTAATTGACTATGGAGAGCTGGTTTGTCAGTGGCTTTCCCCAGTTTGCCAGATGGCCAGTCCGGGCCTGGTCAGTTCACACAACTGAAACCTGCTGAATCCACACCCGTACGTCCCCGAAAATGGGACGTATGAGGTACAATGAAATAAAAGAGGATTTTCATTCTGTTAAGCAAATAAACCTTAGCAGAATTATCATTTTATTCTTTCGTCTGAGGGCTTAGCCGCATAAAAACAAGACAAAAACTTTTAAGAAACTTTTTAAGTGTCTATAGCAATCATTGTCTGTTTGTTTCCAAGCTGTTTTTTTCCAAGTTGTTTGTAATTTCTAATAAAAGTGTTACGTTTAGCAGAGTAGGTGGAACAGCACCTTTAATAATTGTATTCTTTATCTGGGATAATAAAGGCAGTGAAGGGAAATGGTATTTCAGTCACTACCTTCATTTTACTAATTAGTTCTGTCTCCCGGACACAATGACTCAGTCTAGACCTGGGAAATCACATGGCATTTGTGTAGTTACGGGCAATAAAGTTATCATTCCATTTCTTTTATGTCATTTATTTTAAAGACAAAAGTCTCAGATTATGAAACACAAATCCAGTAAGAAACATCAAAAGAGACAAGAAGACTTTGTTTCATTATTGGTGCTTAGTATAAATGTAAAAAAAAATGGGGTGTAACTGTCCCTGGGTGCAAATCTTTTAATGTTTAATTCTCCAAGTAGAATTATTAGTGCCTGCTGGGGAGTAATGGGGTGGCATTATATCTATACCAGCCAACCTATCAAGAATGTTGGTTTACCATTTCCATACACAGTGACATATTTACCTTTGGGGCTGCCCTAGACCCCACCTGGAACATGTTAAAAGGCATACAATGCCACAAGACGTGGGGCACCAGGATAAAACATCCTAAGAAGACAATCTGCCCCCATTTTGTAGCAGGGGACTGCCACCCCACCCTGGGCCTGCCACCCCTCAGTACCTGCCGGACTTGGCCTTGGCCAGGATACATCACTGTCCACATATATATAAGAAGGAAGGGTATGAAGGGTCAGCGACATGGGTAGAAAAAGAATTTGGTTGAATAAAGGCTACTACCCAAATCTGATCAGATGACTTGGAGCCAGCCTTTAAGCTTTAAGAGCTATTATGTCTTAGCCGCATGACTGTATTTGTTGTGTAGATTTTAGGTCATTGGGAGTCCAGGATATCCTGTGTATATAATGTGTAATTATCTTTGAAACCTATTGTATGGGACTCTCATGTAGTTTCCTTTGCTTGACTATTATACATTATACTCAAAATTCATATTTTTCACTCTATATTTCCACATGTGAAAAACACCAGCAAGCCCTATATTTATAATATAATGTTAAAATATTAAAAAGTAATATATATACATATACATATATATATATATACTCAAAATTGTATACAGTCTCTATTTTCGTTATCTGACTTCAAAGTGTTGGATTTCTTTTAAAACTGAATAAATGTTGACATATTTGCGTGGGTTTTGTTGACTCTTATTGGCATCTCTCTATAATCAGTTATTCACGTTAGTGTTTGCATTGTCTGTGGGATGTAAATAAATCTGCATTAACAAGAAGAACCGTGTTGTGTATTACATGAGAGTGACATTGTCTATTCCTGGAACAATCTGGACTGGAATGGCGAGGCCAAAGGTGACCCTTTTGGTCTTTTTGAGGACATTGAATGGTGCTGTGTCTATAACATGTCAAGTGTTCCACATTCAAAGGAAAGATAATCTCAGCTCAATCCAATTATTTGCTTCTTTGCTAAAAGGGCATCCACAGAACAGGAGATATTTAGTTATATAACCCTTCAGTTGTTCTGGTGATTAGCCACAGCTTTTTCCAGACCTCTAAAAAGATTTTACTAATATTGGAACACATTTTGCTAATGCCCTCTGTGGATTAATGCATTTTAAAGATGAATACACCTTTGTGTTATATCATCATAAATATGGCTAGAACATCATTTTGACTATTTCGGGATTCACAAATGAAAAGAAACAGATTTGTATTAAATTGCTCCTGCAACGGCTGGCCGATTTATCATTAGGCTGAAGAACACACACACAATACATTGTTTTTAGGAAGAGACTAGATGTCCTTATTTTTGGCATTGAAGGACAGGGTGGCAGGTTCAGTATGGGGGTATTCAGCCAGGGAGAGTCAGACCCGGACTGGCCATCTGGCACACCAGGGAAGGACCCTGGCCAACAGCGCTACATAGTCATCTGATTGGGAGCTGCAGCGGATCTGGTGCTACAGTGTGTGGCTACTGGTTGGATATGGCTGGCCAGTATGTAAATGTCACATGTGACTGCACAGATCCAGATGGAGGCACTTAGGCCATTTGGTAGCCTCTGGTCTTAAAGTGTTATGAACGCCTGGCCATCCCCAGTCCGGTCTTGGCACTGAAGACCTGACTATTTGCCTCTTGGTGCACCCTTGCATATGAAAACAAATTATTAAGTGTTACAAATATTTAGGCTGCTTACTTGTTACAAAAAAACGTTTAAGTAACTTAAGAGAATGGTTTGAACAAGTTTCTTTGCTTCTTTATATGTTTGTAGCAATATCTAGGACATTGAAAAAAGCCAATATGATTGTGAGGGACATTGCCAGATAAAGTCACCAATTAAGACAGCTTAGACATGCCATATTTAATCAATGGTTGATGCTTACATGTGAACAAAAATGTTTACTTATACTGATATTAATTGGCCTAGTTAGCCACCATCAAGTCACTCAATAGCAGCACTTGGAAGGAACTCGTTACCAACTGGGCTGCAATGATATTTCTCTTAAATTCAACTCTAGAACCGAGTTCCAGACTCCCAGTAAAAGTCAGAGGGGATGCAGCCCTGATGACTACTCATGAGTGCTGAATTCATTGTCGCTCTCGGCTTGAGTGCAGTCATAGAGCTTCGTAACTCATTTTCAGTGACCTCAGCTAATACATTTAATTTATTGTATTTTAATTTCCTAAGTATGCCTACTGATGCTTTTCTCCTCACTTTTAGAGGATGGCGTGGCCTTACTATTCTTTGTAGTGCACACAAATCTAATACAGATTAATGACTACTGACATTGGTACTCAAACAAAATTAACAAAATGAAGGCGGAATAAGCAGTGCGCATTATTTACACCAAAAACCTGAAACATTTATTTACATAGTGTGGGACACAGCAATAATGACTAATTAAAGTTCTGATCCTCATTATTCTGAAATGAGGTAAATACCAAGCCTGTAACTTGCTGAAAATTAGCTTGATCCCCCCTAGAGTTCAGACTTGTTTCTGTACCAGTTTTAGGTTTCATTTCATGGTTTTTCCAAGTCTAATGTTAGCGTGTGTTTCAAACTAGTATGACTCCATTTTGCACCCTTGCCATCTCATGTACCCATTCTGTACATGTATCCATTTCTGTAGTGTGATCCATTTGAAGATGACTTCTAAAGAGCACTAAAACGATAGCAAGCCTGTGAGCAGGACCCTCTTTACCTAATATATCGGTTTGTTTTAGTCTTTCAGTTGGAGTTTAGTCCACGGTTTGTTCTTTTCAAAAACATAAACCTCTTGACCATCAGTGAAGTTTGGTCTCCAGCTCAGACAGAACAAGTCCATCTTCTACATGGTGGCCTCCAGTTCACTCAAAGGGGCTTTGCAATTGCCAGGTGGATCTAGGTGTAAGAAATATACTTTTCACCACATATTGATGTCACTTAAATTCACTTGGAATTTGTCTCTGACCTAAACAGGGTTGGGCAGCGGACATTTCAGGAAATATCCCGTAGTTGCCAATGAGAAACTTTCTCAATCTATGTAGTAGTAGTAATCTATGTGTAAGTATTAACTGATGTTATCTTAATATGCCCATGTTATCTCTGTATCTCGATGTCTGCCGGTTTCACTAATGAAACAATGGCATGGTAATTAATTACTTGTAATATTACATATGCCTTTGAAACAACCCTTTAACCTAATTAACATTCCAGGTACTACGGTACCCCTTTTTCATCATTATTACAATAAACTTTCCTTAAAAGCTTGAACCTCATTAGCTATGATACTGCCACTGTGCCAAGACGCAAACAATACAGGATTCAAACACAAGTGAGAAGCTAAACATTCTGATGTGTTTCCTACATTGTAAGCTGGTGCACGGCCAGCCCCCCATAGGTCCAAATAAGTCAGACCCAGGCGGCACTTAGTGGAGGGCGCCATTGGAGGCGGTTTGCTGCCTAATTCCATCAATCAATCCCACGTTCAACAGTAAATGCATGGAGGGACCGAGCGATAGAGCTAACACTGGCCCTAAGAGAGCCATTTTATTGTCGCTCCATTACCCTCAGCACACTGTGCACCGGGATATAACCCTCAAACATGGGAAATGTGTGAGGGGGCAGCACAGCTGTCACCGGCCGATGGACTGCCTCCTCCTGAGCCAACAAAGGTAGGCGTGTATGTGTGTAAGTATGTCAGTGTCTATATGTGTAAGTATGATAGTGTATGTATGTATGTGTGTAAGTATGTCAGTGTGTGTGTGTGTGTGTGTGTGTATGTTAGTATGTGTGTAAGTATGTCAGTGTGTATGTATGTTAGTATGTGTGTAAGTATTTCAGTGTGCATGTGTAAATATGTAAGTGTGTGTATGTATGTTAGTATGTGTGTAAGTATGTCAGTGTGTATGTATGTTAGTATGTGTGTAAGTATTTCAGTGTGTGTGTATGTTAGTATGTGTGTAAGTATGTCAGTGTGTGTAAGTATGTTAGTATGTGTAAGTATGTCAGTGTGTAAGTATGTATGTGTATGTATGTTAGTATGTGTATGTAAGTATGGTAACATGTATGTAAATCGCTGAACACCAGTCCAAGAAAAATAAATGTGCTGTAAAATAATAGGAGGAAGGGTTTGGAAAGGGGGACACAATTTATTTTGAGCTGATGCTATTCCTATTACCATGCAATGTTTATATGGATTCCAAATTCCATGCTAATTATAGGATAAAGAAGAAAAAATAAAGAAAAAACTCTCTCAAGTTTGGGAAGACGCAATTTCCGAAACAGTAGGGAGAGTAAAAGAAAAACAAAAAGTTAATGAATCTTCAGAAGAATGCATACAGGTGGGAGTGATAAACGCACCTCACGTGTTGGTTCTTCTAGGTATGTCTAGTGTCTATTTTCTTGTGTAATTTATTCATTACTGGAAACAGAGTTTTGCCTATTTGCTTTGCACCTGAAAATGCTGTGGTCCTGGTTTTTCTGGTTAGCGAGGAGATAGGTAGCTCTCAGGAGTGGCCCCGTCCCTCAATCAAAGATTTTAGTGGTCCTTCTCCTTGTGGGGAAGGACCAAGAAGATCAAGCCATCCCGCAGGACTTCTAGCCAGGGAAGGAAGGGGTCACATTTGAAGAAAACAAGAATAGTAGTTTTGGCACTTTTTTTTGGCACTTCTAGTTTTGTATTTGCTATAATAATGTTTTACAGAATTTTCTTTGGTTCCAAGCGAGTCACAGCATTCTTTTTATATCAGCGTCACTTTACTGCGCAGCAATGTAGAAAAGGAACGAGTGACCCCGAGAATCTCCCCCTTCACCCCGAAAGTCCCCAGGTTGGTGCATGACATACGAACATCAAATATATATGTGCAGATTAAAAGCTATTTAGTGCAACGTAAAAGGGTAACACTGAAATGTATTTGGGGTTTATTACCAGGAGCCGCTCCCTCCAATCCCTGCGGACTACTAGCCACATAAAGACTCCGACCTTACTCAGTCCTTGGTCTCATCTTAGACTCAGCATAGCTTCATGCCTATCCCAAGCACTCTACTAGCCTCTACCACCCCTGCTGGGATGCTGTTCTGCATACCTATCACTCTCTCAGTAAAGTAAAACTTCCTTGCACTACATCTAAGCCTCTGATCCTCTTTCCTTTGAAATAAACTAATTTATGAATTTAAATGTTTCTGTTCCATCTCCCCTCCAAGATACACATCCTGACATCCCTGATTCTCTTTTGATCAGTCCCGTCCTGCATACCAGTCACTATTTTGGTAGCCCTTCCCCATCACCTCCCCCCTTTCTCCCATGCCATCCTTCCTGCCAATCCTATCCCCTATTCCCACCCATCCAGCACTCCCTTCCCCAGTACCGCCCCCTTTTCCTCCTCCCTCCTGCTGGCTGCTCCCCCCTCCCTAGCTTCACGCAACACAAGGAAGGAGCCGCACGGTACACGGAGCCGCCCGTCCTCTTTTTCAGCGACACCCGGACACCGACACCCTCCTGTCCCCAACACCCAGCCGGAGCCATGAGCTGGGGCACGGAGCTTTGGGTGAGTACCGAGCCCGGTGGGGGAGGCTGGGGTTCCGGCGGCGCCCCCACTCCTCTCCCGGGGCGCTTTTGTTTCCTTGGAGTAAGGAGGGAGGGTGTGAAGGTGATTTGGAGGTCCGGCCCGGTGCTGTGTCGGCTGGCCGGGGCTGTGTGCTCTCGCCTGCTGTAATTAGCGCCAATGAAGCAGATAAAGGCGCTATTTTGCGAGGCGCACGCTGTGCCCTGGCGATTAGTGTGGCATTTCGGGAGGGAAGGGGTGGCGGGGCAGTTATTGAGCTGCTCTGTATTGTAGAGGCGCAGAGTCTGAGGGCTTTTTATTTCGTAAGAAGCCGTAATTATGCAGCTAATGCCTCCTCTGAGGGTAATTAATTTACCTGGCCCTGCTTTACATACCGGGGGCAGAGGGCTGCGCTTGCTGGCTATTTCTGGGCATTTAACCTGTCACTGGCATTGTGACGCAGCGTTTTAGGCTACCTTTCTGCCCCTGGCAGGTCTGCTGTGGGGCATTAGTGCTCTGTTACTGGGGTATGCATTGAGCCCGGTCTCAGGTAAAGGGTGGCTTTGTTTCTGTTCACACCCTTTCTTTCATGTCTCTATACAGGCTGAAGCTAGTCCTTCCTTTTTTTTTTTCTTCTCTCCTTGTCCCCCCCCCCCTGTCTTCTCTCCTTGCCCCCCCCCCCCTGTCTTCTCTCCTTGTTTCTCCCCCCCCCCGTCTTCTCTCCTTGTCCCCCCTATCCACTGATCCCTGTATTCTCAGTAGTGGGGACAGGGTCCATTTATAACACACATAAAGATCTGTCAGGGGAAGAACCAGGTTTGCTAGAAAGCGGTCTACAGCAGGGGAGAGAAAATCAGACCCTACCTTTCTACTTAACTGTTTAGTAACTAAGACTATCCAGACAATGCCCTGCAAGAGGATGAGAGGCTGCGAAGAGGCTTGTGATTTCTAATTACTTTGCATCGAATTAGGAGACTGAATCGGCATTAACAGCGAGCATACAAAGCCTTTTCGCAAAAGGGATGGCTGGCTGCGATTAACCCCTTCAGTGTTAGAATAGCCCTATCCTTTTAAGCATTGAAAGGATTATATATATATATATATATATATATATATATATATATATATATATATAATCCCAATTGACTGTAAGGTCCTAGGAGCAGGCTCCCTCATGTCCTTCTGTATGTTTAACACATGTTAGTTATATATATATATATATATATATATATATATATATATATATAACTAACAACACATTATGTGTTTACTATATTCCCAGTTGTAACAGCGCAACGGAATCTGATGCCGCTCTATAAATAAATGTGATTGAACGCTTCCAACCAAAATTCAATCAGTGTGCACATGTGGTTAGAATCTGGAATGCTTGGGAGCGAAGAGGAAATGAGTGGAAGACCACGTTTTGTTAACTGAATCATACTTGGTCTGTTTTCAGGGGGATCTAGTGACTTTGTTTTAATTAATGGCCGTTGACTGTAGCGATGACTTCACTGCATTGGTATGTTCTTTCTTTCTGCTTCATGGTTTCTGAGTTTGTTTCTCGTAAAGAATCCAAATTGAGCATTTTTTTTGACAATTCAGAAACCTACGCCGATTGTTCTTGGGAACGCCAGGCTGAGGTGGCTCGTGCTGATAAAACAGGTGCATGTGCTTCTCGGCTCTGAGCTAAGGATAAATAGAGCTTCAGATCAACAGCCAAGTTCCATGTCGTTTCTATTGTAGCCTGATATATTAAATATGTGATGTTTTTACAGATATTGTAATTTACAGCTTTCAACGTACGCTCCTTCTTTATCCATGTTTTCAAATTAATGCTCCAAGGTTATGAAAGAAACAGAGTCCGGTACAGCTGGGGCGATGTGTCTATGAACGACAGACATTGTGTTATTCCTCCTTTGATCTTTGTATGGTGCATGGCAAATGTAATACGGATGCAGTGCGAGATGCGTGTTGACAGCAGGGTCGTACAGGGGTAAATCACAGGAACTATACATGCGTCCATACCGAGCATGAATCCTAGTTCTGAGCTCAGCAAGATGTCACGGATATTGTTTTATCTTCATGTGAATCAAGATAAGGTCTTTTTTAATTTAGTCTAGGAGACCTAAACCTCTAATGTGTCTTCTGGTGACCAAAGAATGGAGACTTTGGCAATCGATGGCCATCTACTTAAGACAACTCATATCAATTGCAGCCACCAGTCATTTGAGTAGCACCTTCTGGCCATTATATAATCCATGCTATGCTTATAATGAAATTTAATGTCTAATAAAAATGAAACGGCATTTAAAACCTTAATTGATTTACCTGATGTAAACCTCTGATACTTCATACTTTATGTAGAATAGAAAAAAACATACATTTTGGATTGCTTTTTACTTGCATGCAGATCCTTCAAACATTTTTCGTTCCCCACTCCCCAAACTATTTTGATGATCCGCAGAATGACGAGACACCTTCATTCCTGGCAACGGCTTGACATTTATAAATAATATTTGGTGATTTTGGAAAAGCTCATGCAGGGCTCACGTCTCGGGAACAGAATCATTTTCTTGTGTGTCTGGTGACTTATGATCTCCATTGCAGAAAACATATGGTATCAGGATGTTGGCCCATGTCTTATTGGAACACATGCGGACTGCTGTAAAGTATGTATGATGCTTGAGATTAGTTGTGTCCGTTTCATTTAATGTGCATCTCAAATGAGTCGTTTTAACGTCTGAGCAACGATCTGCAACTAACATCATGCTCGGTCTAGTCACTGGTCATAGTGGGAGTTAAAGTCTTTAATAGCCGGAATAACATGAGTTGCTTATCCTTGATGTGGTAGGTTTGTGGATGTGAACTGCTGACCTTAAACCTTTTTAGGATGATTTTATCACAGTAGTTAATGAATTGCAGGACATACACATAGACTTGTGGGTCTTTTTTTTTTTTTTTCTTTTTTTTTTCTTCTTCAAAACCTCTCAGGTCTTTACAAACTACTTGAATGGAGCCATGATTTTGGTGGAACAAACCCGTTTGAACCCTGGACCAGTCACGCAAGAACCAGTCTTGCTTTCTGTGTCTATCCTGATTCAAATCCTTTGCTTAAGATATGGGGATATTATGTGGCCAAGTCTTGAGGATTCTTCCTGGCTTTCGTTGAGAATAGATACTGGGGCTGTAGCGTTTAAGTCCATCCTCTGCTGAATGCACCATGTTTTATGAATAAAACCCTACACGATCACACATGGCTTCTCGGCACGGTCTGTGGAGAAAGCCTCCGGGGTTAGGGTTAATGTCAGCCAAGATGCAGATGGCAGTAAATCCCCATGGATTCCATTTAAATTGCAAATTAAAGAGAATATACTCAAATGTACTTTGGTCATGTATATTCAAATCAATTATAATGTCATGTAGCTCTTTGATAATGCTAATGTGATTATTATGTGTTATTTTAAGTATTCACTTGGATTATGAACTTCGTTGTATTACATGAATCTGTGGTCATTTTCTTGTTAATGATTAGCAGAATGGTCTCATTATACAGAGCCAAAGCTTCTTCATACAAGATTAAGTGTAATATGGGATGTGTCGATATCGGTGAAGTTGGGCACTCTGGGTTAATTCATTAAGTTGGTCTGTCGGCCGCACTGTTCGGAAACATGTGTTGATACTATGGTTACTATCTATAAACCGTCACGAGTATCTCTGAAATAGACTGAAAGAAAAAACACAACCTGTCCTGCGTCTGGAATTCTGTGGAATGCCACGGCTGCCGTTGGAGATGTTCTCACCGCTGGCCTTCGTTTTGCTCTAGCGGGGACTTTACTTGCTATACCTTTTTGTGCTCCAATGAATTGCTTGGTAGTTTAATTCCCGGTGATGAAAATTACGTTCGGTGAGAGGGCGTTGCAGATGATCCGAGTTTCAGCTGTTAAATCGTGAAAGCTTGCTGTTTGTTTTGTGAGTTTTATTCCAAACCAAAACTGAAATAAACACCATGATAATAAAAATCACTGAGAACATGGAAAATTAGTATTTTGGACTTATCGGGTTGCGGGAGAATCCAAACAGAGCCTGTGTTTTGTTACATCCCTGCTTTACAACAGTTGGTCCAACAATAATTGGCATCCAGAACATACAGCGTTCAGTCTGTCATGAAGCAATACCACGTGACCCTTAAATGTATACATACATACATACATACATACGATGATTAAAACAAAATGGAATGTAATGCTACATGAAATTGTCTCTAGATGGTACATGTAATGAATGTGTAAATTTAATAATTAAAATTCAGGTATTTGGAGAATATTTTTATGTCAGTAAAATAGATATTTGAAGCAGATCTGTCACATATGGATCGAATAAACCCATGTATCTGACTGCTACAAGTCATGTGTGTGTAGAACCCACCTTGTGTGTGTTCAGTGGAAGCGGTCGGTGTCATCGCGGTTACATCTCCCCTATTGTCAAGTTGCTGATCTCTGTTGACTGCCCCAGGCAGCCATTGTCGGCGTGAGCAAGGAGCATAACTAGGACATGCAGAACGATCTAACGCTTTTTAGATGAACACAAAATCAACTAAAGGCTTTGTTTTATTTTAATGAAAACGTGTATGTGTGCGCGCGGGCTGTGTTTATTATTGTGGCCTTTTGTGTGAGTGAGATGGATGATCTGTGCCCATCAACGTGTCATGCTGTTTCATCTGTGTCTGTATGTGAAGGACACTGTCATTATTTTATCGTTTCCATGGCAACTCTGTGTTGTGTAGCACAGAAATGCTTTCTGCTCATGATGTAGCAAGTTATGTGGTGTCTGTTCTCTGCCATTAATTAAAAATACTGAGATGTATCCCTACTTACAATTATAATGTTGGGTAGGGATATATCTCTTGGTGCGGTGTTTAGATGTAAATGGATTTAGTATCCTATACTTATCCTTCCCATTCTGTAGGCTTCTGTAATGTTAATCTGCCTCTTAACTATTATGTGCACGAGATCAAGCCTCCGCTGGTGGAAATGTCCAGAAATACCTCAAAAAAAGACTTTTTTGGGTAGGGCATTCACAGGCTCTTTTTTCATATTGATATAGTCAATTAAAAATAGAAAATGAATCTACCCAATTACATTTAAATAGCTCTCAAGAATGTATTTTTTTTTTTTCTTTTGGCCAAGTAGCAATTTGTATCCAACACTTTATTATTTATTTTACATTTCCGTCATCGTTTGCCCCATCAGCACTCAGCAACAGCTTAACAGTCAAGAAACAACTTTAACTGCATAAAATGCAAAATACTGAACAGTAATAATAAGCACAAAGCCCCCCCCCCCCCCCGAATATGCATTTCACCCTTCTGTGTAAATCTTAATTCTTTTGTTTCCTGCCACAAATCATTCTGATTTCCTGTTTCAAGACAGAACGTTCTAACACGTTGCCAGGTACACCGTCTGAAATAAACCCTTAGAAGCATTGTTACAAACTCTCGCCAGCTCCGTCGTGTGACTGTTTGTCCATAAACTCAAAAATCAGTGAAAGTGGAATCCATTTTATATCTTTTAAGAGTTCATACCGTTTACATCCGTAAGATGTATTGGCCTTTTGGAAATACCACAAGTGTATGTTATATTTACATATTATTTAATGGCCTGAAACATTAAGCATTTTCTTTCACAGAAGGACTCTGTATTTCCCAATTTTTAATGCATAGCTTGAAGACCCTGATAGATTAAATTACATATAACCCCCCCCCCCATAAACTGCGACATGAAGGAAAAAACACACAATTACTTTCCCTTTTAAGCTAGATTCATATCTGATGGTCTTATCCGAGGAGTAGAGGCGTCGGTGAAGATAATTAGGAGGATGAAGGAAAGCAGATTAGTCCAGAGCAAAGCCAACGTGATGGATGTCTGTTAAACCCTTGGCCTGCCAGAAGGGATTATGCCCGTTTGACTGTCCGATTCACTTTCTCACTACCTTTCTTTAGTAAATCCCATGTATCTGCTGTAAGCTTCATTTATAGGTACAATTAAAACAGCGCTGTGAAATATGGTGGTGCTATACTGTATAAATCATAATGTAGCAAAAAATTGCTCTGCACCCCCACCACACTGTGTCCTGAGCCTGGGAGATCAAATAAACCATCCAGGGAGACGATTCTGGTATAGCGTAGGGATTGTGTCTCGTAGCGGCATATGTTCAGACGCAGGCATGTTGATATGGCCGTGTGGAATTGGCTCTTGTGCGTCCTGCTCCAGCTGTGACGCTTCCCATACCTTAGAAAGGTGCTTATACATTCACGCTGGAGTTTCCAACAGTCATGATTTCCACTCATTGATTAGGTCTGAGCTAATCTTTGTGAAAAGCAACTCGGGCATGTATGGATCGGGGGTGGGGGCTGCCAGAGGTTGCCCCGGAAAATGCACCCAATGTGTTGGAGTTGGTCCGATACCAACCATCAGGGGGGCAGCAGAAGCGTCCATAATGTGTGTGGCTGTACTGGAGAGATCCATGCGTACGTTCTTCATGTACAAAAATACATGGCGTGTGGGGAGACAAAGGAGCTTCTTACCTGGGGTGTTACTTGGTTGAGGACCCGTCCTGTCCCTGCTTTATAACATGCCAGCTCTGATGATCTGTTGCAGGAAGAGCTTGGATGGCCCTGTATACTGCATAGTACAGTCGGTGAGATTTCATGACTAGGTAGGAGTTGCCCTTCACTGTCCCTTATATATGTACCGCCTGTCTTTAATATAGCGATGTCTTGGGTTTGTGCGATGAAAACCGTTCGGAATGTGTCGGGTTATCCAGACGTCGTGTAGTAAAACCGTATTATCACAGGATCTTGGACACTTTGTGCGCTTCCTCAAAACAACAAAAAACATTCTGTACATTTCATCATATATGGTTTTAAGGTGTAATTGTATGGTAGTCTGAGGTAATAACCGACATTATTTCTGGTGGCCTATTTTTAGAAATAAAGTAACTTTTGGTGAATTATGTATGGTTTTCCTGTGTGTATAATAATGTTATGTATAATAATAGTTATGTGCGTAATAATATAAATAAATATTGTTTCCCCTTTTTGCTAACTGGTGTCAGTCGGATCCCGATTGTATGGTGAAAGGTACACGTTGTCCAGTGCGACTCACGGAGGTAGTTCTCGCAGGCCTCACGGGGTTGAGCAAGCGGGGGGTGTCTTTCCTTTGTACAGGTGTTTTGCAAGAGTAGGAGTGGCGCTTCGCTGCTGAATCATGTTTCATCCGTGTGAGCGTGCAGGTACAGTTCCTATGGCATTAACTCTTTGCTCTCCGCGTGTACTGCAGACATGTATTGTTTGTAACTCCTCTGCTGTATATATTAAAGGTACGCGTTGTAAGCACCGCTGCTTCGTTTGTCACGACTGTTTGGGATCCTTTTGCAGCAGTACCGATGCTTAAAGTAATCCAGCTGGGGTTCTGCAGAGAAATAAACACATTTTCTTTAGTTTTGTAACTCGTAAGCCTCTGTAAGGCAGTCCATGAAGTCGCTGGCCCTTCTTGTGTATACCAAACTTGTTTTCTTGGATAGCTGACATGTTTAGTGTTAGTGAGTGACAGCAATGCTTATCACTTTCACCAGCATTGACAATCAGCCTCAAGCCGATTTCTTACCATGCCTTTGGTGACCTAATGGTGCTCTCCTTCATGGTCACGTAAAATGAATTGGGAATTATCACAGCTTTAAGTATTAATAAAATTAATCATTAAAACCGCCTTTTTTTTGCCTGGGAGGTGGACGTCTGTGGCCAATGGTGGCAGACCTAGCAGGAACAGGAGATGGCAATAGAAATAGAATGATACACTTAGATTGGTATTCTTTAGTTATTAAGAACAGTTACGTAGGTGTTTTTTTGTTTGGTATACTGGAATGTAATATTAGTTGAGGTATATATTTGTTTATGAAAGGCTGATTTGATACCCTCTGAGGCATCTGTATGCGGTCGAGTGATTCCAATGAGATTCCCTGTCATTTTCACGTGTCTTAACAGCCGTGTGAATTCCCATCTCTTTTGACGCTACAGGCGTTTAAATGCTTTAATGACTCTAACCATGCCCCTTCTGTAATAAACCAGCAAAAAAACACAAATCAAAACCGGACATAATAGATCTCGTCCACACGGCTCTAAGCAGAATATCATATGGATTTGCTTCATGTAAATATTCCATGATTTGGGATCGGGTTATCTAATTTTAAGTGTTCGTAACCATAATCTGGGGATGGATTCCATTTTAATGGGTAACCCCTAACACAAGGGAAAAAATGTTCTAATAGGCCAAAAATAATACTTTCCACAGTTAGTGTCCAAATAACAATCCGGGTAGCCATTGAAGCCAGACTGTAACCATATACAATAAATAACCTAAATAATAGGTAAATAACCCTCCTAACAGTCTCTATTCTTGTACATATAATCAAATGTGTCAAAAAGGAACATATGTAACTATTTTTATATATATATAATATAGTTTGAATGATACCTCTATTGGCTAACTGAGTAAATATAGATTGCAAGCTTTCCATTAAGGGTCTAATATGATATTAAGCTGGACCGTCCTCCCTCAATTTTTTTCCCCTTTAGTTTTCCAGCATTCCAAAAATGTCCTTTCTCAGATTTCCTTCTGTCTCTCTACCTCTGGTTCTATGCTTGATGTTTTATTCTGGCTGGATATATATGTGGTGTTTGGAAAAATTAAGTAAAAAAAAAAAAAACCGCATGACCCGGTTTATTTGGTCAGTGTGAGGTTTTGGCTGTTCTTTTGGTGCAATAAGCATCTGGTTGGTTAAACTGATATATTTTTTTTCCGTTTGTGACTTGAGGTTTTGTTGCCGTAAAACATTCCGGAGAGAATTTCTATTTATTTTTTTATTCTAGTTTCTGACTTTGCATTGGGTTTGTATGGGTTAATTTACCAGTCTGAATAAAATGGTGTAATCCGAGTTTTTTTGCCTGCGGCCTAAATTTTACATATATTTGCAGACTTCTATTTTAACGCTCGACTGTTATCTGATTAGCTTTTATTTTTACACACGTTCTCATGTGGTCCTGTATATGAAGAGCAATTCTAGGGCAAAGTTCCCATGTAGTGCAGTTACCATAGAAACACATGTAATATTTCACCTGGTTTCTTTATAGTTAGCTGTTTGCTGCATAGGTGAGATTTATAAATATGGACTAGTGAATATCAGTTATACACGGTGTATGACCCCCCATTAAAATCAGCCCTCTCTGCATTGATAGCTTTAATGGTAAATGTAATAATCTGTTTATATATCTTTAATATACTATTTGAGGAGTATAGTAATACAATAATGCTACTAACCCTGTCCTAAGGACCACCAACTTTAAAGATGACACACGACATAATGCATACCACTGAAGTTTTCATTCTGTCTTCACCTACAATTCTACCTTTTTATATTCTCCGTTAGGATATTCTAGATCAGTGGTGGGAAATACGTCAATTGGTTAAAAATAACGGCGCTTACTAAAATGAAATTTTTGGTTGTCTTGAGTTGGATTACTTAAACCACTTACTGGTATTTTCAATTCTGACGGCAAAATTACAATTTCAAACAGTTTGGGGGGGGGGGTCTGACCTCTGTGTCATTAAATATTAAGGGAGTTAAAAGCCAAATGAAATATTCTCTGTAAACCATATTGATGGTTACTGTTTCAACTCAAATGCTTTACCCCTTTTGGTTGCAATGAAGCAACATTCAAGGCATGAAGACGTAAGCTAGTTGATGAACTATTTCATGAGTTATGAATTTCTCCCATCTGGTTTTAATTGCTTTTGTGGGATGACTTGTTTGCTCGGTCCCGTCTGGAGAAAATGGAACTGTCTCGTGTACAAACCGGAGTTCTAAAAGTTTCAAAAGTCCCAAGGAAGAAACCTACTGATCTTGGAGTCTACGCCAGACCCATTAATTCAACTAATGCTGAAAGCCATCTCAACCGTCAGACCTTGAAATGCTTTTACTTAATGTAAATCAACTTAAAACATCTTAACATTTGTAAGTCAGGTATTCAGAGCATGCGGTTAGTGATTCATTAAAGTTCTAAAAGACGATGCAAGGACATTAATTGCTACTCGTGCATCTTGCTGAAGAACATCGCTTCTTATGCTTAAAGTGTGTTTTATGTAAAAATCTTAAACTGAAAGTCTTGAAAGTTAACATTCTTTACACCCCTTCCATGCCAGAAACCGACGAAACAAAAGCATGTTGAAAAATAAACGTTATTATTCCTCCAGTTTGATATTTTTAGCATTTAATGTGTATTTGAGCTTAGTCATTGTACATTTGTGTGGAGGAACTAAACAAGCGTGATGATTATATACCATGCCTACGATGCATATTGCATGAACACCTTAACCTGCGTATTCTCAGCGGGCGATGCATTTCTTTCTTGCTTAAACTATTCTTAAACTTTCTTTATAATATTGGTGGTTTCCTGTTAACTAGAAGTAGCACGGCTTGTTCGCTTTCCAAATAATTAGACAGCCTTGGGAAATTTTATATTAAGACTGAGAACAAAGTAACAACCAACTTCATGCAAGGTCCAGACCAGCAAGCGACGTGATTAAGAGCCGAATGAGGGACAGAGCTTTGTTACTCAGGAAATAAAATTTTTTTGTGTGTTTTATAAAGGAGAAACAAAACCGAATTGTGTATTACTCATGTTTTTAAGCCCGTGTGACGCATACATTCCTTTCTTTGGATTCCTGGAAAGTCTGATCGCTCTGCATAGGGGGTCTCAGACTATTAGAGAGGAAGCAGAATGATGTTACTTGCAAGCTATCTCGTTCACATCTGAAACTGTCGTTCAGTACATTTTATTTTGTATCTGCATTTGACGGTCTTGTGATTTTTATCACCTGATAGTTGTGAATGTCAGTGATTCTAATGTAAATGGTATGTGTGACATCACTTCCTTTCACATGCATCTTGTCACCAGGAGCAATTTGGCATAACATTGATGGAGTACGCATCTGTTTTACATGAGAAAAGTCAAATGAAAAAAAACATTGTGCTGCTTTTCCCAAGAAAAAGCAGTGAAATATTACTTTCCTGGTCAGTAACACATTGAATATAAAACTGTTGATCCTGTTTGTTGGGTGTTCGGCCTTTTCTTTATGAATCGTCGACCTATGCGTTTGTCCATACGCTTAAGTGGCCTCTTATGATTACGTGGTGGGGACGATCTCTGTGTGCGCGCATTCTCTGGTCTAGATGTGGATGAAGAACTGGAGCCAAGCCTTTCCATTTTAGGATTTAAACTAATTGGGATTTTGTTTTAATCCAATTTCAGGATCTACTGACCGTCTGTTTTTGAGAACCTAAATTAACTTGAATTAAATGTATTCTTTATAACACTATATATTTTAAACAGCAAGTCTGATAAAGGGCCTCAATGTTATTACTTTTTGTTTGTTTTTTGTTAGATCGTCTGCTGCGTGTACCAGACCTTTACTTGTATTGTATTTATTCCGGGGCTTGTATTTTTCTTATGCGTAGTAAGGAGAGGTTGTTCAGATGTAATCAAAATAATTTTAGCTAAATTATACAATGTAATAAATCAACGCAAACCCTTCAATAAAAGCATGTGTATTCCCGTGAGTGAAACTGGGAACATGTTTAGAACGTATTTTAAAATATCTACACTCAAAAAGTAACCATTTCCTAAATCAAGGTCTCTACTGATCTTTAGGGTATAAACAATGTGTTGCTTAATCTCAAACCCCTGCTAAAACAAATTGGCCATAATATGATTTACAAGTATGCTTTGGGGGGGACATAATATCGTTTGTCACAGATCGAAATGTTTTGATTTTGTTATTGAGAAATCATTCAGATGGGCAGATTATGATATGTTTACCACTGGATAATATCCGTGAATATGGAGCTACTGGTGTGGGCAACCATGTGATTTACCTCTTCTTACGTAACTTACTAATGAGGTATTGACTGAACCTTTATCCCATTCTACTGCATACTACAGGACAGTAATAGGGAGACGCGTGTCTTATGCCGAACCTAAATAACATTATTTTAGTCTCTAGTAAAAATTATGTAACAGTCAAAACAATAACGGCTTCTTTGTTTTCTAAGCTGACTTTTAATGCTATGATTTGGAAAGAATGGCGTTTCCCACCTACCTGACCAGAAACCAGCCTCGTGAAAGCACCACTAGTAATAAGAAAGGAACTTTCAGTGAGGGCCTGACACTTGATTTGGGATAAGACATAGCAGGGTGGGGGGTAGCTTTGCATGTGTAAGTACTTCTGGGAAACACAATAAAACAACAAAGGCAGATAGAGCACCGGTATCAGTTCACATTGTTTTAGCAAATCTCCAATAGACAATAAGTTTTTGTCTTGTGTATACCTGTTCTGAAACCTGGTGTTGTAGTAAGTGAAGTGGCCGTGTTTATTGATTAAAGAATGTGGGCTTCAATGGACTCATTGTCTCTCTGTGAGGTTTGTCTCCACGCCTCCTCTTGGGATATTACGAGACCGAGCTTTGTAGAACGGTACAATTTTGCTCAACTAATCCTAATCGTTGTTTCCCAGGCCCACTTGTAGCGTTAGGCTTAAACAGAACATATCCACCTTCTGTCTTTGTGGCCTTTTTGCATATTTCTTTAACTTTAGGACATAATTAAATATTAACATTATCCTAAGGGTAGTTTAGAGGCCTTAACCATATAATCTAGAACCCTGGTAACAACCCAGGACTATGACTGCGTTATAGGTGGTACCGCCCTGTAACTTTCATAAAAAATGTTACCTTTTGGATAGCTTTTCCTGGTCCCGAGAAGTGTTGTTTTTTGGGTTTGGAGTAGATTATATGTGGCTGCTCCATGATGTCCCAGAAACTGAGGTGACCTGGCATAATGCGTAGGAATTAAATTCTCCTGCCTATTCAACTATACATTATGTAGGACCACCTCAGAATTTATTAGGATGTTGGTCTTCTGTTCATGGTGGCCTTGTGCATCTCCTGTGCATGCTTCAAATCCCCTTACTATATTTAGTAATCACTTTTATGTTATGGCTGTTTATCCACCAAACCTTTAGCTACATACCGGGCTCTGACCCTTTAATTTTAGACTATGACCTACCACTTGAATTTTTACGGTTTTCTTATGAATA
The DNA here is from genome assembly GCA_029215755.1 of Spea hammondii. Classification (NCBI taxonomy): domain Eukaryota; kingdom Metazoa; phylum Chordata; class Amphibia; order Anura; family Pelobatidae; genus Spea; species Spea hammondii. The sequence goes on from JARDYJ010000007.1 coordinate 39,721,099, forward strand.
CCATTAACATCTGAATTAAAGAATAGTTGAGAAGCACAGCCTGAACCCTTCTGATGTTCCACCAAATTCCAGCAACTTATTTTCTGCTAATGAGCTCTCAAGTGTTAGACGTTGGCTTCAATTAATTTCGTACTCTGGTCTTAAAGCTCCGTGCAAGCTGAAAGAACCTCTCTTTCTTGTTTGTTCCCTTAAAACATTGATTCCTTTGTCTATGTATCGTTTGTTTGTAGGAAATGTAATAATTTTTGTGCCAAATGTGTTCAGCTCGTGTGTTGAGAAAAGAAAAGACTCTCCGTGGCCTGAAATTCCAATCACCTTACCTCAGTTGTCCCTTGTGAGGTTACACATCCAGCTTGTATCAATGCCTTGGCAGAAACGTGATAGTTTCATCCTCTAGAACATGTCAGAATTTTAGTACTTCCAGCTGTACAGGGGGGAGGCAGATATACGGCTTACAGCTAATAGGAACCGTATGTCTGCGTGTATTTTTTCTTGTGGATTCCCCCCTGACAATGCCTTTACTGTGGGAAGCAGCAAATCTTCGTATATTTTGTTGCCATCAGCAATAGAGCTGTGCAATTATTATTATTTGGTTTTCCCCTAGTGTGTTGAACCAATTGTACCCTTTTAAGGCCTACTTTTTATAGGGCAAACTTGTCCTAGAAGACAAAATTGTGTTCTATATGTTTGCTGGACAAATACCCCCCCCATAACATTAACCAGCATGTACATGTAAAATAGCGGATCATGTTAAAGAGGAAGTGCCACTGTGTTGTCTGCAGCATAGTTACGTTGTCGGTAGGGTACTTGGCAATGTGTGTTAAGTAGTTTTTTTGTTATTTGAAGAGCAGGGAAACGTACCTATAGGTTTACATGGGCGTTCCTTGCTTCTCGTTTTCCCCTGTGTGACTTGCATGTAGTTAATCCATTGTTTGCTATAGTTCAGCGTTCGCCCTTATTGTCAGACTTATGGTACTAAGAGGAGCTGACACTTCTGACGTGAAGCCGTGGTATTGTCGCAAGCTTTTTAGTATTTTTGTGGCAATCTGTTGCTTGGCGTAAGGCACCATCTGTGTTATAAATATTTAGGGGATTTTATTGCACGCTGCGTCTAGTGCTGTTTCAATGTCCAAGGTGCCTCCAGGTGAGCACTAGCTTCCCAAGTAGCTGAGGGTCATAAGCAGGTTAGAAATGGAATGAAACGTAAAAATGATGGTTACGGTTTATGTGAACGTTATATTTACTTGAAGTTCCTTACCATTATAGCACAATAACTAAAGGATACAGAAGTATATATAAAAGCTACACACTGATATGGATTCTGGAAGTGTTCTTCGGTTACAGACTTGCTTGGCCTTAACTTCAAAGTACGGCTATTTCGGGGATCGGGGAATACGTCCCGATTCCAAGTACCTTGTTGGAAACTGCGATCGAAATGATAAAGTGCCTGGAAATTTCACATGAGATGTCTGGGAGCTCCTTCCCTACCTCCCTATGTGAAATAACCTCTGCTTGAGGACATGATTGTAAGCGATATGTTGAAGTAGGATTAGGAATCCCTGGAATATGGTTATCCGTGTTCCTAACATTTTACTTCTAGCTCCTAATCTTCTTTTACAAGACCAAGAATTGGTTATGGGCTGAGTCTTACATCACGAAAAACAGGCAGTCTAGATGGGCCAATTTCCATAGAATATATAAGAATTTTCATACTTAACAGGAAAATCTCTGTCAGGGGGCAGTGCAACCCCACCGGTGAAGAATGCATATTAAAATACAACTTTAATGTATTTAATTACCGGAAATCACTTTAATGAAGAAGAAGCTGCCGCTCCCTCTGTGGTCTGGGTATTTGCACTGCTTTTGGTAGCCGTTTCTGTGCATGCGGGCCGGGGTCCTCTTTAGAACTCATGGAACTCCCACATATTGAGTCGGTATATTCTTCCAAGCCAGGAAATTCGGGTAGGGGGAGGGGCCAACAATGTCTTCCATATAATTGTAGATTCTCTTTGGTAATGTTTGGGTCTCTGAAAGAAATATTTCGGAGAGAGAATTGCTGGCTGCGGCATATTTCTGGAGTCCGCTACCCCGGAGGTTATGCAGAGTTTAGCTGTCAGAGCGTTGCCTACTCACACCGTAGCTTTCTGTGCCAACTTTTTGACTCCATTAAGCACAAAGTCAAGCCTTCCCTTTTGTTTTGCTGTCGGCTCAGATATCGCAGCAATTCAGACATTTTTATTAATAGACCAGCGGATCGCACCTGAAAGCCAGCAGCACCAATAGATATTTCTCTTGTAAAGGTTTTGACGTCCAGGCCTGTTAACGCGTACGGATGAGCTATGTGCGACGTACGTTTTAAACAGATCCGTGGATGATGCGTTTGTTTTGACACATCCTATTCCTGTCTGCTTTAATGAGTCTGCCGCATTTAAAATTAAAATTAAGCTCAATGTGCGCACGTTTTCCTCTCATCACTACCTACCTTGTGAATTTAATTGAGTGCTGTACGCTCGGGGTGGATGCGAACCCAGAGCCGTGTAGTAGCTGTGACTCCTGGTTTGTGTGTTATCTCTCATTGATCTCTAGGGACACATCCCTTCCCGGCTCCTAATTTATGGACAGTCCCTCTAAGCCCCCCACACTGTCTTATTTATAGCTTCTGACCCTACACGCTATCTTTTTTGTTTGACTTCCAATCTCTAACATTGATAATGTACTGGAATACAAATACACTTAAGGGACGCTCCAGCCATCTTATATACTTTAATTGTGCATTCACCCCTTTCCCAAACCTCAGCTATCTTCCATGCAGGAGATTTATTCAACCAAAATAATCACTTTCATGAAATACTTGCTGCTAATCAGCTCCAGCACTGGCTCCAAAAATGCTGCAGCTAGGGGTCCCATTTCAATGTTGCTTTAAACAGCCAATCAGCAGCAAGATTTGTCAAGGAGGATGGAAGCTGCAGCTGCAGAGCTATATTTTGAAAGCATGCTTATTACCGTACTCACGGTCCTTTTAACAGCACATTACAGAGGAAAGAACAAGGACTTTTTCTTAAGCATAGTCTCTTGCTTTTCATTCTACTTCTCATGTTTATGGCTTTACTGCAGATCACTTGTGGCCTTACTTTAATCTCTCTAAATCATGCAGACCAAGGCATTACAATTTTTATGACCGTGCAGTGAGATAAAGCCTTAATATGTAATAGCCAACAATTAGTTGATCGAGCTAGACATATAAGTGGCAGATGGTTGATTGAAGCTGTTTGAACCTGTAAACTGACAGTAATGTCCTCCTAAAAACGTCCGTGTACTTGTGACCGATTTCAGTCATCGGTTTTGTGTTTTTTTTTCAAGCAAAAATACAATTTACATACCTGGTATGGCATACCATGCATATTTTGTCTGTTTAAATAGCAGATCAAATTTCTTGTTTCAATTTTGAATTTCCGTGTTCAGTTCGAGTTTCTTTCCAACTTTGCCTGTCCCGAATGTATGTTTGTATAGACTGAGGAATTTCTGAGAGCCTTAATTCTGGAAGGACCCTTTATTAAAACCACGGTGACCCTTGTGCAAACCTGGAGTACAATATATAACTTGGGGGAACCATATGTGGGACAATGAGATTATATATAGAAAGTTAATGATTTCCAAATATATAGTAATGCTTTACTGACGGCTATTGCGAATGTTGATGCTGCTTTAGCAAACTTTTATACAACTTTAACATTTTCTAAAATACAAAGCTGCAAATACATTCTAAATAAAAATAAATAATAATAAAAAAAATGTTTTGTCAACGATAAATATATTTGCGTCTTTGCATGCAAAAGCTATTTTCATGTTCTGTTATGTAGCCAATTTTTGGTGTAAAGTGTGTGTGTGTGTGTATATATATATATATATATGTGTATATATATGTGTGATATATATATATACTTGCGCGCGCACACGATTGTGCTAAGTGACAGCTCTCTGAATAAAGATCAGAGCATTTCTACAAGGTATACATGGAATGTATTTGAGTTGCTACAATTAATTCCTGTTTGTTGTAGGGCTAAAAAAGAACTAACCTTTGGTCTGAATGCAAGGTAACCGTCTCGTACCCAGCGCCCATCCTTTGGAAGGAGCGTACAATGGAGCGTACATTGTGTTAAACCCGAACAAGTGACACTATTGCCCTTACCACGCCAGGAATTTCCCCCGACACTATATCAATATCTGATCAGCTGACAGCGAAGTCTGATCTCCAAGTATCTTTTTCACTAATTGTTTGTTTTTTTTTTTGCTAGAATACAACATACATGCATATATTTTTTTAAAGATCAAACTTATAGAACCATTTCTACAACCATAGGCTTGTTTAGTAATCTGCTACCGAAGTCACTGAAATGAAGGGCCATATCAATGAAGTGGAATTCTTGTCCAAAGTGCCAAGTTTTGAACATCTAGGGAAGTTCTGTCCCACTTTGGTGTTGTGAAGGACCATATTTTGTTGGACCAACAAGCTGGGGGGGGTGCTGGACCCACAAATACACATGTGTGCACACACGGCAATCCCCGAATCCGCGCACACTAATACACACTCGCATTAAAACATGCTATCATCACAGCTCCGCTCCTTTATCTTGTCTGGAGCCTTTGGTCATGGATATTACCCCAGGGTTACGTAACATACTGTTACATGACCCCACTGTGCTCCCACCTCCACAAGTGGGACAAACCAACTTGGACGGACCTGTTTCAACCATTTGGACTGGCTAGGGAATGAATTGCACCCGGCTCCAGCCCGCTCCTGCTGGTTATCCTTCTGATTTTTGAGGTTCACCAGCTGGACAGCCCTGATCTATGAAGAAAAAAAAAACCACATTACATTATGGTCCATGGTGATTGCTGCACACTTGATACTTTGCACCAAAATGATGTCCCCCCCCCCCCCCTCTTTTTCCATGTCTGCATAGTTAAATGGGCCAATCCCACTTACCCTGTTTGCTTTTGGTTGTTATCAGTACCCTTATCCCAGTGCCAAAAGGTTATTGGTATATGTAATTGTCTGCTAATACATGGTTACTTAAAGGGACGTACTTTACAACCGCAAACCCTGGAAACACATGGGAAAACCAGAAGGGCCGGTTTCTTATTTCTAGCACCCATATGGGCCACTGAATCAGTGGCAAATGACTTGCAGGACAGTGGTTAACCAGACAATGATGTATCAAGAAACATTGCAATCGTGTGCCCTGAAACCCATGGGGGTTAAATGTTGCCTTTGCAGCCGTTTTTAGCTGTCGTGAGTTTTCCCTCCCTTACGTCACACGTGAGACGGTCGCATGGTGACATCATGCTACAACGTGCCACGTGCATTTTCAAAGGACTTGCCCTAAGTGCCATACCTGGGATATATTTTGTGGATCTAGTTAAAAAAAATACTTTTTGGCACCAGTATTGAATATCAAACATCTAAAGCCTTTATCCCTGCCCACGTGCGTGAAATGATTATGTAGTGGAAAATGTTAGCAATGTCTGCGTAGAGCTTGTTTAAATCATTTACCTGGACCCGTCTGACGAGATTAGAATAATAAATCATAGCTTATGAGATAACATTGCTGCTCCCTTTTTAAAGGTTTATCGACACAGCGCCAAGGAGGAGCTATGAGAAAATGACAAACCCGAATGCTTGTTCCTTCTACGTTCTTAAAGGCAAATTGTATCTTCAGGTTTCTTTCATAGTTCTCAAATGGGTAACGATATAGGTGCATTTCAAGCAATGGCCGGGAGGAGGAATAACCATTAAGCTCGCCATTTTCTAGCAATGGGTTTAAGAGTTTGCTATCCCTTTAATCCCGTCCTCTCCCTCCTACTAAATCGGGATAATTTTGAAATTGGTACTTTTGTGATGAATCCATGGTAGTTTGCTTGGTTTGAGGAAAATTTGTGCAACCATTGAAAATGGAAAGTACCACAAAACCAACGAGTTTTACTTAAAGTTAGATAAAACAGGTTTGTGAAGATCTCGCCTTTTTAGTTTTAAATGGAATGCTAAAAATATGCTTCATTTTTCTTTCTATTTGCATATAACAGATGTTAAAATGCAGTGATGTCTGCGGCTATATTATTTTTGTTTTATATAACGCCATCAAATTGTGTAGCGCTGTACAATGGGTAGACGGCATAACAAGTAGTATGTAACATAACAATTTGACTTACGCAACAGGTGAGGAGGGCCCTGCTCCAAGAGCTTACAATCTATGGAGTATTGCATAAAGAATATTTGTGGGCCGTGTAAAGTGGCTGTAGTGTGAGTGATAAAGGTATCCTTACAGACCGTTCCGGTGATAATGGGAGAAAGGTGCATGTGCTTTTTGCGTATTATAAATGAAAGCCAGTCTTTCTTGTTACACAGCGCTTGCTTGATGATGTAATGTCGGAATATATATAAAACATTGAATCATCTAGTACTATGTGAGATATTTGACATGTCATCTCCCTGGATTGATGACTGCTGTGGAAACATTGAATATCTTATGATTACAAAATCAGTAATGTGATAAGGCATTAGTAGTAATAATAAAACCATTCCAATCAATTTTAATGCTTAAGAGCATGTGACCGCAGCACAAACAACATCTTTGTCGATGGCACCGAGAAAATCATTTTAGGTTAACACAATGGATTTTTTTTTTTTGCCTTGTTATATTTCTGCAGGGCGTTCAGACTTTGGGATCATATTTAATTTTCCTCTACTTTGTGTGTGTTTTTTTCTATTTTTAGAGATGGGATCTATCTCATAATGGCTTTAAAAGTAAAGGCCTTTGTAGTGCAGAGAAGTATTAAATCACCTCGTGTTGGGTGGATTGGGGCACTAAATAGATCCTCAGCACATTAGGGGTTTGTCGAGTCGCCTACATCATGGGACCGCTTCCAGAGGAGTCCGTGCCTATGGAAGTGTTGGGCTCTGGCGTCTCTCCCTTCTAATGAAGCGAACGTCCTCGTCGGGTCTTGCGGCATGTCTGGCGATGCGCTGACCATCCCAGAGACTTTGGGCTAAAACCTTCAGAGTTCCCACATATGTACAGTTTGGTGATAGTTTATTCATTTACAGTTATTAATGGTTATATCATCAATTGAACACATTCAGTGTATACGTTTCTGCTAGGCTGGGATACAAATGTTATAAAATCTGTTTGATATATTATTAGCTACAATAAGGTCAGTGAAAACAAAAATTCCTTGAAATGTATCTTTAGTGGTCTTTAGTAATTTGCATACTAAGCCCAGTTAAAACCCAAGTAAAACCAAAGAGTGAGATCCCATGGAAAATACATACAATATCACAGGGATTCACCACCACGGACACGGACAAGTAGTGTGCAAGCTTCTACAATGCTATAAAAATTGCCTCTGTCTGCCCGTTTTCCCAGACATTCAGTACTTCAAACACGTTTTGGGTAAATTCCTGCATTCCAAGCCACCCCCGCGGAATCTACATCCTCGCTTCCCGCTGACCCCTGAGTGCAAGCTGTAGGGGGCGTATTGTCTTTATTTATAGGACTCCAGCGGATTCCGTAGCAGGACAGTGAAAGTTGGCAATAAGATTAACACTCGTTAATCACGCAGAGCAAATTGCTCCTGCAGACATTGTAAACGAGCAGGTGGTATAACCCGTAGGTGCGGTGTTCCTGTATTAAAGTGACAGCGACTGATGGAAGCCCTGATAAATATTATGAGACTTGGTGATCGTTTAACTCTATTGAGCGTCCATCTGGTTTATAAATGTTTTATGATGCCTGTAAACCTGACAAGTCCATTGCATTAACGTTTATTTTAGAAATCCGTCAGATGCGTGTTTTCTTGCTCACGGTGAACGTTTTTGCCCTCAACAACTATGGTTTGTAATCTTCTGTGTAAACCAGGGCTATGTGTTAGCTTGTCAGAGCTGCAACAACATACTTCCCATACCAGTCTGTAACCTATTGTCTGGCGTTTCACATTTTCGGGCCATTATGAGAGGTGTGGGGAATAATTGGCTGATTAATAACACATTTCATGAGTGACTTTTCTGTAAAGAATGTAGGCTGGTACTTTTCTACTCTCGGGTATCAGGCATCACACAAGGGTGGCACTGCTGCGTAAGCAGCCCGTATAGCAGTGTCATATAAGTCTTATAAGGGGTCCCTTAAGATTAAGGGAGTGACTGACCTATACAAGAACGACACCAATTGCTAATTTAATAATTCCCCCGTGACCTTATTCAGCAACGAACCCGGCCGTACCCTGCCCATGCCTTTGGCTCTGAAGCCTGCTAGACGAGCTGCGGTACTGCGTTGGCACAGGGAGCGGCACGGCATCGCTGCACAATATTTTACAGAATCGCTATCCGGAACATTGACTGGGTTGGGGCATTTAATTTTTTTTTTTTTTTTTTTTAAAGTGAAATTATAAGGCCTCCCTTTCAGACAGTTGATGTTGGTTGAATGAGATCTGTTGCAGAGATAGGAACTCATCAACATCTCTGTATATATCGAAAACATGGTTATATATATTTAAGTCACATTTGCATTTCAACTATGGGTCTCGTGCTTTAGTTAGCAGGACATCTTTTATCTCTGGCTGCTAAAATATGATGTTATTTATCATATTATACACTTCTGCTGGCACTAGATAGATGTGCTCCAGCAGCTTGCCTTCGGATACTTGGCTGGGAGATTTCACTTTTTGCTTTAACTTGCTTGCAATTTTGCGTTTTGGTTCTTTACCTCCTACCACCTGTCAAATTTTTTTTCTGTAGTTTTCAGAATCCTATTGGATGAGATTTTAAAAATATCTAAGGTGTTGACTAGAAGAACTGCTGGAGGATAAGACGGCTTGTGTGAAGTCCGTGTGGGAGGACGGCATATGTCATTTTTTTTCCCCCCGGTGTACTTGTTATGGCTGCTTCTACTGGTTTTACTGAGTAAATTGTCACCCAAACAAATATTCGGGAGGTATGTGTATATATATTTAATATATACAACAGAATTACCTTATTTAATGTGTTACTCTTTTAAAAAACGTTCTCGTTAAAAAATTGGGCATGATCTGGTATACATTTTTAGATAAACAGTTTGGCCGGCTGGTGTTAAATCTCTGCAGATTTTTGCTTTTTCCTTTTTTTTTTTTTTAATTTGTCTCTGGCTTTTATGTAATTTGATCCGTTGTAGGAACCAAATAAGCATTTATTTCCAGCTTACGTATTGCTGTGTTTCAAGTGATTTTATTGTGGCATCCGGAGTGCCTCCAAATGACAGTAATTTTGGTCAGTGTAGGTGTGTTCAAGCTTAGAAAAGGCAAGGAAAGTTACTCATACGTTTCTTCATTACATAATTGTCCCAAGTGGTTTTTATATGATTGCGCTCCCCTCCCTTCAGTGCCTGCGGACATAAACTCTTATCCAAGTGTGGACTTGTGGTATCGCAGCTGGACAAATGCAATGTCTTAGATGGTCATTCCTAACTGGATAATCCCTGAAAACATTCCCTTCATAGGATACATGGGAGAAGGGTTATATTAGTTAAGGTATACTTCCACTGCTTTATTCCTGTATGTACATGGTCCATTGGCAAACAGGCAATCTCATGGAAACATTTGTATAATTGGTGTTTTTTAACAAACCAAGAGCAGACATTGGTGACAGATGGTCTTTGTCAGAGGACTTTGTAAGGATGCTACAAGATTTAGTCCATTAACGGCTGGGATCTTTAGGAAATTCACGGATGGTACATTATGTTAATTCCTCAGGCCCCCGGCAGAATGAGAAGAACATGTTTTTTTCGATAGTAAGGCTTTTAATAAGTTATACTCAACTAAAATATTTCATGCCCAAGGTAAATAAGGTAAATAGATTTTCTTCTGAGACGATCCAGTCTCTGTTTTGAAGAGACATAGCCGAAACTGTTTTAAGCCAGCCTAAAGTCAAAATTCAAATGCCTTATTTTATAAAAGAACAAGTTATTCCTGTGTGTGTGTGTGTGTGTGTTTCCACATCATTCTAATTCCATAGATTTATATATTTACAACAGGATGCAGAACCCATCAGTTACAGGTATTTTTAAGCAGTAATGGGCTGCCCCTTGTGCATATATTTGGGATATTATATTTAAAAATTCTCATTGAGTATTCTTGGGGAACAAAGTTGAGAATTACCAGTTAAGCAATATTATGAGAAAACAAATAAAATAATGATGTAGGAACTTTGGCTCCAGTCAAGGTGACGCTTGGATTGCCTGGTGGTATTGCCCGTCCATCTCCTTCCACTCCTTTACTCTTCTGGAGTTGGATGTGATCAGCGGGTGGCAGGCTCTTCTGCCCTGATTGCCAAGAGCCCTAGTTACGGCTCTAGCTCCGATATTGTCAGCTTTTAAATTTTGCAAAGTGTTTTACACGATAGTTGGACTATCTGGGCGTGTAACGGGTTAAATTCCCAGGTCCAATTTGCAGATTTGGAAAGGAATGTTCCCTGCATCCTTCCAATGATTCTGAATCGTGTACGTTTTTCTCTGTTGAGCCAGTTATATTCTTGTCTTTAGGATTGCTTCATTAAATAAAAAAAAAATTCTGGATTAACTAAATGTTACGTAAATTATATAAAATAAACTTCTCAAGTTGACTTGGATATAGTATGTTCCATTTTAAAATCCTGTGCCCAAAGGGAAATGAAAATAGTTCTAATTATTTCCAGAAGAAAGGAGAAATGCCATCTGTTTTGAATTTATTACATGTCAACTTGCTATAAAAATAATTCAGAATGTGCTGTTAACCTGATATGTTAATAGGATTGCTTAATGCTAAACTTGTCAGTCTCCCATGCCCCGGTAATGTTCTCGTTAAGCCTTCTTCTTTATCATTGATCAGTACTACCCGTTGGAACGTAGAGTGCTTATACCATCTAAAAGCCGGGGTTCGGCAGATGCGCAGTTAAGCATGTCATAATATACAATGCGTGTTTGTCCAATCACTTCTGCATGTGGTTTGGGCAGAGTTTTTACACAGAGCTCAGTTAATCGATAAGGATCACACATACATGTGTTTTCCATGTCTATTTACCTATGTTTAGTAAGGGGTTCGTCAATAGCCCCGGACCCACCAATGTTACTTTAATGGACCACAATGTGTGCTATTTGGGTCCTTTTTAATACCAGCAAGAATGATCGTTCCAATACGTTTTCGAGGTCCGTAGCTTATTTAGTATTAGAGCTTCACAAATTGAGGAGATAAAGTCTATCCGATGCACAACAAAATATGTTGTGTATGTAAATGGAATGAGACCTGTTGAAAGTGCAGGTCTGTAGAATGGAAAGACTCCACGCTCTGTGTTACTGGCAATTTGTATCTCTTAATTTGTTTTTATGTTCTTGTTGTACATTGTATACAATGTTTATGTTGGCATATTGCCAGGATGATGCAAAATACTTCTGAAGTAATTGTTTTTGGTCCTGCAGCTTTATTTCTTTCTTCTCTCGTGTATTGTACTCACAGGGTACTCGCTAAGCAAGCCCCCCCGGCTGAAACCTGTGAATGGCGAGCCGTCATGATTTCAGTGGGTGAAACCTCGAGCTGCTCCCATATGAAATTTGCTAGAAATCTATAAATAAAATGTAGAAATCATGTCTTCTCATGTATGTCACTCTTAAATATAAACTTAAGTATTTACTAGGCAAGTTATTATGGAAACTACTACTTTTCTATTACAGAAATACCCAAAACATGCTCTTTCTGAAAGCCTGAGTTGTAGTTCAGTAAACCTAAAGCCTCACTTTTTCCCCCTAATCCATCCCAGTTATTGTTACTCTTACCTCCTATGAAGAAGGAAGCTCCATATAGCAAGTGAAACAGAAGCGGTGTTATAGAAATAACCAACTATTAGCCCCCTGTGGCTTTAATGTGCTTTATAATGTATATGTTTCTTTCCCATTGCGGAGAATGATCATGTATTGGACGCATACTCCAGTCTGCTTTACTAATACACGCCATGGGGGCTTCCTGGCTGCTTTGTGTTATTCGAGGCTATTTATAAAACCTTCGTGGTGCCAAATGCATTCACAGTAACCTTTCACTTTGCCGTAATTCGTGTGCGATGATAGAATCCTAACCACTGCCCTGCCAAAAAATGATTTTCACGGTAAGTCATCTTGGGATGGACTCTTCCAGTCTATTGCCATCCACCTGAAAAGGACTGAAAAAACGCCAAACAGAAACACACGCCAAGTGGATCTGGCATTATGCGATTTCCTATTGAAGAACAGCTAACATCCGGCCGCAGCGTTTTTTCACCAAAAAAAACGCCGTGTGGCTGAATTGGCGTTTTTAGCAAAAAAAACCCCAAGTGGAAACCTAGCCTTACAGAACGTCACACTCAGTTAATGAGCACTAAAAACCTACCCAAAGATAACCTGTTACCATTGCCTTTGTTGGCTGATGTGTCCTGCGCTGGCAGTGAAAGGGTTCCCACTGGCGTGTATTGTGCTATTTTACTATAGCACTGCAAACAATGAGCCCTGTGGGTGAGATAATGCTGGTGAAGGAGCCGTTGGTGCTGCAGGAGGAATGGATGTAAGCAGGCATTGTTAATAGGCATTGGAGCCTCTGCTTAAGCGAAGCGGTGTGTTGTTCACAGGAGTCTGGGATTTCCTGTTCGTTAACCCCTTGAATGCCGGAAGGATTCTAGCAGCTGATGCTTAATGTTAGAAGTCACTGAATTCTTCTATTTTATGCATCACAATATAGCACCCTTTAAATCAAACTTTCTTCTGTATTTGCATCTGATTTAAGGCTTTATATATTAAATAAAATACCGTTGTTTTTTACCAATAGGGAACATTAACTGGACTTTTCATGCTTTTGCATACATGGTGAACAGATGGTGAAAATGGCCTGGGGGCCCCTAATAGCCCCCTGTTTCAGTCACAACAATTTGTTATGCGGACAGGTTTGTATTAAGAGGCAGAACAAATCATTATGTGAAGGATGGCAATATTTTAAGGGGTCCTTCTAATTTCAGGCATCGGTTTTATATGCTAAATCTATTTTCGGACCCTCTTATCGGAGGAAGCACGCGTTGAAATAGGGTTTCCTTTCCCCAGCCGCTCCCTGTCTCCATGATCCTACCCACCGGCAGTCATTTATTCTAGAAAGACAATTAAGTCTTCTTTGTCCTTGCAAATCGGATGGTTTAGGCTGCCTGCATCTTGGCCGTCTTTGTGTAAAGAACAAAGGTGAAATAAATTGCCTATGGGGGTCCTTAATTGCCATTCATACCCCTGTACAGTCTTATTTGCAGTTTCTGTAACGAACTCTTAAGGTAGTAGAATATATATTTCCAATAATTTCTCAGGATAATTTCTGCAACATTTCCAATACAAAGTCACTTTTTTTGCCAGATAAAGGAGGAAATCGTACGCTAGAGACGGGCTCTGTCAGTTTATACACTCGCACGCGCACGCACACTCTTTCTCTGCTAATATATGAGGCTTTGCAGTTCAGCGGTGTTGCTCTGCTAAGCACCTCTCACAGCGGAAGGTGCAGATCCGAGAAGAGCCGTTTCTGCAGGAGCTCGACTGGAAAATTGTTGGAGTTTTCAGAAACTGGGCTCCGGGTGAGAAATGACTGCGGCGTATCATGTGTCTGTCTGCGTAACCTGCCAGATGTTTTCTGCTATACGTACCATGCTATGGAAGAGGAAGTGCCGTGTATCCACCGGGACCATTAGGACAACATCTTGCACTCTCGCCAAGTTTATCTTATGAATAATGCACTGCATTGAAGCTTGTATTAAAATTGCATAAGTTCCTTAATCACAGCTGACTCTACAAGGGTAATAAAGTCTATGCGTTATTTTACAAGCCATTAAGTATCATGCATTTCATCTGATAAAACGCTTCCTTGTCTGGGAGCATCCGTCTCGCAGGGCAAAGTGATATTTCTCTCCTTTCTTTGAATGGTGTGTTCATAAGACAGAGGTCCGCATGTTTGTCAGATCTGTAGTTAGCCTATTTCCCAAATTAAATTAATGTCTCATTGTGGCCGGACTTCCTGTGGGTTGAGGAAAAAAAATGTAAAGCTTTTTTTTTTCTCTTTTCCTTTCACTTCACTTGCTAGGTTTGTATTCCGAGCGTCGCTTCGGAAAGTCTCTTTACAGGGCTTTTCACAATTAGTAGAATGCTTGTGCCGTGCAACCTTTGGCTTTAAAAAGTGGGGTGTTTATGAAGTTTGGAAATGCAAACCTAATATAAAGTTTTTGAAGACGCAAATATCTCTATGTATTCACTGGTAAAAAAATTATCGTCCGGCAGTTAAGGAGTTAAGCTCACTTTGTGTGTATAATACAATGTTTGCAGTGTCTATAATCTCTGCCCAGGTTTCAGCTAATGCTCTCGGACTTCTTGTTCACGGGTCTGACCTTGAATGCCCTTACAGGGCCCTGTAGTGCTTGGTGGGTTATGTTGCTTGTACCTGGATCATCATTAACACTTAGTCCGCATGCATATGGAGAATTGAGTTAGGACCCCCGTTATCCATCCAGGAGCGATAAATGATTTACCTCCAAAATGGCATTGTGCTTATCATGAGGTGATGAGTTTTTGTTAACCGGACACCGATAATGTAAACCTGATATCCCCCCCTACACCCCCTATTGTCTTGTTTCTTATTATTTAAAGATCATCTGCATTGCTTTAAATCAGGAATAAATATTAACCCACGCGTGGGAGAAGAGATTTCACATTAACACAACAAACGGACCTTTATTTTTAATTCTGAATATAGACCAAAACAACAATCCAAATTCCACGTGTAAAGTGCAAAAAAATAATATAATTAAATATAATTGAATACTCCCCAAGATAGCAGCCTCCAATAACTCTTCCTCAAGATGCTCAGAAATACAATACGACAACCATGGAGCGCATATACATAGGGAGAAACAAAAACAACACCAATAGTGTAATATGTACACAAAATAAAAAATAAAAAAGGGGTGTAAGATCCACTCACAAATGCGCAGGTGAACCAAAGTCCCAAATCCACTGCTAAGGATACTCTGGATTTGGGAATTTGGTTCACCTGCGCATTTGCACACTATTTACATAGTTGTGCCCGTCACAACTGTAAGTGTATCCAGACTTCCCTTTCCTCAGATCTGTAAAGATACTGCACCATTTGTGGTCTCTGTTTTATAGATTTTAGCAGTGGCGGATCTACCGGGGTCGCAGGGGTCGCGACTGCGACCGGGCCCCGGCGGCAGGGGGGCCCAAGCCAAGGGGCCGCCCGAAATCTTTTTTTTTTTTTTTTTTTTTAAATAAGGCAGGGGCGTCCAACATGCGGCCCGCGGGCCAAATGCGGCCCGCGAGACCTCGAGGTGCGGCCCGCGTAAGATCGGCAGCCAGGGCAACCGATCTTACAAGAGCCGCACCTCAAGCCCTGCTACTTACTTGTGGGAGGGTCTTCTGGACAGCACAGAGGAAGCGGAGTTCACGTGACATCCTACTTCCTCTGTGCTTTAGCAGAGAAGGCAGAGGGAAGCCGCGCCCCCTGCTGAAGTCTGTGAGCGGCATCGAAGGGAGATGCGGGGGTGGGAAGGGTGTTTGAATGAGTGTGTGTGATTGAGGGAATGAATCTGTGAATTAATGATTATATGAATAAATGAGTGTGTGTGTGTGTGTGTGTGTGTGATAGCATGGATGTGTAAGTGCTGGAACCTAGGCATGATGGGACTGTGATTGCTGTTAGCAATCACACTCCTATCATGCCAAGTCAGCCAGTACATGCTGAAACCTGGCCAGCTGCCCCCCTTGTGTAGTGATGCTGCCAGCAGTATGGGGTCTGCACATCACTTACAGCCACCCTGTACCAGCATGTACTGGCTGACTTGGCATGATAGGAGTGTGATTGCTAACAGCAATCACAGCGAGCACAGTCCCATCATGCCTAGGTACCAGCATTTACTGGTTGCCTGGGTATGATAGGAGTGTGATTGCTGTTAGCAATCACACTCCTATCATGCCAAGTCATATTGCTAATTTTGTCCAATTGTGTGTTACCTACTTTTATTAAACATGTGAGTTTTTATTATTATTTTTAAAGGTGGGGGTCATTTTCGGTTTTGGCTAAGTGAACCCTGAATGTTTTGGTCCAGAATTTTCATTTTAGTTCATCCCTAGAATAAATCTAGGGAATCCTGAATTTGTAGTCGCAAAACTTTCAAGGCCCAGAAATCAGTGAGAGGAAGAGTAAAGGTTTTGTGTCATTTTACTTTATTTTAATCTGCATATTTTATTAAAGGCCATATTTTTTGTCACAGTGAAAAATGAGTGCGGCCCGCGCACGTATACAATTCTGATGAAGTGGCCCACTGCAGAAAAAACTTGGACACCCCTGGATTATGCCCTTTGTACATGCGCCCCTTTTTCTTTGATTTTTTTACAGATATGATTCAATATGTAAATTGAATTTGTTGAATTAGTTGAAAAAAAATTGTTGGGTAAAAATCATGTTTTTTGGGGGGGGTGAGGGGGTGGGGGGGCCCTTAACAGATTCTCGCACCCGGGCCCTGAGGCGTCTAGTTACGCCCCTGGATTTTAGAAGATATTAAAATTCTGCAACTACCCTACTGAACCTCGATGAGCTTGATTTACTCAACTAGTTTGTGAGTGGATCTTACACCCCTTTTTTTATTTTTTATTTTGTGTACATATTACACTATTGGTGTTTTTGTTTCTCCCTATGTATATGCGCTCCATGGTTGTATTGTATTTTTAATTCTGAAATCTGCTGCTTCGATGCGTGTTTGTAACATCAGGATAACAGTATTGGCTTTAACAGTTAAAGACCGGCGCCAAAAGCAAAAAATAATCATTAGGAAAGTTAATTATTCACCTTGAAATGCAGTGGAATTTCAACATCTTGAAAGTAAGATGCAATACAGTTTAAAGAAGCATTTCCCCCATGTTATTTACGTTGCTTAGGTTGTAATGGAGACGTGCCCCTCGTAGTACTATTTCATAGGTCACAATAGCTTATAAACTAAAGATAAAAACTCAACTAATGTGTTATAAAGTGCAAAGTCCTATTGCACTCGTTGTAGACTCCGTTTTGTGTGTTAGTAAACCCTGCCTTATGATGTCATCTGTCTTTTTTTGTTTACTTTTGGTATTAGATTTCCAGTAGGTCTCTAGGGTTTGATATTTGGTTTAGAGAGGTGTATTTATATAAAACCAACGTTCATGTTTTAGCTGCCTTTTTTGAAATTTGCTGCTTGTAAACTAGCAATGTTAACATCTGTTTTTCCTCTCTCTTTTTAGGATCAGTTCGATAACCTAGAGAAGCACACGCAATGGGGCATAGACTTCTTGGACAGATACGCAAAGTTTGTGAAGGAAAGATCAGAGATTGAACAGGCTTACGCAAAGCAGCTCAGGTGAGCGACACAATGCTTTCCAGCTATAAGGGGGCTTTAGTTTGTCTGTACATGTGATATACCGAGAGTACGTCTAATATGCATTCTTCCTTGGTCGGGCTGTCAGACATTATACTGTCTCTTTAAACAGACCGGTGAGGGCATGGTTCATAAATGTACCGTTCTACTTATTGCATCTAATCATTAGGGGACACTTGTGATTGTTTACTGAGATGGCGACAGACGGATGACTTATGGACTCTATGTAATATGATTTAACTAGTACGTGAACTAAATATCTACTTTTCAAATCTTACATTTGTCTGCACATGTGGTTATAGATTATAATGCAGTGGTTTTGCTGAAACACGTAGCTGCTATTATCAATTAGTTAAAATATATATGTATAATGGATTGAACTGGAGACTGATGGTCTATTGGATTATGAAAAATAATAATGGGAAACATAGTGAAAAGAGTACCAAGAAACCGAGAGAATGTGGCATGGAACAAAAAAAACCTATTTCTGAAAGAACGATCTCTGTTCATGTAGTTCAAAATGTATAATGTAAAAGCTGGTAGTTTATGTGGACAGAAAATAGATTTTAAGAGCTCAAAAAAAATATTTAAATACATTTGTTTTTTCATAAAAAATCCACACTTTTGTAGGTAAATTCCTTTAATTGTAATGTATTTGTGACAAATTTAAAAAATCTTAATAAAGCCTCAGTCCTAAGTGCAAATGCAGATATTAAAAGTTGGATGTGTATACTGCATTGTAACACAATATTGGCTATATACACACCGATACAGCCATAACATTATGACCACTGACCGGTAATGGGAATAACTCTGATAATCTTGTTATCATGGCACCTGTCAGTGGGTGGGATATATTGGGCTGCGAGTCAACATTTCATCCTTACAGTTGATGTGTTGGAAATAGGAAAAATGGGCAAGCGTGAGGATGTGAGAGACTTTGGCAAGGGCCAAAGTGTGAAGGCTCGACGACAGGGTCAGAGCATCTCCAAAACTGCAGCTCTTGTTGGGTGTTCCCAGTCTGCAGTAATCGGTACCTATCAAAAGTTGTCCAAGGAAGGTAAAGAGGTGAACTAGCAACAGGGTCATGGGCGGCCAAGGCTTATTGATGCACGTTGTGGGAGAAGGCTGGCCCGTGTGGTCAAATCCAACAGACGAGCTGCCGTAGCTCAAATTGCTGAAAAACTTAATGCTGGTTCTGATAGAAAGGTCTCAGAACGCAAAGTGCATCGCAATTTGTTGCGTATGAGAGCATAAGAACTGGACAGCGGAGCAATGTAATCATCCCAGACACGAGCCAACATCACACATAGGAAGGGGAAATCACCTCCATATTCAAGCTGGGTCTTGACTTGGCCTCCAAATTCCCCAGATTTAAAATCCAATCACGCATCTGTGGGATGTGCTGGATAAACAAGTCCGGTCCATGGGGGCCCCACCTCGTAATTTACGGGACTTAAAAGATCTGCTAACGTTTTAGCCAGATCCCATAGCGCACCTTCAGAGATCTAGTGGAGTCCATGCCTCGATGGGTCAGGGCTGTTTTTGCCACAAAAGGGTGACCTACACAATATTAGGCAGATGCTCATAATGTTATGGTTGGCCTGTGTGTGTATATAATATCTATTTGGCAAGAACACACCTTAAATATGATGTAGAACTTTGGGCACAAGAAATACTTAATAGAACTGAAAGTTGTTTAGAAGATCAACGAAGTTCAAGTAATAGGTGATCTCAGCACACAATGTTTCTCAATTGGATTTTTATTTTAAACTTTGGAGCAAAGATGCTTACTTTGGGATAGATGTGGTAGATGATTATACAGTGAGGTGTGTGTTTTTGTGTGTGTGGTCTTACATACTGGTTTAAAAATTCTCTGCTTTTTGCTAGGAAATGAGAATATTCCCTTTTTTTTCTTTTTTTTTTTTTGTGTTTTTAAAATGCTTATTGCTACTTGTAGCAAATCCGCCATTAAGTTGTGGGCAGACTGTGCTGGAGATGGTAATTAACCAAGACAAATGATTTAAGCAACAATTTGTGTTATTCACAGGCTTTGTTTGTGGAGGATACTCATGAGAAATTAGTGAAAACAATATTTGATGAAGCTCTGTGTAGGAGGTAAATGGTTAGCTGCCAGGATGGTGTGTGATGTCATACCAAGCCTTACATTCTACTCGCTTGTCATTTGTTATTTTTTATAATTTCTATGCTTTTTGACTTGTTGAAGTGAAAGAATAATTTAATAAAACTTCAAAGCTAAATTATCCATGCTTATTGTACAATTGTATTCTCTGTAGAAATGTCTGCATGGAAGCACGGTGTTTATCCTGACTAATTCTTAAACACCGAATTGTAAGTTAGAAAACGAAGGAAATCCTCTAGGAAATCTCATTAGAGTATGAAGTTAATGCCAGTACTTATAAATGCAAGGTATTAAAAGCAAGTAAAGGCTCTGGAACAAACCCCCCGATGTCACAACGGCAAATGGAATCGAAGAAGTGATCGGTGCTCAACAATTAATTGTAACTATACTTTGCTAAAGCAGGCCGTCTGCATGTTATCCTATTGGGGTATAAAACATGTAATGTGGTGTAATTTCCATATAGGACATGTGGATTGGTTTTTTTATTGGGCATTTTTATGGAATTCAGTTCTCTGTATGGCGCTCCAGTCCCAACATTTGAAGAACAAAAATCCAGGGACACTTTGTGGCATAGTTATACATTTACCGCACCCACCGACCCAAAGCGCCGTACTCCCCAACCCGCATAATTCGCAAGTTCCCACCAACACTACCACTACTGTAGATACAGTTGCAATGCATTATATATATATATATATATATATATATATATATATATAAAGAGCTGTGTCTACATAATAGAACAGTGATTTGCTCACAAAAATAATTATATTGGGGGGTGAAAATAGCACAAAAAAAGCTGGAAATAAAAACAGGAGGAGAATTTGTTGCGTAGAATATCTTATCTCGGATTAAGGCTTCGGTCACCGCGCCACTGCTTCTGATTCTTTTAGTTCTCCGTGATGTGGATCAGTACCTGTGAGAGCTGTGATGAGCGGCAAATCACACAAAAAGGCACGTGGTTTAAGGAGATCTGTGTGCCTGTGATAGACTGGTTGCAAATGGACCAAAAGTGATTCTGACAAATTTCATGTTTGGTCCATTTGTTTCCGGGCAGCAGATTAAATTTCCTGCCCTTTCCGTTTGGATTGAATAATAGGGCTCTTCTTCTCCGTCCTGGCACGCTGACTCCTAAGGGTACAGCACGCTGTGCTGGCTATAGGCGTAGTCCTAGCAGATGCACACCGTAAGCAATTGTCACTCGGTGGTGTTGGCTGATTTGGACAGCTTGAAAGGGAGAGGATAGGAGAGAATTGAAAGAGGAAATTGATCAGGTGATATTGGCCGTGCCGCAGGCTGTCACCAATTTCCGCGACATTACCGTTGAAACTAAATTCCAAAACAATTGCTCACACAGCGTGTAACGAATAGATGAACTTACAAGCTGGTTACTGCCAAGTTATGCCCTGCTTACAGCGTGGTATAAATCATCTGGTTGAAGAGAAGTTAAAGTGAAAGGCCTCGCTATTCAAACTCGAATGACCCGCCTGCGTTTTTCACTGCGGTGCTTGGACAGATTATGAGAAAAATGCTAAGGAGCCGGAGAAGAAGTACTCTCTTAGGAGGCACGGCGCTGTAGTGTCAACTTTTCACATGAAACATATCTATCTATCATTCTTTTATATTTTGTTGCACCGAATCTGGTTGTCGCTCTTTCATCCAGCTTGATGGACATTAATCTGGTACCAAAGTACAGATTCCTATTCCTCTCTTGGCAGGACAGATAGTGACTGCACTGGAAACATAGACGGGTTTGTCAGCGCTCGAGCGCTCGTCTGTCAGATCAGCTGGGCAAAGAAAATGCTTTCATTTTAAAACTATAGATTATCATATGGAATACGTGAAACGCGGATAAATGCCACATGGAAGGAACCGTAATATATTCTCATTTAAAATGTTATATTTTAGTGAAATAACAAGAAAAATACATTGTGTAGAAACGAAGGAAAAGCCGAGGGTGGGAGGTGTAATTAGTAACGGGTATCTGAATTGTTGAAGTAGCAGTGTTTTAATGCGTATATATGGCACTCAGCCGAGTTCCATGGGTGCCATTTGTCCTTTGCCGAAAGAGCTTACTCTCTGATTGCCGTGTATATGAACGAGCCGCATGAAGTCTAATGGATGGCAGATCAAATAAAGTCTGACTGGCATTTAGCTACCCTTTGTGTGTGAGTCTTTTAACACGTTCTCTATAATGCACATGCTTAGCAAGGTCAATGCACTATTTTTCCAAATAACACACATGCAGATGTTCTCGGTAGAGTGCGGACGTTTATCTCTTGGCGTGTGCCCCCCCTAGTATTTAGCTTTAATTAATTTTGGCATTGTAGCTTACTTTCTAAATCTCCAGCGTGCAGGCTTGTTGTTTTTCCTGTTCTTTTTCGGTATCTGTGATAAACAAGGTTTTCGCTTCCTGGAGGCGACACGACCAGAAGGCTTTGTACTCTCTCCTATGGGAAACGTCTTGTACAGGAAAGTGCGGCGGCCAAGATTCTAAATCTTTAACTCATCGGCACACAGATCAGCCTTCAGCGCAAGGTATCCCTTACCTGTTTCTTATTAGTTGGCTTGTACCATCGCTTAATTTGCATATAATCAGGCATTGGCATATCTAAGGTATATGTGTCTGTGTACATCTACATATATTTATACATATAAATATATTTATATTATGTGTTTGTATATGTTTATCTGTTTTGGACAGAAAATATAAAGGCAGTGTGAGTGGTGAGTGTAGGTCATCTGGAGTGATATAGATTCAAAGATACTAATATATGTGTGTGTGTGTGTATAAATATTCTCCTTAATGTACTTTTGTTTGGCATTAATAAGTTAAGTTTCTACTTTCATTAATTACCTGATAGATGTGCTTTTCCCCCCCGTTATTAACCTTATCTAGTATATGTAAAATATATATAAGTACCTAGTTCTAAATTTCTGCACACACTTATTGGACCACAATTCCCCTCATTGAGTTCCAGGATTTATGCAATAATAGAGCTCAACGAGCCCCTTAACACATTTGCTGTTGCCTGCCCATGCGTTATTTTCAGGTCTTAGGATGATTGGAGTGATAAGCAAATTGCTTAATGGCTCCAGGCCAATAATATAAATAAAATAAGGAACATTATTTCTTTGTAACCACGCAGCAGCTTCTGGTGAAACGCCTGTGCGATTTGCTGCAGGGATTTCTAGCTAAAGCGGCGGCTTCCAAGCGATGCCAGCCTTGGAGACGACTCGCCAGTCCCCGCTTCTCTCGTGTAGCAGCTTCCTTCATGCAATCGGTTAATGCCAGAAAGACCTTAGTTGAAAGCCTCGTTGCCGGGATACGGCATCGTTATGCATTTCACCTAATGAATAATAATGAGGTGTGTTTAGCACTGCAAAAAATACAAACTGCTCCACCAGGCAAATGCCTGTTATATAGAGCATCAGCTTCGATTTTGTTTGATATTTTAAGAGCGATATAGTGTCTCCCCCCCCCCCCCCCGCATTACGTGGTAACCTACACACTAAAGTGCTAATTTAAAACATGTCGCTTCTATTCGAAACCTGATTTGTTGTCAGTGAGGAAGCCACTTTGGTACATGGCTTGCATTAGCAGCCTGCGCGACTACCATCATAGAACAAAGCTAATTGTGTTTTGGGCTTTTGGGTTTACGTTACTAGACGAATGTAAGCATTGATGAATCGACGTGTTGTGTTGCTTCATATTGATTTAGATCTGTGGTGGAGACGAGGTTATGGCTCAATAAAGGGGATCGAAAGTCTCCCTTTAAATTTTAATTTGGCAACTTGATGAGCGTGAGACGTTTGATAAGGAAGGATTTCTTTGTTATAGATATTCAGGTTCTTACCCTGAACATAGGTGGATCTGCAGTTATGGGTAAAACAAATGCTTAGTGTCTAGTTTAAGCACTTGGCCAAATGTGTGGAGTCCCGGGGGTTGAGTTTGAGTACAGCATGGTCGGTGTACAGCAGGGTAAGTGTATGAATGAGGCAGGGTGAATGTATAATCCTCTGGGATCATGTATGCAAAATATGATTCAACTATAAACATATATATATATATATATCTTATAAACATAGCATGAATGGAATAGTTCAGTCTGTTCCTCTGGATCCTCTCAATAGACAGATTTTCATTTTGTAAAATGTATTTGGAGAGATCTTATATTTGTAATATTTTGTTGCTCTTCCTTTCCAGAAATCTGGTGAAGAAATATTGTCCAAAGCGCACCACTAAAGATGAAGAACCCAGGTATGTCTATCCTTACTGGTAAAAAAAACCAAAACACAAATCCAGTTGAGGCTTTTCAAAAAGAAGGTAGGATAAAACTCATGTAAGTATACTCAGACAAGGTATCTCGGTTAAGGTCATTGGCGTCACTGAGTTTCTACCACTTTTGCCTTTGATGCCCCAAAATGGAGCTGGAATCTCGTGTGTAGGTTACCTATGCCCAGCACTATAGGATATAGTGAATGTGGAGGATTTTCAGAACATCATGCATTTGTTTTGTTAGGAATGAAGGAACTTTAAAACTAAACTTTGTATTATGTAAATGATGCCTCTATTTTCTACTGCATGCTTTGCCCAATAAAACCGGATAACTCTCCTCCCGCAACAACGCACCGTCCCTCTAGGCCCAGCCACATGAGTTAGCTGAACATTGTACCAGCACTATGGATACTGCTGGCGCTATATACATAAATATAAAGTAAAGTTGCCATGTTATCACGTAATACAGATTCCCAAAAAGTAGGTGAATGAGCTTTTTGCTAGTTAGCTATTTGGTAAAATAATCAGTTTTTGGTTGACAAAATATTCTTAAGACCCATCTTAAACACCATGCATAAGATTCCGTTATCTGAAGGAGTTCTCTCTCTCCACACGCAATAAGGAAACATAATAAATATATGCTTGTTAAGTATTGCTTTAACCAAATGTAATCTCCTTTTTAGATTCACCTCTTGGCTAGCTTTCTATAACATCCTTAATGAATTGAACGACTATGCTGGACAACGTGAAGTCGTAGCGGAGGATATAGGACACAAAATATACACGGAGATAATGAGATATACTTATGAGCTGAAAGCAGAAAGAAAATCGGTAAATTGGCACTTTCTGTCTAGCATGTGACTTTTTTTTCCCAAACTAAAAATAACGTTCTCTGTTTTTGCTGTCTTGTCAGATGATTAGTGTCTCTCGAAAGGGGAAACGTTTATATTTATACAAAATTGCCTTAGTTTGAAACATTTATTTTTACTCTGCTTTTAATACCTAGCAGAGCTGTTCTTTGGGTTTAGCTGCCCTTTATTGTCTGCCTTAACCTTTCTTAATTATGAAAGGGTAACTTGGCTTCAGAATGATTACGTTCCTTTCCATCTTTGTAAGTCAAGTATTGCTTTTAAAAAAAATTATATATATATAATATATATTATTTTCACAGCAGCAGTTGCAGTTTCTTGTAGGATAAATGCCATTCACCAAATACTATATTTTCTTCAAACATCTACTCCCTAGCCATACGGTTTTAGTGGTCTTTTCTCTTCTTCAATTTGGGAGATCTTTAGGTGATCTCCTATATGTTTTTGTTTTCATAGTGAAAGACGGTGGTGTGGCAGCGCGAGTGTAACTCCTTTACGCTGCGTTCAGAAAGTTCCAAGGGCAGCTTAGATAGAATGTTTAAAAGACTGTCATTAAAATGCTTGCAGATGTGCTGCCTGTGTCTGTATGACATAAGTAATGGCACCGTTGGGGTTATTGGGCCAAATGTCTTATGTCTTATGTAAGAGTTCAGGTCTCTTTAAAGCCAGTTTACTTTCTTTTGTAATGCACGAAGTCTGGATGGGGTGGGTTAACAGACAGACATAAATGTTTTAATTGAAAGCAGATCTTTTGTAAGCAAAGCCTTATCTCTGTAGTCAGGCATACTGGTGTAGGAAAATGTATTCGGGACAGAGATGACTTTTATTGACTAGATGATGATCCGCTTATATGTTGATGCATGCTCAACCTTCTTCTAATGTAATGTTAGAAAGCAAAGTATATGGGCCGCCAGACAAAAGGAGCATTTATTATTAGATTGACAGTAAGTAAAAGATGTTTTAATGGAAAACTTGCTGTGAATGGCTGTAAGCAAATGGGTAGCCATCCGGTATCCTTGTTAATAGGCTCACATGACGCTTAAGTAGCCTGTGGCCATCTGAATGGGTCTTGTTTATAAAAGTAGTTTAGAAACAACCATGTGGCTACCCTATATTGGTGTAGGTGGAATATACTGATTTCAGGAATCATTTATGTTTAGTGAGAGGTCATCACTGTGTATATTTATTTTAAAGGGGTCGAATCACGTTTCTGTTTGCTGTCTAATTACACACTGTTTCCCTATTCCAGCATCTTCAGGAAGGCCGGAAAGCCCAGCAGTACCTTGATATGTGTTTAAAACAAATGGATAATGTGAGTCTCCAATACTATAACCTTGGCTGTAAATATCAATAAAACCTAAAGCGATGTTGTGTTTGAGCCTAATTGTCTTAAAAATATGTGTAGACAAGACAAGAAATCGAGTAGAGTCTTCTAATTGACATTCACCGGTGCTCTGCTCTGTAGACTCGCGGTGGGGCAGGCATGTTGGAATTCAGCAATAGCTGGAGAGATACCGGTTGCTCTTTCTATTCTATAATTTGAATGCTAAGTACGTTAATCTTTACAGAGCAAGAGGAAATTTGAAAGGGAATGCAGAGAGGCAGAGAAAGCTCAGCAAACCTTTGAGAGACTGGACAATGACAGCAATGCTACAAAATCTGACGTGGAAAAGGTAACGCTTGCTTACATTGTTCATAATTAAGCCTTTTGTTTCCTCGTGCCAACATGTCGGTTTCTTTTATACTTTAACCATGATCCTGGTTTTATAGCTAAATTGTAAGTGCTTGATAAAATGGGAACCTCTTCTGCAAACTGTTGGACACCTTTGGCCTAGACATGCTCTACGAAAGTATTCATAGTATAATATACTCTAAACATTCTAATTGTTGTATAAATGTATATTCAGGGCATTTATCACCGCAATCTACACAACCCAATATAAATGGTTGCCTGGTTTATATGAGGGAATATCTGTCCCTAGACCTAAAATTCTATTTTTTCCATTCTACTATAAATGTTGCCCTGTGTTTGTGTTTTTGTTTTTTTTTCTGGTGCAGTACTGGTTAATGGGATGCGTCTCATTACAATGGAACAGAATTAATGTCTGAAAGCGTTGGCCCAAGTGTTCACCATCTTTAGATCATATCGGTTTACACTGGAATACTAAACCTTGACTGTTTTTATTTCCTACCCCTTTCATAGGCAAAACAGCAGCTAAACTTGCGCACGCACATGGCGGACGAAAGTAAAAATGAATACGCTGCACAATTGCAGAACTTCAATGCAGAACAACACAAACATTTTTACATTGTTATTCCACAGGTTTTTAAGGTAAATATGCACCTTTTGTTGAAGTTTTTCTTTGTATTGTCTGTCTGCTGCTCTAAGCCAGACTATAAATATATTGTTGTCTATGTATACAGACACAGAGGAGAATTTAATCCCCCTGAGAAGGCACGAGCAAGCTAAAAAAAATAAAAAAAATTTCAAGAATAATCGATTAAATACCCCAAAAACTGTGGTTTATTCACTTAATTGTGAGAAGCTGAAATATTTTATCGTTCCGATTTAACCGGGCGTTACTTAGGCCAATTCTTCCGCAAGATGTTTGCTGGGTCGCCCATCATCATGCAGTGTAAAGTTAGGAAGTTGAAATGTCGCTGCAGCTTACCTGCAAACTTATGGTTTATCAAAAAACGTAAAATTATTATGTTGTTGAGTAGTATTGGCACCGGAATAACTCGCTTTAACATGTTATCGGGCAGAAGATCATTGTGTGCATGTGACGCTGATGAGAGAGCATCTTGGGGCTTCTGTATTTATACCAGGTGTCTGCTCACAGCTGATGAAAGGAACAGGTTAATTATAGATCTTTTTAAGCATCTTATAAATACAGAGGTTAATGTTCCCGCAGACAATAACAATAGCTTTCTGTATAGTGTATAGTAACGCTTCTAAACCGGCAATAGTGTAACAAAAGCACTTTTAAAGTACACTGTCACACCCTAGTAACGACAGGCATCGTTCCCAGCGGGTGCTGTCATGTCCTTAGAGGTGTTTATTTGGGGGTCCTTTCTGAGTTCCAGTGACATCGGCAAAGGAAACAGTAAGTCATGGAAAGTCTGCTAGCGGCCTGTCCGTATTAGTAGGGAATTGATGTTCGTGGTTAGTAATATCACCCGGCACGGTTCTATGTTGAAAGGGCTTACACGTTATTGCCTGTCACTGCTACAGTGTTTCTGCAAATGTGTGCCATGCAAAGTTACCATAAGGGTAAAACTGTAATACCCGTTCATAGCGTGTGCACAAAAGATCTCATTCACGAGTAGCTACGTCGTTAAGTAGCCGTGTGTCGTTAATAAGGGAAGCAGGAATTGATCTGAACATGTTGGCTTTTGGACAGAGTGGAGACTCGCAGAATAGGAAGAAAATCTTTGACCCCCAAAACAGATGCTCTCAGTACAGCGCTCTATAACTCTGTACAGCGAACTACGTACATTACACAATATGAATTTAGCTTTGCCTTGTTGGGGGAAAAAAAAAAACGTTCAGTCTAACCCCAAATCAGACACAAATCACTGTTTAGTGAGTCAAGCCCAACCTCGTTGGGTGACGTCTATCGCAAGGCACACTTTCTTAGTAAGTGAGCTGTATGAGAACTGATCTTGTGGCCAATGTTGGGTTTTTTGATAGTATATTAACAATCACTTATTTTTTGGTGTCCTGGTTTCCATAGCATCTCAGCGTAAGGGGGTGTTTGTTTTTTTTTTCTTTCCTTTATTCTACAAACACAGTTACTGTTTGTTATTTGCTAAATAATGGCTCCTGATATCTGCTTAAGTCAGCTGTAACTAGATCGCGCCTCCTGCGGAGTTTGCTGCGGCGGTGGTAGAACAGCCACTTTGTGTATTGACTTCTTTTAACGTTTGCAGCACCTTCAAGAAATGGACGAGAGAAGAACTACGAAGCTGAGCGAGTGTTATAAAGGATTTGCAGATGCCGAGCGCAAAGTCATCCCTATTATCTCAAAGTGCTTAGAAGGAATGGTGCTTGCGGGAAAATCCGTGGATGAACGCAGGGTGAGTTAAATGCAGGACACTTTAAATGTAGCCGTTCTGCCGACTCAACGTGAAAAACATGACCACGACGGTGGGCCCTGTCTAGCGGCTCTTGTTTCCTTCATAGTAAAATCAGAAACAGTTTGATGTTGGATTTTATGGCCCCAATAACACCAACAGAAAGATGCTTTCAATTTCTTTCCTGTTTTACCCACTGCCACTTCTGCTGGGGAGTCGCTCCGCAAATCCTCTATTCCTTTCAGAAAGTTCCTTTAATGAAGCTGTCATCTCACAGTTATAACGTATGCCTTGCCGGTCAACTTTATCTGAAACAGTCTTTGTTTTCTGTTCTTTTGAGAAGCGCCAGATATTCCTGAACGTTTTCAGATATACAGAATTACTGTTCTGACGCGCTGTGGATAGTTTGCTTGTACAGTTTTAGTAACCAGATTTTTCTTTTTAATTTTCTATTGTCTTTTTAAGCAATCCCTTTTTTTTATAACAAGTTGGCATTTTAAAGAATGAAATAATAATGGAAAAACAACATTTACAGATGTACAAACTCCATAAACTAATCCATCTGTTATGAGTCAGATTGGCAGACAAATCATGAGATAATTTAGGTAATACTCATTGGCGCCGCATCCCCTGTGCTTTTAACTCTTTTGATTTTAAACCTTATATATATTTACACATTTCATCATAAATATCTAACGTGACATTAGGAAATGGATAATGTAACCCTAGCACTGTTAATAGAATTTTACTCTTTGATAAAAGATCCAGCTCCCCGGAGTACATTGGTGTAATGTTTTTAATTAAACCCACATGCACAGTCAGTCCATAATTTAGAAGGAGGAGAATTGCATTTGCTGTGGATGTTTTCCCAAAACACATAATGTATAAAATGAATGTTACGCTACGTTTCCTTGTTTTTTTTAACACTTTCACTTTCCTCTTTTCTATGCAGGATTCACAGATTGTGGTGGATTGCTTCAAATCTGGCTTTGAGCCTCCAGGGGACCATCCTTTTGAGGACTACAGTCAGCATATTTACCGGACGGTTTCTGATGGAACCATCAGTACTCCAAAGCAAGAAGTAACGCGAAATGACCCCAAAATGACCGTGGGCAAGGCTAAAGGAAAGCTTTGGCTTTTTGGAAAGAAACCCAAGGTAAGGAAACCAGTAGTGCCTTAATATTAACAGTGCCGGTGGTTTAGATATAGCTTTTCAATACAAGACACAGATTACATAGCTCATTAATTGCTAAATAATAATAGCTCTCGCAGTTGTCTACCACAAAATGACAGTGACCCGGTGGCGTATTCTGCTCTAGGCAGCTTTACTAGGGTTAGACCACCCCAATGGTGCAATTTACCTCCCCCAGTACTTATTGGGCTGGGGGAGCATAGGGGTCTTACCTTTTATATCATGTCTCAGCCTGGTGCACAGTGGAGGTGGACCATAATGGCAAGGTAGTGGGTTTGGCTCGGCTCATAAGTGCTGCAGCGCTTACATTCATAACTCGGATTGGCATGGACAATCCACAGCACTTAAGATCAACTTGGCAGACCACAGTCGTTAGATGAAATTGTTAAAGGAGAAACGTATTGTTGAGCAGCTATGCTTGTGTAAGATGATATGTATGTCAGGAATTGTAAACAGTATAAACTATCCGGCTGAAGGCTGACAGTGAAATGAAACGCTGTGTGGGGTAGCCGATCCCGCACATGTTGGGAATGAAGTGCAGGCTCTTAATCAGCGACATGCTGAGCGCACAGTCTAGCAGACATGTTACTGCCTGCCGAAATACAGATTTACTGTGCTTCTGCAATAAAACGGGTAACATATGAGTAAAAGGAAAGCTTGGGGGAAAGAAGATATACAACTATTTTGCATGACACATTGTATACATCAGATAGCAACAATAAGAAATCACTACTTTGGGAGGTTGTTTTTCCCCACCGATCATTTTGCTTGCAGATAGTGGATTCATCCTAGAATTTTCTTATTGCTAAAAATCTTCAGGTAACTGGGAATTATAAGTTGTAATTGACTACTCTGCATAGGTTATAATGGCTCCATTAATTTGGAAATGTGATGCGTAAATGCCTCATTCTGTAAAAAAAAATAATAATAAAAAAAATTGCAATTAAGACCATTCTAAAGAGCTGAATTGCCTTAAAAGCAAGTATGTTTTCATCTAAGCAGCACTGCAGAACATGCGTAAGTCAGTTATAGTTTACTTCCACATTATTAGATCTTAGAAAAGGTTTTTGGTCACGGGTTAGTTCCTGATTTTTAGAAAAATCGTTAGTTTTTTTTCTTTATACCATACAAATCTTACGGCGCGAAGCATGTCTAGACCTAGGGCTTTCCTAATCCAGTGCAAATCTATGTCAACTAAACTTTCTCACACCATCAAAGAACAGCAAATGTAATCTAACAATGGAATTCATATCAGTGCTTGGAAGTCGGTTCTGCTAAGACTGTTGGCTCAGTTGGCCTTTGCTCTCTGGGTCCATGTCGATTGACAACTTTATCTGAAGAATAAGTTAAATGGTAGCTACGTGTTATCTTCCCTGATTAGTCCATAACATTTTAGTGCCCTGTATTTTTACCCACATGGTCTAGTGAAGACCTCCTATCAAGATCTGCAAACATTTTCCTTTGTGAATATCGGGCGTGTTGCTCAGGTTTTTCACATAAAGCCAAAAAGGCTTATTTAACTCATGCCCCATCTATTCCTATTGGAATACTACTCCTATTATCACCAACCATCCCAGTGATGAATTGATTTATGGTCAGGCCACTGCTGTCGCTCCACGCATCATGCTGGGATTAGAGCAAAGTACAGCTGTTGTCTGCTTTAGCACAATTTCCTTTATTATTTTTGTGTGTGCCCTTTAATGAATTGGACGTGGAATGATCTGTTTATGTGAATGACATTGTCGCTGTTTCTGTTTTCTGACACATTTCTTTTTTCATTTTGACACATTCCCACCCCCCCCAGTGTCCCCCACCTGGAGCCTTTGTATCCGGTGGGTCACACTACACGGCCTTAGAGAGTGACCCACTCCACTATTGTGTGAGTGAGGTTGTCACGTACAGGCCGCGAGCCGCCTCGTTCAGAGGCCTAAAGAGACTGGTAAGTTTAGAAAGGATTCTGAGTGATGCATGTACATTGTGAGTGTGCCGTGGTCTTCAACTTTGGCGCATGGTCTAAACTTTTGGCATTTCTGTGAGTATAAAACTTTTTTCTTCTATTGTTAAAGTGCCAGCACTTGGCATTTAGAAAACCTTTTTTTATATATATACATTAGATGGGTTTTTACCAATTCCTTTTCGATGTACGGACTTGATGTCTGCATGGTCGGCTCGAGAAGTTTGAATTGGTTAAACTTTTGGTTTGACTGCACGTCTCATGTTGAACCAAACTAGCTGATAAATCCAGCACACAAAGTGTTAACACTGCACTCACATGATCCCTTTCAGGGGTCCCCGTTATATTTTTGGGGTAGTTGAAAGGTTCTCCGAAGTCTGATCCAAAAACAAAATGCTTAAATTTGGGCAGCTCTTCACGACTATCGTCTTAATCTAGCTGGGACATGAACACTACCGTCAAGGAATGTAATTAACCCTCTCACTGCCGGATGGCTCGAATGACTCACCGGCTTGTAATGCGGTGCTGTGGCAGCCATGTGCAGGAATGCTTTGGGAAGTTAACCTCTCATAAAAACCATTACGCCTGGAAAGACATTGTGTAGATGTTAGGGTGCCGTCTGCATGCAGCGTGTGGTTTGCTTTTATTCTTGTTGTAACTGTTTAATAGAGGTGCGTGAAACCCATCTCCTCTCGCACACACAAGTTACTGTGTTATGAATTAGCGGTCTTGCGCAATACTTGGTGACCTTACCTCCCCTTTATCTAAATGCTTCTAAAATGTTCTGTAGAGAATACAGTACGGTTCTGCGGTATACAGACGCAATGTGTCTCTTCCACAGAGGTACAGCCGCCCGACCTCCCCAAAACACACAGGTCCACCAATTTCTTCTCTGGTGTCACAGATAATCGTAATACTGTATGCTCACCCCATGATGAACTTAGTTTTATTGTGATGGTTAATAACCATACGTTTTTATTTGGAATTGCTAGCATAAAAAGTTGAGTGAAGTTTAAGATTAGTAAACTGTTACCTTTTCAATCGCACCACTAATTCATACTTATTACTAGTATCAGATAAAAGTAAGTATTGGACTGTTTTTTATTGTTCTACTTTTTGCATAGTATAATATTTCAAGGCAGCTGCATGTAAACCATTTGTATGCGTTCTAGATCTATTATATTAACCCAGGGTACTAGACAAACACCCTGACTCCTTATCATACTGCCTGAGTTAAATGGTAGACTATCTCAGTCTTAATCACCCAGCTGTTCACTCTGACTAATGGAGGTCTGAGGGACAGACTTCATTAGCATCGCCATAAACTCAGTGTGGTGTTTGAGAAGAAAGTCGTCCAAAATATGACTGACTGACAACAATGGCGGCCTCAAGGTCTGCCAATAAAGTAAGTTTATTGAAACAAAGTTAAAACCAAATGTTTTTTGCTTCTCTTCTACATTAATGTATAGGGCACTCAAAGATTTTTTATTTTTGCACCTGGGGCTTTCTTGTTTAACATGATTTCCAGGAAAGTCCCAAATCTTATTCTAAACCCTTCCGCAATTTAGTAATACAGTTCAGCAAATCTGAGGTCAAAGGTACGTGCCAAGACATATTTCACATGATCTTCTTAGGCCTGTTTATTGGTTCATGTAAAAAAAAAAAAAAAAAAAAAAAAAAAAAAGATAAATTATGACATTTGTAGACATACCATCCCTGCTTTGGACGTGATGACCTATGAATTCTCTATAAAATGATAAATATTTTTATTTGTTGCCACTACTTAATGCTGGCTGGGGAAGGCATGGCTTTACAGCACCTCAGCAGTAAACTATTTAGTATACTCTTATAAGTAATGGTTTATTCAGGTTTTAATGATGCTTCTTCATTTTTAAAGCAGTTTGAGGAATCTGCCAGTAATTTGCCATTTCTTTTTGTTTCTTGTTAACGGTACAGTGGTCACTAAGGATGGTAAGCAAAGTGTGCTGGTGTGTGTCCCATCATGCAAACGCAGTGGCTTGAAAATCATTGTTTGAACTGTATTTTTGTCTGTGCTTTTAAATTGTGAGTTTCCAAGGACCACTACTTGGGTTTGTGGGGGGAAAAAAGGAGTAGTAACTGTGCTTGGTTTGTATACTTTTGGATTTGTAGTGATTTTTAAAGAGTAATTGTAGTAGCAAGTCAACAATATTCAGGCATACAACCCTAGAGAGCCACCTGTGGTGGGGAGATAGGTCCACATTCATCTGATGGACAGCTCTAACATAGTTCTTTGTTCTTTACAACGGTGTGAAAAATATGGATCTTGTGTTTTTATCCTGCATCTCAAGCCAAGTGACACTTAATGACCGTGGCCCAGACGCTTGGGCAGCAGCGCCAACACCAACTTCTCCAGGCAAGACTAACGGACTCGACATTACATGCATTGTAGTCACAAGTTTGTGTCCGCCCTGACTTGTTCCTTTTAAGCTCAGCATTTTAAATCGTGGGGCAGTTCAAGGTTAGATGTCAAAAGCCTATAATTCTGTCAAGCTGGCTTAGATATTGTGTATATTTGATGAATAAACAGAAGTCAAGATTCTTGTGTTTGTTCTTTAAGTAAACTTGTCTGTTCTGGGGTTTGATGGCACTAGTAATTGCCGTCACATTTAAGTCATGTCTTCCACTTTCTTGCACTTCACTGAGGATCTTCAGTTTACGGTCACTGTCCTCTATCCTATTATCCTTTTCTTTTATGGTTTTTTGATGTGTGTTCATATGTGGTCATCGTACAATGGCATCATTCTTTCTGTCTTATCTTTTTGTTTATAATAAACCCGTTACTGTTGGCCCTGATGGTGATCCTGTCGGTTTTTAAGTCTGTACTGCCGGTCAGATCATACATCTTCTTTTTATTTGTGAGTTTCACTCAATGTTCAGCTCTATTTTTGCACTTCATTTACTTGCTCTTTTTGCACACAGGGTCCAGCCTTAGAAGATTTCAGCCACCTTCCTCCAGAGCAAAGACGTAAACGACTCCAACAAAGAATTGATGAGCTGAGTCGAGAGCTTCAGAAGGAAAATGATCAGAAGTAAGAATATTTGTGAAAATATAGCTACAACTCCCTCCTTACCTCTTAAATGTTTTTTTTTTTTTTTTTTTTTGTGTAAATCTCTTGCGCAACGGTCTTAAATTAAACTCCAAAGATTATCGTACAAAATCTTATCTGAATCTCTGCCATACTCCAAATGTCTTCTTCGGGGCTGTAAGTTTCTGCAAGCATTTATCCTTTGAGGAATCAAAATGTTCTTGGTAGTCGCATAGACAGAGAAATGATTACTGATATTTGGTATCAAACATGTACAGTCCCTTAAGAGCTGCTGAGCTTGGTGAGGACTCGCCAATGGTTCACACAAGGTATTTGCAGAGCCGAGTCCCCATTCAAGTAAAGAGCAAGCTTTGAGTATAACTTTCTTATTTAATACTAAACCATAACCTGAGAAAGGGCACAATATTATTGATTTACATCACCCTGTGATACTCCGCAGTGCTATACAATGGGTGCATCTTCGCACTCCAGACAACTTGGTAAAACATTTGACACTAATTCACTAAGGATTCAACTAGGGAGAGTTGAAAGAAGAGTTGTTTTGATTCCTCTATAGATTATTGATGTTTATCCTGTAGGAAGAGCTTGGCTGGTCCTGTAAAATGTATAGTTAAATCAGTGCGGCGTCTCATAACCGTGGAATGATGCATTATACAGGGCCAGCTCGGCCCTTCTTGGTGGAGAAATATTCAAATTGTTGGCCTTTCAACAATGTATGCTGAAGTGATAGAGTTAAACTCCTCCTCTCCCTTTAGTGAATAAACCCCTATAAAGCAGAATTCCACAAAACGGGGACATACCTGCCACGAGTACTCGCCATTCTTTTACAGACGGCTGAATGTCCTTCAAATTCCGAATTATAGGGAGTTGTTCATGCACTGCCACCTGATGGCTGAGGGTGATTTGAAGTCCTCAGTTGCTCAGTCATTCGCTGTGGACTGTGATTCAAATGCTGACCTCTAGTGGATGGATTTATTCACCAAAGATCGCCTGAGACCAGGAATATATTCACGCTGAAAATGTTCAGAAATAATATTCCTCTTACTATGTCACTTGAGACGAGGACTCGTCTCAAAAGGACTTGAAGTGCGGTAATGCTATATATATATATAATAAATATATATATATATATATATATATATAATATCATGGAGTACTCCAGGCCATGAGTAGCCACAGATTGCCCCCTTCTTTCTCGACTGTAAATAGATTTCCTTGTGCAATTTCCACTCTTTTTACTCACTGAGGGTAAGCAATGTTTTCCCATTTATTTCCCCAGGGAGGCTCTGAATAAAATGAAAGATGTTTATGAAAAAACTCCACAAATGGGTGACCCAAGCAGCTTACAGCCAAAAATTGCAGAAACTATGATTAATATAGAGAAGCTCCGGTTAGAAATTCATAAGAATGAGGTAAGTCTAATGAACGCCGTATAACACTGTTTTATCATGGAGGGTCAAAGCTGCACTTTATGGTTTGTGTGGTTGTTGTATTTTTTTTCAATGTTTGTGTATGACTACCCCCCCCCATTTGCTAATTTTACATTTTATCACCTATTTTTTTTTCCGATTTGTTCTTTGAAATGTTTGCATTTTAAAACAAATTTTGCTTTTAAAACTATAGGGCAAAGCTTAACCAATATTGATACAATTGTATGGCATAATACTTGGTGAGGATTTGCAGTGGCTGAAATAGAACTGTTTATTGAAAGGGGACAAAGCTTGCATCTTTCTGTTTGATATAACAGTACTTTTTTGAGACTTTATGGTTTAACTTTTCAAACTATTATGAGAGATCACATTGTAAGGGGGACTATCTACTTTGTGGGTTCTCCTCCCATGACTCTTTCAACTAGCGTCACTTTCATGAAATGACCTTTGCTTGTATGTCACACGCTGAATTTATATGAATTCACTCAAAGGGTTTGCCTGGCATTGTGTAGTAATAGTTTTTTTTTCTTTTGTTTACAGACATGGTTATCAGAAGTTGAGAACAAAGTGTTGCAGAGATCAGAGAGACGACACAGCGCTGAAACCAACCATCTAGTGACACAAGGAAGAGAGAGGTTACTATACCATACGCTTAACCCGTAGAATTACCGGTAGATGTGGCCAGACACGCTAGCCTGTGCAAACGACAAGCAAACATTGTCATTCTCACTGCAAAAAAACCTAGATGTTGTTGTCTGAGCTCAAAGAATTCCAAGAGTTCCTCACTTGGGTTTGGGAAGCTTTAGCTTTGTCTGCCTACAAGAAATGTAAAACTGTCCCTTTGTCGTGGCCGTTGTCTGCCCGTTCTAGAATCATGGTATGTGGTTTATCTCATTACACTAGGTGCTGTCTGCTGAAGAAGTACTTTTTAAATTTCTTTTATTGATATCGCACAATGTTCTCTTCATTGTGGCATAATTTTAACTCGCCGTTAACCTTGTGTGGGAGCATTTAAAGGTGAGAAAAATGTTGCATTGAAGCAAACATTCTATCTTGTACATGTTATGCCACATGCTTGTAGGAAGCAAAGTTGTCATTTTTTTGTGCCAGATTTACAAACTTGAAAGCTCTGGACTTCAATGCCACTTCTGCCAAATGTAGTTGTGAGAAATCTTATAGTTTATCTGGTGCACGGCAGATAACTGGCTATTCCATTATCTGTCGCTGTGAGCAGCACCTTGAAAGGACGCAGGGACCCTGATGGCCCGCAGACCAGTTTGAGAAAATTATTCAAAACCAGGACTTCTGAAGGAATGTTCACATAAAATATTACATTTTTAAGTTCTCAGCTTTAAGAAGGATTACAGACTCTTCTGATAAATGTTGTGTTTTTAAATCTGTTTCACAATATAGCCCTGAAGGAAGCTACACAGAAGATGCCACCCAAGAAGTTCGAGTCCAGCCCCAACCCCACGTGCACTCGGAGTTTGATGATGAGTTTGATGACGACGACCCCCTTCCAGCTATAGGACACTGCAAAGCAATCTATCCGTTTGATGGTAATGTGTTAATTGAGAAGTCTTGGTTATATAGAGAAGTCTCTAAGCAGAGGTCACGGAAACTGTAAGAGCCACGGTATAGATAAAGCAAGTACTAGCCACAAGAGACTTAACAACTGGGAAGGAGGTACTTGTGTACACCAGGACACTGTATTAATATTTTTTAGAACTTTTTGTTTAACAATGCGTGACAATGTATCAGATACATGTATATCGGCAAATGACCTGGGTTTTTCTTCTTTAGGCAATAATGAAGGAACACTGACGATGAGAGAAGGGGACGTTATGTACATTATTGAGGAAGATAAAGGAGATGGTTGGACAAGAGCAAGAAAGCAAAATGGAGACGAAGGCTACGTACCGACGTCGTACATAGATATTACTCTAGAGAAAAACAGTAAAGGTGCAGTAACTTACATCTAAACTAGACAAACGTAATGAGACGGTCAGGGCGAGTATAGAGATGCATCGTGCTTTCAGATGTAATGTTTATTGTTCACTGTGTGAGCGCAGTGAGACACGTGAGATTTCACTGGTGTACATGCTTACATTTTAAATCTACTGAAGTAACCGTTCACTATTTTTTTCCCTTACTGGGTTTGGTTTGTTAGTTTTGGGTTTTTTTTACCATCTATTTTAGACAGGAGATTTTATATTGAGGGATTTGGTTTCCCTTGATTTATTTTTGAAATAATGTTAATATAGCAAACTTCTGTTATTACAATGTTGTATTTCTTTGGATAAAGAAAAACATTCTCTTTTAATAGAAATTCATTTTAAATGTATACATTTTTTTAAATAGTCGTGTAGAATTCAGCATTCCTACAAAACACGAAAGCCTCCTGATTGCCTATTTGATCTTTTTCTGGTTTAATTAGTTTAACCTTTTGTGGATTATTTTTTCTTTTGACATTTTTGTTAATATAGATAGAGGGACAACTTTTTTTATTCTTGGTAGATGCAAAATGCTTATTACGCAAAGCATCACCGGCCGCTGCCATCTGGGCATTATGAGAAACGTAGTTCACAGCAGCTGTACGTTGCGATAAAACATTTTGTACCATGCCTTATCTGTGCAATTAAGTTTGCTTTCAGGTGGCAATTTAAAATCATTGAAGGTAATTTATTCTGTAGCAAAAACATGTACAAATATGTATATATATTACAAAAAAAACAGAACCGAAACACTAATTGGTAGGAGTGGTTTTGTTTTTTCCCCCCCATCTCCCTAAACTATGATCATTCCAAATAAACCAAACATACTCAAGTTAAACTTAAATGCTTTCTTCTATGATTTTTTCTAAAAGCAGTATTTAATAGTTTGGTTTTTTTAGCTAATAGCAGATGTTTGCATTAGTGGTGACTGTTCTTATCATTAAAAGGGATACTATCATGAAAATACATTTTTAGCTGAGTAGTTTTATTACAAAAATAATGTAATATCCGCCCTGATTAGCTTTATCCTGTGTTATAGCTTTACTTATGAAGAGTCTTTGCGCGTTGGCAGGAGACTCATTCACAAAATATTTGTAGAGAGATGTTGCTGATTTAGCAGAGGCTTTCGGTTTATAGCAGTATGATATAGCAAAGATAAAACACAGCAAATTGGTAAAATTACTTTCCTAAATGTATCAAATTACATATATATTGATGTTAAAACTCATCTGCGCCATTTAAGCTGTTCTTTAGCTACATATCATCATTTTCACGATGGTGTCCCTTTAAACAGAAGTAGTGTTTTGGTAAAGCATACTCTCGACTGAAGATGAACATGCGTCTCTTGGTATTCATTAAAGTGACATTTGATAAAAATATTATAGGCCCACATTTGGGATTTTATGTTATACCATACCAAGTTAGTAGTCACCTATATTATAATATTAACTTTTATACATATATTATACAGGCATCTAGAATAGCATTTTCACCACGCCATGTTCATGTTCAGTAAACAGAATTGTATGCTGTGAAAACCGCTGCATTGCGCATGGAGATGTTTTGTTATTTCATTGTATTGCTTGGTATTTTGGGGACTAATATTTCTGAAGGATCAAGCACAAATGATCCAACTTCTTTGAGTACCCTGATAACTGTCCCTTTTCTTTCTTTCCTCTCGGACTACAGGTTCCTGAAGAGGGTTTCTGTGAATCTGGGCGAGATGTTGAAGGCGGTTACATGCAGCTTCTTTAAAGGGGAGGGAATTAGGCCGGGGAACATGTGAGAAAAGTAACATGCATGAGGGCATGGTACCAACATACATTGTTGACTAACACAGACCTTCCATTTACCCCTATGATGCATGTTCTGTGCAGTGGAAAATGCAACAAGGTTCAACCATTCCATCTTTTCATCATTTTAGCAAAAATCCCATCAAAGGTGGAAAACATACTAGTGAATGTTAAATATCGCTGCGTTTACTGCCTTCAATTATACTCTAAGATAATCTAGGTAAAATTCTTCTGTCTCCTGAGCAATGATACCCAACAATGTAATAATCTGAGATTGTAGTATCCATTGTGCAGGAATCACGCACCTTTCCCTGATAACACAAGAACACAGAATATCAAAGGGTCATCATCATGCCCTAGGATTTGTGTTTTTAAACCCAAAATATGTCCCCAGACTCGACATGCAGTAATCCGCCTGCTTTGCAGCTTTTCAGGATATTCACTAGAGTGTTTCTCTCTCATTGGAGGCTAATACGTGAATGTCTGCCTGTGCCATCTCCATATTCTACCCTAACACCGCATGTACCCGACTTTCCTCACTATCATTTGTATTTTTTCCGTGGGCTATTCTTTTCCATCCCATGGTCTGTATGCCTTCTTTCCCTCTTAAGCAAAACCACGATTGACCAATTGTATTCATATCATCCTTTTTCTATCGTTTTGCTGCTACGGCTGTCCATCTCTTCCAATAATTTATTACATTCCAGTTTTTACATCGGTGATGGATACATTTATAGGCCTACGATTCTGTCTTGCATGTGGACCGCTCTTGGTAAAAAGAACTAGAAATATGGGTCAAGTTATACATATCGATCAAGAAGGTCATTCTATGCAGGGCACTGAGCATTTGGCCAAAGAAGATCTTCACCGTTCTCTAGACCAAGTTGACTACTTTCTGTTCTGATGCTGCCTTAAACTGGAGTGCCTAGGATATTGATTGCCAATGCTACCAGAACAGTATCAAGTTTTACTTCTTTTCTCAATAATTGGCTTATTGCGGTGGTTTTTAACCCTATCCTCGGACTCCTTTTTGGATCATACGTTTGAGATAGCCCGCCAGTAATCCTGTGATCTACAAAATGTAGTTAATACATCCCTACGGGGGTTTAACTTTACGGCTGGCGATTTCTGAGAATAGGTCAGAGAATGGCCGTCTTGGCGTTCTCTCATGATCCCGTTAAGTGTTTAAAGGTCCTGCAACCACCTGATTCCGCGATATAATGTGCCACATCTGCAGTCGTAGGCATGTTCTATGAGTAAATACATTTTACGCTGTAAACCATGTAACACAGTCCTTATAATCTGTCCATAGTTTTTTGAAATGTACAGTGTTTCCTTTTGTGGCTGGGAAATGACATTTCCATTTACTACAATTAGAAGTCTAGAGTGTGTAATCTGGCAATCTTTTCTTGTTATGCTGAATATAGATGATTCTTATAAAATGTTGTGCACTTTTTAAGTGTATTTCTGATCTGTTTATATTGTGTATAGAGGTGTTCACTGCACCAACTTTAAATCTCCGGACAGTTTCCAAACCTGTGATATACATTCCCTGGTTAACTGTTTAATAGAACTCATTATAGAGCATTGTTTCTGTTTTTTTTTGTTTTTTCCTGTGTAACAAAACACAGGAACACCCCCCATTGCTTTCGAACGGTAACCACGCACATGCATAGTTTGCCCCATGCTTTTGCCATGTGTTTTTTCCAAATTTTGTCACATGGCGGTTTCACATAATGTTGGTAATGACCCCCATACAGGGGGCAGTTGTGTGATACCGTACAATAAATTAAGTATAACAGAGCCTATAGTTTTCTAGGGTATTCAAGAATCCCACAGGGTCACATTCTGCTTGCAGCTGGACAACAATAGTTACTGCCCATGGACAGCTGTGTACATCCAAATCTTATCAAATGGGTTGACATGGCATTCTGAATCTACATGCTATCATCGCCTGAAGATCACAAGAGTCATAATCTAATCCCAGCTGGAGACTGGCAAATATGTCCTGCTAGTTTGCCGGATCAGGCAAATCATGCCTTCGTTCCATCGCTCCGGTACCATTTTTTTGTGTTGCGCAGTAGTTTGCAATCCATTCCTGCTCGCTAAACATTCTGATT
The DNA here is from genome assembly GCA_029215755.1 of Spea hammondii. Lineage (NCBI taxonomy): Eukaryota > Metazoa > Chordata > Amphibia > Anura > Pelobatidae > Spea > Spea hammondii. Next base: position 39,763,509 of record JARDYJ010000007.1, read on the forward strand.
TTATGAAAATTCCGAAGTCGTTGGTGTGCCAAGGGAAAGGATTACGAACCATTCATCTGGCTTTAACATTCTGTTAGACGTTAGGGGTTGTTTTTTTTTTAGGGGTTTTTTTTTTTTTTTTACAGACATTTTTCTGGCAATCTTCAGCGTTCTCTTTAATTGTTTTACTATGATGTCTGGACATTTATCTTTATAGTAAAAAAACAAAAACAAAAAAATGCCACTATTAGCTTATAGTATACACATTTGGAGCTATTTAAACATTGGATTAATTTTTTGAATATTATACAAGGGTTATTTATATAATGTGTATTTTTAATCATAACTGACAAAACTACAAAAGCGTAGTTTTTCATTTTTCTTTTGTGATATTTAACCATTTTTGCTTAAAGGAGAGTTTGTACAGCAATACGAAGCAGGCTTCTCCAGCAGTAAAATGGGCTGTGACTGATAAGAATAAATATACAATTTTTCATGTTATGGTCCACTGTATCATAGGGTTCACTCTTCAAGACTTACGAAACGACTCTTCTTTATCTGTGACTAACTGTTCAAAATGTTGTTGTTCCAAGCTTCAACTTCATATGGAACATTGCAGTGTAAATGAATCTATTGCCTAACTGTAGGAAAAAAAATTGTACTTGCACACTTATTTTTCAAATCATTTGTTTTGGAAAAATTGAACGTTGTCTTAAATTTTTACGTTTTTTTTCCTTTTTTCTCGAGCATATTTTTCTCGTGCACACGTTGATTTTTCTTATTGTTAAATGCGTTGAAACTTTAAGAATAGTGTTCTCTGTTGAGAATATTTTAATTAAATAATTAAAAAAAAAAAAAATCTTCAGCGTAATGTCCTTATTTAATGTGCTTCTTAACTTGTAATGTAATCAACCTCATCCAAAATTGCCGGCAGTACATGTTCAAACTATATTCTTGCTTTTCATAAGAATGTCTTTATTCAGTTTCTGAAAAACTACCAGAAGTGTCAAGGTGCGTCTTTTTATCCATTTTTAATTTCTTTTGTTTGTCCAAAAACTAAATAATTCTAAACACATTTAACTGGTCAATATTTTGAGATTGATGAGAAAAAAAAAATTGGAACAATAAATAAATATGCAATGTGCATAATCTTAAAAAGAGAAACTATACATCGTACATTTACAGAAACATACAGCTCATGGAAAATTAAATCCACTAAATTTTTAGTTTTGACAATTTACAGTCAAAGTATTTATATTAAAAATACTACAAATCAAATATATATTTCACATTAACATATTAGAATGGATTGAGGAGAGGTCGTGTCTGTCAGCAGGGCGGCTCGAGCTTCCTTGAGAGCGCTGTGAGAATCTGGCTGAATTTTTGGTACCGTTCGCTCTGATTGACTTGTGCTCCTTTGCTGCCCCACAAGAGTCTCATCTGAAATTCTGTTTTGAAGACTTCACTCATCTCGATGTCTGGTTTAAATCCTAGTGTGACAGTTGGACAAAACGTGAAAATATTTCACTTTTAATCAGCTTTTTGTGTCATTTTACAAATTGTCTCAGGCGAAAATAGATTTATGTGCAGGAATCGCATGCATGAAAAAGATAACCACTTCTTGTATTGAAATTATTTTGAAATGCAATATATTTTAGAGCATTTATAAGTCTATTCATAAATGTGTCTCTACAATTTGAGATCCTAAATATAAATAATTGAAATGGCACTTTAATTTGTTAATCCATATTTTATATTTTTACTGTTAATAGTTTTGATTTTGAAACTTTTACATATATATGTGTAAATGTTACAATATGTTTTCATATAACATATGCTATACAAATAAGGCCTTTATTAATTATGTGCTTATTTAATAATGGCACCAGTATCCTCTAGGGCTTCCTCAAAACAAATATGTAGTTCAATACATTTCCAAGAGTAGGAACATTAAGTAGGAACTGTCGCGGATTTCCCATAACCACCTAAACTTCTTGAGTATTAATAGCTTTATGTTTGCAGTAAGTATGATTGTTATAAATTTACTTTATAGGATGTAGCAATCGGCAACAAATAGGAATTTTATAGTGCAGCCATAACTTAGCAGGGTGGAATAATCATCCAAATCTTGAGGTAAGAAAAGGTAAGGTGGCTGCTCCCAATGTTTGCACGTGATGTAGGTTTTCGCTATGTATATATTGCTTATTTTGCTCATTTAAATTATGAAACTGTGAAGTGTTGACTTTATTTTTTATTTTTTTATGGAAGAAAAGTGATTCTGGCACCAGGAGCACTCAATGGAAGTTCCATGCCATTGGCCCAGTTGTGATAATACCACGGTTCAACCTTTGCAGCACAACCGCTTTTTCAGAATAACCTCCAATTCTCTTTTCTTACCTTCCAATAGCCTCTCTGCATTACTTTGATACAAAGCTGCATTTTCAGCCACAAAACGAGCCGTTTCCAGATGGCTAAACGTTATTTCACAGCCTCGATCGTTGTTTTCCCAGTAGTCCATTCCTTCAAAAATAACGGACTGGCGCTCCAGCAATATGATCAAGGGCATAACCAGTGGGACAGTAAGGTTTTCTTGCATCGAAAACATAGCATCTACAATAAGATACAAGTTATGTTGCATTAGATCTCCATCCAAAGTTTTGTTTTAGAATTGGTTAAAGGTGTGGAAAGTGACTGATATTCAAATAATAAATCTGAAAATGTATACTTCCGAAAACCTATCTCTAGCAATATTGAGGGTATCGGACCTTTGCACTCTTAGAACACAAACCTGCTTGTCTCGTGAAGGAAATATAATGTTACGGTAAAGCTCGGCTAAAGTAATAAGGAACCCACTGCAGTAGCAATCTGAAAGAACCCTTTCTGAAAATATTGATCTAGTTGGGCTGTAACAGATCACTAAATAAAACAATACACTCATAAAATAAATCTGTAAATGTCATATGCAAACATTACAAATTATTATAAAGTCCTATGTAAAAATGGTGTGGTTTTAAGATGTCTCTTAAATCAAGAATTGAACCTTGGGTGGGGGGCAAATTGAAGTGGATTCCAGCAAACTCCCTCAAAACGTCTTAACCCTATGAGTTCTATTCCGATTGTAAAAACTAGGTTGACTTACACACGTGGGTACCCGTATCTCGATCGTCCTGTTAATAAATGTTACTGGACAAAGCAACTTACTTCCTCCTTCGTGTAAAGTTTTGCTAAAGGGTTTCAGCTGCTTCTCATAAATGATAGCGGTCTGCGTGTACTGGTGCCGTAGGATTGTCCACGTGTGTTCCAGTCTTGTAATCTAGAGAGGGGACAAAAGTGTTTTCATAAGTAGCCGTTTCAAAAGATTTTAATACCTTGGTTCGTTTAATGTATTTTTGTACCTGAGGCATATCCAGTGCTTTCATTATAGCAGTAAAGGCATAGAAGTCCCCCAAGTACTTCAGTTCCACGGCGAGTTGAATGATCTTGTTTAGCGTTGCAACTCTCTCCTCCAAACTTCCCGTGCACCCCAAAACATCCACGGCAATGCCAATCGCCATTGTGGTGTGCCTGCGATATATTAACAAGAATCCACAGCTCGTTCAATGGAAATTGTGACTGATTGTGTTTATACACGCACCATACATGCTAATGGCATGAAGTAAATGGCTGTTTAAATATAGATTCATTGGCTGCCTTCTCTCAAAGCTACCTTGATTGGGTTTGACGTGTCATCGGACATTAGTCTTCCGGGTAACTTATTGGTATTCATACACCCGCCATGCGATGGTCTAATATGAAATATTATTAAGACGCTGCAGAGAGCCCGGTATCTGCTATCGGATGATGGCGCGGGGATAGTAGTTCATTTTTATGCTAAAATTACTTTTCAAGAACACATGAGCTAACTAGTCGGCTAGCGGTATGTGCCAGATATCGTCCATCGTTTTTTTGGGAGGTTTTTTTTTCCCCGTCTAATGTTACCTAGAACTTTGTTTGACTCTATGTATTCCGTTCCTGTTTTAACGACAATGAATCATGACGCTATATAGCCAAACAACTGATAAAGGTCGTATAAACCTGTTGTGTTATCAGAATGAAATGGTTTTTCATCTACGTTTCTAAGCTACTTAATCTTTGCGGAGACTGACGAGAAAAATAACTCGTTACATATTGAATAGATGTTTACCTTTCAATTAAGTCGAGGCGCAGTTGATGTCCATATGGCAGAGTTATGAGTTCCAGGCCTGAGTTCACTCCCATGATCCTCCTCATCTCTGGCGTGACGTCCAGTATCCTAGCAACCTGTAAGGAGCACACGTTCATACATATGTGTCCAGGAAGCGCTTTGCTGACATATGATAGGATATTTTTTTTACAATTCTATACAACTGAATTTAGAATACATGATAATCAAAAATCACAGAATGAGAGTGATTTCACACAATATATTGTAATTTTGTTTTTGGAAAGGGTATGAAACCTACCAACTTCTATGTCAATGTAACCTACCTCGCTTTAGGTTGGCTCCTGCTATACCCTAAAGAAACATTATAATGCTTCACGCAACCTATACTGACAAGTGCTCTACAATTCTAATTAAATGGGGTGTGATGTCATTCATCTGATAAAGTTAAAAGGTAAACCCGTGAGACGCGCTAACATATGCTTAAGAACACACTGCGGGACATTGGGATATTTCTGTTATGGCGATGTGTTGGGGGGCTTAGAACTCACTGAAGTGAAAATACTCCTCTAAATTAAGAACTGAGGACTTTTACACAGAAAATATCCCAATTTATACCAAACATGATAAGAATTCCACAATTGCAACAAGTGCAGTAATTTATATATATATATATACTACCTGAACATCAAAGGTATTTAAAAAGATAAAACAATCTTATTTATCTCCACATGCAAATCAAGGCCACATTGAGACTAATACACACAACTTATCTGCTGTCATGACTACTAGTGACATCATATGTTTAGCACCACCTGGTCTGACACAGGTGCACATTCTAAGTCCCGGTGGCTGTTTTAGTCATTGGGGGGATTATCAAACATTAGAGATTCCCTTAATCTATCCAATGGGAATCTGTTATTTTATTGCATAATGCATGGTTATTCCTCCCCTTGGTGGAATCTCATTGGTTCTCGCAGCCACATAAAGGAGGGGAAGTTAGCGCAACAGGTACCGTGTTTCCCCGATAGTAAGACACCCCCGATAGTAAGACGTATCGGGAGTTTCAGAGGGGTCAGCTAATATAAGCCGTACCCCGAAAGTAAGACATATGTCTTACTTTCGGGGAAACACGGGGGATTTGCCTACGGCCTACGGCCGCATTAACGCAGGGCATAAGGGGCGCCTGCCCCTTAGGCCCGCCGCACCTGCGACCGGGTCCGCCACTCTAAGGGGCCGGGAAGTCCCCACCAAGGCCGGCCTTACGTGTCTGCGGCCGCACAGGATTTAAATTAAAACATCGGGGTTTTTTTTTTAACTTTATTTAACATCCTCCATGTTAAATAAAGTTAAAAAAAACTTTATTTAACATGGAGGATGTTAAATAAAGTTTTTTTAACTTTATTTAACATGGAGGATGTTAAATAAAGTTGAAAAAAACCCCCGATGTTTTTATTTAAACCCTGTGCGGCCGCAGACCCCTAAGGCCGGCCCCTTAGAGCAGGGCCGACCTTTGGGGTGTGCGACCGCACAGGGCGCCACACTCCAGGGGGTGCCAACCTGCGGCACCCGGCACCCCTCCAGAGACGGACAGTAATGTCCGCCGCTGGAGGAGCAGGCTCGCAAGGGAGCGGTATCGGAGGTCTTTAACAGACCTCCGGCTCCCTTGAGTGATTTTAAGCCGGGTTCAACCCGGCTTAAAATCACTCAAGGGAGCCGGAGGTCTGTTAATGACCTCCGATACCGCTCCCTTGTGATCTGCGCGGCAACAGCTGTTGTGCGCCGGGGTTTCTTGTCAGATCCCGGCGCACAACACTGAAGCCGCGCCCACCGCTGTCCGTGCCCTCTGACCCGGAAGGAGACAAGAACTGGCGAAGAGGAGGAAAAGAAGCTGAAAGAAGAAAGGAAAGGTAGGAAAGCATTAAATTCGAAAATTTTTTCCCAATATAAGACATACCCCGAAAGTAAGACATAGTGGGGCTTTTAGGGATAAAAAGAAAGTAAGACGCTGTCTTACTTTCGGGGAAACACGGTAGTGATTTATTTTTTTTGAAAGGTCAATAAGACCAATACAATAGTCATTAATATTTTTAAATCAGAAACCTATATTTCTGTCTGCAAACAGGTGAAAGTCCATATAGGCAGTTAAGATAAAACCATTAATGCTAAACTTTTGGTCAAATTAAATGCATTTGTTTTTAGTGCTCTTGCCCAGAGTGGCCACTAGAGGGCACAATCCTTACACGCAGTGAATTCACCTTTTAGGAAGCTGCTTCAACTAATTAACTCTATCCTTATACTATCCCACCCATTTATTTTATTTAAGCACTGTGTCCAATTATGACATCATCAATCCCTGTTCTCATGTAGGCTACATAATTATTGATGTCACATATTGCACTGGTCAAACTTGTCTCTCAAGTCAGTCTCTGGTTTTGTGATTTATTTAAAACAGAATATACACTGATATATTAAGTCACTGAGATGCTTGCTAAAGACAAAGCCACACACTGCTCGAATATCTTCTTCACAAATCACTCCTAGGCATTTTCAATAACACTAAAAATAGGGTGACACCAGCAACCATCAATTTAGAAGAAGTTAGAATCAAAGGAAGAAATTAACATCCATGTTACAAGACATATATATATATAGAGTATGCAGGGAATGGGTTCAGACTTGTAATCTTATTGGTGAAGATCCGTTATGAAATCTTACCTCGAATTCAACCAAGAGAACTGATAAACATACTACTGCATGTAGCATTTGCAAACCCAGTTGAATATAACTTCTACTTATTACAATTTCTTTATCTTATTTCTTTTGCTTCAATTGAAAATAATGTAAAAATGCTGCAGGTTACCTTGCAGTCCATTCTGAGGATATGCTTTGCAATAGTCCGTGGGTCATTGTTGGTAAAGAGTTCCTTAGCCCGTCTCAGCAGGCCAGTTTCAAGGGGTTTATTCTCCGGAGTAAGAAGAATCGATTCAAAGTCAACTGGGTTAAATGATGAAGTTGTTTCGTATGCTGGCCTAACAAATTCCGCTTCCTCTATTTTCTCTCCGAGGTCTGATGCGGAGTATTGGGATATACTGTCCTCCAGTATGGGGAAACTGTTCTCTGAGTTACTAAATGACAATGTTTCTTCATCTGTTCTCTGACCTTGAACTAAACTGTTCCTTGAGGAGGACACATTTACCCACCCACAATCCTCAATAGGGTTAGGATGCAATTCACAATAGTTTGCTTCGGAGCTTTGCCATACAGTTGGAGACTGTGGATGCTTCATGTAAGGTGCCTTGCTGGGTTTCGGAGGAGGTCTTGGGCACAGTTGGCTATCTGACCCTCGTAACGCTTCAGCCAAGTGGGCTTCATTGCTAAATCTCCTGACTTCTGTTGGGCTTAAAGCAGGTTCACTCCCTGTCCTAAAGACGTGTGGCTTAGGAGATAACCTTCCATCCACTCCTGGTGTTACGTAGTGAGTCCGAGTCCCTGTAAAAATGATACTTATGAAGTGAATAATAATGGACGTGTTTTCTGTTGTTGATGAGATATTAAAAATGCTGGCAAATAAACTCATTTTAAATTGCATGTAAAACAGGTCAATATATCAATTACCCCAAATTCCAGGAGCTAGGTGAGATTTTCCCAACCTTGATTTTCACAAACTCTTCTTTACCAATTAAATCCCAGAGTGCATTCATTTAGATACCCTTCAAAAACAGCCGAATAAACTGATATATAAGACAAAGAAAAACTATCGTAGCCTCATTGACCACAACCTACACCTACTGCACAGCTCATCACAGTCATCATCATCATCATCTCAGATTGTAGACCTTAGGACAAATTTCAATTGACCCAGGAGATCCCCGCAAAAATCTTGCAACAAGAGCAGAAGCTGGTAATTAGCTATTAATACAGTAGTTCTTCCATTATAACAAACCTCCCTCGAAGGGCAGTTAGAAACCCATCACACCATGTACATCAGCTGATTGTAACCAAGTCATAAACTGGAGCTGAGAAACTCTACCTGAAGACCATAGATGGCCAACGTTGACCTTTTGGCTTGTCCTCTCATTGCGTTCTCTAAAGCAAATATTTTTATCCAACAAACCTAGTGAGTAACAGCAGTTCCCCCCAGCCTGGAAACATACCTATCGGGAGGTAACTCTCTGACTGGTGAGCCTTCAGCGGCCGCCTCTTCTCATGCATATCATCCAGACAAGCTGGTTGACTGCCACTTTTCTCTTTGTTTCTGTGGAGAACACAAACATGTACTTTATGTAGTTTATATATTGCAGGACTGAAGTGGACCGAAACAGAACAATCTGACAAAACTCCAAAATAAAAAAGTAAAATATTTTACATTATAGAGGTTTGAAAACTACTGTATAAAATGCTCTCACGCACCTGAGCAGATTTCCTCGGACCGGGTTGAGCTCTTGTGATAGTCCATGTCCTATATTTAAACTCAGTCTTTTTGGGGTTTCCGACTTTCCTTCCAAAGCACCCATTTCCAGCCGCCTGATGGGAGAGGTCCCATACTTCTCCTCTATGCACCTCAGAGGAACCGTCCTGTTAATTGGCTGAAAGATGATGGCTCCGCTTTGCTGTGACACCGGTTTGCGGTTCCCCACGTAATATCTAACCAAAGCAGGAACGTTGTCAAAACTTTCATGTTCAAACTGGTACTGAATCCGGCTGTAAGCCTCGTTGAGTCTGATGACTACTTTATTTATTTTGAAATGCTGGGAGAGATTTTTCCACTGACAAGTAAGCACAAAATTTCCAGGACTTGACAAAGAATCCCTTATCAGGAAATCTCCATCTCTCTTCACCAGGCTTTCCGACACCTGAACACGAGGAAACAAGGATTTCTTAGTTTCAGTAATCATAATTATATATATTACAAAATATATTTTTTAGCTTGATTTCATAAAGATTATTGCAGAAAGCCACTTGGATGACGCGTCCTCACTTTGTGTACAATCAGTGGGATTTCACTTTGTGTATATTTTCACCCAGGTTTATAAAGCATGTAAGCTTCTCTTCCATAGAGGGGAAAAGTAAAAGATGTTTGATTTCACGGAACTCTGCGATGTTCATTAACTTTACAGTCCTGTCTTAAAACGAACTGTCATGAATGTCTTATCTGAGAAAGGTCTGTTGTATATTATTATAGGGGATTGTGACTTTGCAGGCAATATTTACCACCGAAACATCCTGCATAGTTTCACGCTACATAAAACTACAATATCGCTTGTATCACTAACTTCTCACCAGCGAAAGGTTAATGGGCACGGCAGAGGACTGTATAACCTGTAACCTGAGCTGTTGCGCCCTTTAGCCTCTCCCCGTTAAAGCGACCCATCGAACACAGCGGGATGGGGGTGACAGGCTGCGAGGGTAGCAATAATTATCAAATCGATTGAGCAGATTGTAAATATAGTGTAACCCAAAAAAGAACAGAGGAGGATCCGAATACCCTCTCCTTCCATGTCATCGCACATTACAGCCCTCTGGCACTCAAACAATCCAATCCATTCACTGCGACATTCATTTCAATCTTTTAATATTCCCCAAGTTTTATTTTCAGCGTGAATGCGATTTATTAATAAGGAGGCAGCTGCCCTCATCATACAAGCTGAGGGTTTGGAGCCGTGAACTTGCAGGCTCTCAGTATAAATACAGTAAATGACGTCAGGGCTATTTAAATCATGTAAACGGACACTCGATATTTTCTCCAAGGCAAGGTCCTTGGCAACTGCGCCAATACATAAAAGTCTTTATTTTTTTTAAGGCAGATCAGTGTTTTCCTCCCCAAATACAAAATTTTAAGGGCAATTAAGGATTTTGTTTTCCTTTAACCTCCAACAAACAGTAACCTGTGACTTTAGGTAAAATATAAGACAGCACTGCATTTAGAGAGAGAGAGAGTGAGTGAGTGAGTGAGTGTGTGTGACTTTCTTTTTTGTCCTTCAGAATGCCTAAACTGCTCTTTTATTTATGTAAATGTCAATTCTTTGAAAGGATTGCTCTTGAGGCTCATTGATGTTTATTATAAAAGCGATAAAACTGAACTCAAACACAACATGTAAATGAAACATTAAAGCACGTGTGATATTTCATTAACCTGTGCAAGGATACCTAAAACTGAAACATGAGAGAACCAATTGGCCCATCTAGTCTGTGTGTTTTCCCTGATGTAAAGACCTTAATCAGTCCTTGGTCTCGTCTCAGGATAGCTTTATGCCTATCCCATGCAGGTTTTAATTACCCTAATGTGTTAACCTCTACCACATCTGCTGGGAGAATGTTCCACTTATCTACAACCTTCTCATTAAAGTGAAAGTTGCCAGCTGAAGATTTTTAGTACCCGTGGCGCGCTGGCTGTGTGAACTGATGTAGAAATGGGTGTAATAGAACTTAAAGGGACATGAGCTGGTCTGATGATAACATTTAGGTATGAGCTACATGCATATAATAATCCAAAACCCCCGGGTACTCGAAGGATTAGTGAAAGGCGGTTTACACTACAGAGTGTAATCATATCTCATTTGATATATGTACGTATTATCTCATGTGAGAACACTCTGTCTTCTATTATCTTAAAGGGTGTTGCTTTCACTGTGGCTAAATATATCCACTCCTAGAAACCTCAGCCATATTGAATTACACAGAAGTGAGAGAGAGTTCCTGAAAAGAATTGAAACTGCCCTGTCTGTTAACTTGTTGTGTGCTGATCCACAAAAAGAAACTTGATGGTCCCTTTAATTCCCAGCGGAGTTTGATACCAGCACAGTGGGTTTGATGTATGGGTTATCACATAAACCAAGTAGTAAAGGCATGTTAATTGTATTTCCACCTGTCGGCGACAGAGCACTTATCCCATTTGGTAAACAGACAAATAAATGCGGTTCCGAGCCATAAAGCCCTTTCTTACGCACCCCCTGGTATTCTGCTCTCTGTGCTCCATTCACTTTTTCCAGCTTCTTATTGCGTTCTCGTTGGTAAAGGTGTGTTGGGCAAACATTGTATAAGCCAGGTGACTTCACTGACGAGTAACCTAATACACCTGCTTCCCACGACCTGCTCCACAATGTGCAGAGCACTGAGTGACATTTTAGGAAGTGAAACTCCCTTCTGTAGCTATTCACTATCAGTCCCATCACTCCTAGCAGGGGATCATGAGAATTGCAGTTTGCCAACCCATTCTAAAAATATAACCCTTAACATGGTCTAGAGGTCAAACTATACGGTTGTGTACACTCTGTGTCAACATAATATTTCACTGGCCGCTAATTAAGGGAATTATTAACCTTTTGCCCATTACATGTGATTAGCTTATTAACCCAGTGTCTGCCTCTCATCACAGCCAGATTTTTCTCTGTAGGCTCATACGATATAAAGAGTCATACCTGGCGTGGAATCCGGCCGTGGTACCAAGCATGGCTGCGTAGGTCATCGCTGCTCAACTTTAGCTCTTCTTCTAACTCTTTCTTAAGTTTGTCCGGCGTTCCTCCATCCATAATATAACGATCTTTGGAGAACTGCGGGATTAAGAGAGAGAGCGAGAGCGCTCGGTGAGACGGTGACTGCTGGGATAACACCTGTCGCCCTCCGCAGTAGGTAACCTGCTAACAGGAACTTTCATTTTGTCCTTTGTCACCGGTAACTCTGCTATGGGAGTTGCCTTCCATAATCCCGCCTGCCTCTTTGATCAAAAGCCGACATGCAGAATCGAATGCAGCACCTGGAGTCACACGCAGCTCTACAATCACCCAACTGCCCTTTGTACTGAGTTTATGAGTCAATACCTTCAGCCCGAGGTTAACAGTTTCCTTACTGCGGAGCCACGATCCAGGCACATAACCAGTGCCCACATAATAACTATAATCACGCGCTCTTACTGATAACCATTTTTATTGATTTCCAAGCAGATATGGTTTGTAAGAATAAATAATTAGACCTTCTTCCCCATTAAACCTGTTTACAATGTGTTCCACAGGAGGAAGGGAGTGTGAACATATAATCTTTACAAAGGTTTTTATTACCATACTGTGTATAGGTGTGTCAACGGCTGGGTGACTTTTAATGAAATAAGTAGTTTTCATCAGATAAATCATACTCAACGTCTTGGCCGCATCTGGACAAGCTGTGGAAACCCCTATTAATGTTTGATATGACCTGAATAAGGCAGCTTCTCTGCTAGCGGGACCCTGGCAGTGGGACATATTCTTCTGAATATGCCTTGTATATAAGAGGGGTCCAGACGGGGGCTTAGTTGGATTATGTAGCCCCCACAGTAGTAATGTAGCAGCCGGCACTGTGCACTGAATACAGGCATCCGTGCATGGTGAGCAAGAAACCGGGAGTGTTGGGAGGTATGGTGTTAGCATATGTGTATGAGTTAGTATTTGTTGCGGGGTTTTTGGGGCCACTTTGCTTGGGCCAGGGGGTGCACAGTGATAAGAAATAAGTGTGTCTGTGGGTGAGCGGCCCTTCTGGAGGAGGCCTTTTACTCAATGATAAAAGGTATTGGTCTTGACTTCTTTAGAAGAAAGGTGCTTATCTCAAAACAGGTGGATTAATAGCTAGTATGCGGTTATAAAACGGTGCCAAAGCAAACTAATACATTTCAGTAACTATTATACTGCCTCAAATAAAGCACCAAGCACATCAAATATCTCGTAAATTGTTAATATACACAATATCTCTGATTGTTCCTTATTAAAGTCTATGTTCCCTTTAATAAAGACGTTATTTCAGCTCGGTAAAGCACTCGGTCATGTTCTCTCAGCAGGCTTATTGGACAGCTGGAGCCTATAGGCTTCCCAAAATGCTGAGTACGCTATACAGATGTGAGAGCATTCCACGCCGGCCTTTTGTCAAACCACGCACAAAGTGGCAAACTGTGAGCTCAGCTGCCACTGACATGCGGGCCAAAGAATGACTAGCTGGGTGGGCCCATAAAAGAAATATGTGCTGGCCACTTACACAAATAATTGGAAACGCTCTCTAAGGTTTGTTATGCTCAATCATATATTTTAAAACAAAATACCAATTAAGCCTTCAAGATAGATGCAGGTTAATTATACATATTGCTTCACTTTTACACACTGACCCACAGTTCTGTGACTACCAGAAAGTCAAAAGAGGATTCTTTATTAAAATTTCATTCTGTAAATTAGCTATTTGAATTTTTCTCCTTTTGCTCGTTTAGATTTATCATCATCACCTATACATCAAAAACAAAGAGGTGCCAAAAGGAGGACAAGGCAAGACTAATAGTGGTTTACATATACCAGTAATATGTTTTAGGGTTGTTTTAGTGTCTAAGAAACAAATCCTATTTATGCTGATATAATATTTACACGTAGAAGGCATCCATTGTGATTTTATTGTTCCCATTGCCATGAGGTTGTGTGTCCACGAGGCCCCCATACCAGCTGCCTAATAAATCTGCCCCATCGGCTACCCAGTGTTCTCCTTTAGAGAGTTGGAATCCAAAATTCTTGCATTCTCATAAAATACTATGGATACGACACACATAGCAAGACGTGACTGCCTGGAGGCTGACAACATCATTCATTATTTACCTGAGACCCACAACTGGAGCATTTTATCTGCAGGCAATATAGGGGTTTCTTTAAAATCCAATTATTAAGGTTTATCATCCAATTAAGCAGTATTGTGTTAAAACACTATTTTGGAACATTATCGTTGACATGTATAGCAGTTCAAACAAAAAAAGATATTTACTTCTTAACAGTAGTTAGCCTTTTAGGGGCCAAAGGAGTAAACATTTAGACGGAGTCTTAGGGTAGGCCACATTACCTCCTTGAGACATTCATACTTATTTAAATAAAACACCACGCAGTGATTAACATCAATAAAAACCGATAATTATTGTTCATTAATTTATAGAGCACCATCATAGTGCATCAAAGGACTTGGACTTAACACAAACAAAAGGTGAGGAGGGAATTGAAAAACGGATTCAAATGCCTATTTTTTTTTCCAACATATTTTTCCATCTAAAGCAAAGCGTTTTCTAAGTTTTTATTTATTTCTGTTTATTTTTGACAAGAGGCAAGGCAACCAAGATGTTCCTAAGGTCTAAACTGGTTCCCACACCCAACCAAAACAGTTACTGTACTATGGAGATGATGTTTGAAATATGTCATTGAATAAAAGAAACATATTTGTATATGGGGATCATATTCTAGAACGTGCTATGTGTGGGATGAGGGGTAGAATTAATGCATGAGAAGCCACCTGTGCACTAAAAGACTAAGAAACTTTACATTCTTGAGGATATGGGTGCCATAGAATATTTATTGCATACTGGTACAACTCCCTTCTTGGTATTATATATCAACTGATGCAATACTGCATGGATTTGGAAGATCCTGATCATTGTTCTGTAGAATTACCTTGTATCATGTTACCAAAGCTTCAGATACACTCTTGGCCATCGTTCTGCTGGAGTATTTTAGCAAGCTTTACAATTTCATATTGCCCTTTAATATTTTACTTTGAAGGCTGCTATATTTTATCGAATTCAGATTAACTTGCCAAGAACTTTAAAAGCCATGCAACTGAAATAAAGAATTTCATGTTTGGCAGAGCAATAAAAACAGTAAGTAAATGGGAATGTCTTTTATAGTTTGCACAGTTGGAAAAGCCTACAAAATCCTGAGGTTTATCCAAGATCAATAGTGCTAAATCCTACCGAGTGATTTATTGCAACTTTACATTTCCTCGAAATACTTACTTTTTATGTTTCAACTATATTGAAGCTGCATTATCTGAAAAATGACAACAAATAGACAGTAACATCCTTTGTCACTCGAACCTGTATGTTACACCGCGACAAAATGGAAGCTTTAATCTATTGCACTTATAGAATCTAAAGATTTAACTATGGCTCAGCATTCATTGTATGTCAGGACTGGGAGGCAAGGTGTGTTATAGACTAGGATATCAACTTCAATTGGTTGGGTTAGGGAAAAAAAGAGTAACATTATCGACCGTAGGATGATATAATGAGTTATATATGTTACTAATTAAGACAGGTAATTGTTATGTGAGCTTTGAAAGTCAATTTAAGATGCAGGTTACCTATTGATTCATTGATATATATTTACACCCAAGCAGGGGTACTTAAATATTCAATGAGTGTATTAAGGGTATGGAATACGTTTGTTATCTAAAAGAATTCCCAGACATACCCAGCCGCTACTGCTGCAATAGAAAATGAGATTTTGGTTCTCCTACCGTTTGCACTAAAAAGGGATCAGATGCTCTCAGAAAACGTGTGCCATCCCTAATGTAATCTCTTTCTCCCCAAAGCTCATCTGATCACTGTTTTGCCTTCGAGAGGTCTCATGCTTCCTGTCGGAATGTAAACCGATGCCCTGCGGAGACTATAGCGGGACTACACATTAGTCTACAGCAGCCATCCCTTGAGGCCACATGTCATTACCAGAACATGGATGGATTGCATCAAGCAGCATATAATGTCATTACTAAGATTCTTTCTATAATATAGGTTGAGTCACCGGGCGCTCGTCACCAGGAGATAATATTGCTATCACTCTAAATCCCATAAGAAAGAAAATTGGATATCTTCTTAATCCCATAACAAGAGGCTTATCTTTTGGATTTGGTAACCAAAGCTAACGCCATTATTTCTTTGCAAAGTTACCAAAATATTACTGTCTCAAAACGTCATTAATGAATATCCGTTTAATGTTATTTTACACTCACACACAGATTTAATCTCCCTGCAGTAAAAGGTTTGGAAGAGTGTCCTTCAAAAGCCGGAATAGACCCTTTTGTAATTTGTTTTTAATCCTGGTTATCCAGTCTAGGTAACAAGGAGCTGGATATGACATCATATCAATTCCAGGGCCGTGATGCAAGAAGAGAGAGGGATTCTCATGTAATGAACCCTTTTGTGCCACCACAAAGCCCTTACTTATAAGCCTACGTTACCAGGACCCCAACAGTCACCGCAGTACTGAGTGCTCCCAACGCTTCTCAGTGCCCGATATCTGCTTCAACAGACTAATGAATATATTGTTTTCTACCAGGAATGTGCAATTTGTTTTTTGGGGTTTTTTTTGTGCCATGACATGTTTAAAGATCTATCCCCAAATAACAAGGTAATCCCCTGCAAAGTACCCATATTATGTAGCTTCTGTAGCACCAGAATGATACAACTTTATATATTGTTTATTAGTGAATATTTTTAATGTATCTAAGATAATGCGCACAAAACCTTCTAGTTGTACAGAGACTGAATACATGCTACACTGTAGTTTGTAATAGACAGGAAACAAGAGACATTACAGATCCAATTAATCTCAATACGAATCGATGACACTTCTTTAAGTGGAACTGCCTCACGAATAATGGAAGGACCCATGGGATGTGTTTAAAAAAACCACATAAAACCATTGTCATTTATCAGGGTATCATTACATACACTGTTACTTAATAAGCAAAAAAAAAAATCCTCGGCACATGGAATCAACACGCCAAAAGTTATAAGACATTTATTATTATTTGGAGGGATTTAGCCAACACACTTCATACATACCATTCTCCTCTACGCTTTCTGTATATTTCCACATGGATCATATCCAGCTTTCCTACTGTTTCCAGTTTAAAAGACATTTTAAACACTTACCATTTTCCATACCTACTGTTCATGTATCAATTTTATTAATTTCCTTAACTCAGATGTATGAAAAAGTAACTTGTATGTGTCTCCATGATAATCACTTAACTATCTGTATATGTTAACTTATTCCTCCCTTATATATAAGTAGATGTATATTAAGTCCTAGAGCTCACTGTAAGGGCCATGTGCGTGTTTTCTCCTGCATCAGATCTCTGGCATAAGTCTCAGTGACTTCTCCCTAGTGTTAAAGAGTAGTCCAGACAGGCACCCTTAATCATCAAGAAAAATATCACCTTCAACTATGAAGCTAAGAAGAGGCCAAAACATAGCAGATGGCATTAGTCTTGTGATTTAGATACAGGCTTCTCTTAAGGCATACAAACATCTGAGATGTTCAGATATGGTGATGTGACAGGTTGAGTACGGCCAACAAATTCCAAGCTCTTTACTTTGTTGATGTAATCATATGCTGGTAATCAGGCTACAATAATGTGTAGATAACTATTTATGATCTGCATTCACTGTAACATATTGTGTATGCCACTGACCTTTGAGAAGTTAGGCATGGCAACTGACTACACAATGGGCTACACTAAAAAACTCAATGCAAACCTGCATCACATGAATCAGGATCAGCCATCACCTGAGCAGCCAGTAAGCACGTGGAAAGGGAAACTTTCCCATTACCGATGGGAAATCGGATGCTGAGAAAGTTGTCGGAATGTTAAGACTAGTCTGGAAGGTCAAGGAATCTCAGCTGTGTCTCTCCAACTAAAACAACATAATGTCTGATCAACACACACATCAACCACCACGTTGCATATCATGAACATTTATACAGTAGCTACTGTGAGACGTCTATTCTTAGAAAAACTATGATTGTGTATTTTGCAAAATTATAATACACAACATTGTAAGTTCTCTTACTTTTTCCATGTTATTTTTATAATCATCGGAGACGTTGGTAATGCATGACAAATGCTTCTGTTATTGCTGGAATTATTGTCGGTAAATATGCCTTCACACTGTACATTTAATTAAAGAATGTAACTTTCTGCTTACCCATGTTGCAGTAAGCAAAAGGTTTATTTGCCTGAAAGGGTTAAGTATCTATAACCAAACAAGAAATGCTTATTTGGGGTTAACTGTCTCAAACCGTTTGGAATTTTAACCCTGTTGGGGCTCAACATCTTTAACTCAAACAGATCTCATAGTGTTAAAGACATGATAAATTTAAGTATTATGGCCTCAATCCAACAGTGCATTCTTTCTAAGGCCAACAATACTGGGTGGCTTTTAATCTTCATTTTTTTCAGACATTGACCTCCAGAGTTTAGGAGCAAATGACATGGGAAACTACATCAATGCAAAATACAGACAGATAAAGAGAACAAATTAAATCCTGTTGGATTCATATGAAAGAATTCTCTAAAACTACTGTTAAATTATTGTGGTTTGTGAAATGAGGAGGGGATAGTTGAAAGCCACAGACAATATGTAAAGCAAACTTTAAAGAACAATCTACTCAATTTTCCATGGGAACGCTAAGCAATGCATTCATTGCGTGCAAGATAAACGTAGTACCTTCCCAGTGGCCCCCTATGGACAGGAAATCTTAAAAAATGTCCCTTGTCAGGAGAACCAAGTCAATGGGCATGCATCTTTGCTCATACAAGCACAGCAAGAACACATACAAACACTCTAATGAAACCCTCCGGTAAATGTCCACTCTAGATGTGCCACGAAAACATCAATTTATCAACGTCGAAGGGCACTGTTTTATTTACAATGAGTGTGTGACCGAAAATAAGTGAGTTAAAAACAAGTGAGTGATTGGGCTGCCTCAAGCTCTGTGTTTCTTCATAAAGTCAGCCTGGCCCTATTAGACACATAAATTATGAGATGTCCCTTGGCACTGAAAACCCTGATTCAAGGCCCAAAACAGGTAACTTAATGAATGTCAACCCCCTTATTAAGATGCCTGGGCCAAAGCTAATACCAATCAAAGCCTGGAGCTCAAAATCACTCAGGACCACCCTTAGGCAGGGAAAAGTCAGGCTTCCACCCCAGGAACCTTAGGAGAACCTCACGGTGCTGCTGCTTACTGCACACAAACTCGGTGTTACTCCAGTAAATACGAGTGCTGAGATATGATGTCACATCCCAGCTCTCCGCTTCTTAGACCAGCATCATGAGTGTGAAGGAGAACGGAAGCCGCGCTTGCCCTTTCTTAAGGCCAAGGGGACTTTGAAAATTCTTCTTGCCCTGGGTCCCACATATCCTGAGAGTAGGCGTGAAAGCAAAGCATTATAATCTACCAGGAGGAGGACCAAGCACTCCATGTGTCCTTCAAGACAAAATCCCACACTCACAATGACATCATCTGAAACTCACCTTGGCTGAACTCATCCATGGTTTAAGCAACAGCACAAAGGGTGAAGTTGCCATGTGATCTCTGCTGAATTTAGCCAATTTGACATACTTAAGAGACCGAAGGAGGACATGAACATCACTTGGGCAGCTGTTCTTACGACCTGATGAGAATCTTTTGTTGTACACTGCCATTTACCAACCTTATGAAAAATTTAAGTTTCCAAAACCATGTTCCAGGTGTCACACTGGGGCTAATATTCCTTTTACATGCATACATCCAAATATATAACAGCAGACAGGGATTAGTCATATATAATATAAATACATATGTGGCTGCCAATCAATTACATGCTATTACATATAGCTGTGGACGGTGATCAATCATATGCTATTATTACAAATCAGGAAATGTGGATATTTTATCTTGGAATGCGGTAGTGTATTTATAGTCCGTATCACAGATGATAATATTAGTTAGTTACCAGGACTTGGGCAGAACATGTAACTATATTGGTGAGACCTCTCAAGTTATTTTAAAAATAGCCCAATATCTGTCAAATAGTTAAACGTTGATACATGAGTCTCACGCAGGAAACATATTTGTCCCAGGAGTGCAGAACACAGTAATTTATTTATATATAACCCCAAGTAGCAGTTTTTAGTTAATGGACATCGGAATCTATGGCAAAATATGGCAGACCCGATCACTTTGCCGTCCTGAATGTATCTCCCTTCTTCTCTCCCCACCTTTACAAAGGCTTTCGAAACCAGCGGCGCTGCAGTTTTACTGTAACTAAGATAAATGACAAGTGCACCTACTTCACATAGAACAATCTTTAAATAGACCCACGGATATATTTACACACATAAAAAAGCAAGTCTCCAGCTTTGTTGGCCAGAAACACGTTTTGGATTTTCTTCCCAGGCATACATAAATACTGTGTCACTTTCTCTAGAGAGGAGATGGATTAGGTCAAATGGAAAGTTGCCATGGGAATCTCAGAGCTATCTGAGGCATTAGAAAGGAAAAAAACAAAAATCAGCATAAAAACTTTTTATACTTACATACTATAGAATTTTTGGCGTGCTCAATATATATAGATAGATAGATAGATAGATATACATACAAAAAGTATAGTGCCTGTAAATAGCTACCATACCAGGTATTGTATGTAAAACCTGACGCTGCCCAGGTAAATGTAATAATACAAATTATTTTCCCAAAAATTTTGTTTATACACAAATATTAAGACACCTAGAATGCAATAGCTAAAAATGTTTTTTTTCTGTGGTTGTTCCAACACTACATTTTGTGTTGGAATACTATTTGTTTCCCTTTATTCTCATACCTTACCTAGCCCCGTTTAGACATGCTATTCACACTTTGATATAATGTTCAGATTTTATACTTTGCCTGAAACAGCCAGGTATTGTGCACACATCTTGGGATTGTTTTAGTCCATGTTGCCAGATAACAAAACATAATGAAGCAGCTTTCTCAAGACATTTATATTCTTTTCCCTGACGCATCTGAATAATCCTTACTTATCTTAAAATCATTGGGATTTTAAACTAAGGAAGGATTATTCAGCATTCTGTGCATCTGGTTATCGCTGGAATACAACTCCAATTTATATGTCACTGTTTGAGGATAATTACAACATTGGGAAAGGACAGAACACAAAAGTAGTACCATTATTGTGAATTTTTGTGAACCGGTATGCCAGTTACTTGGAATATCTACAAATAATGAATAATAATTTGAATTTATTTTCCATACTTCTCACCTTGATCTTTAGCAAACATATACCATTCAACGTGTATCCATACATGTAAGATTTGTATGAAGAGATAAGTACATACGTTACATTCTATATATACATCATAATTAAAAATCTTGAACTTATGATATGATTGTCAATGAAAGCTCTACACAGTGTGGAAATACCCCCCTCTCCACAAAAGTGATTTCTATGAGGAAGGATATATGGCACCAAACCACACTATTACACAATGAAGTTATGATTATTTTGATAATTACACATTATTAGTATTCTAAAAGATAATGCATTTCTAAGTCTATTAATGAGCTGGTATTTGTACAGGTCCATCAACCACCATGGCTATACCTTTTTGTTCTTGGAATACGAGTTAATTAAGCACTGACTGAACCCTAACCAAATTGTTGCCTTCCCATAAACGGGAACTCAATGGGTTAAACACAAGATCTGCACAAAAATATTCCAAAATATAATTTATGTTGTACAAGATCTACCCTTCTCAATGTATACCCCAGCGTAAGACCTACCTTAACCCCGATAACAGCTTTTCGTTGATAGAAGCAGCACAACACTGCTGCGAGATTCCCAAAAACATTGCAAAAGCAATCCTTGGACATTTTCAAATCCTTGGTCTGAAGGTTATTAAGAACTGAAGGTGATCACAGTATGACAGCAATATTGTTTCGTCCCTTAATTTTATACTGTCAGTGCAAAGCTCCAGCTTCTCGTGGGATCCTACATTCTGTCTTCCACCCTGACATTTGTCTTGGCTTATTTGCTCAGATGGAGCTGTGACTATGAACTCGGTGAAGTCTGGCAGGCATCTGCACCGCCTGCCATGTATAGAGTGCAGAATTCTCATGTGATTCCTCTTACTCACCAATGAAATTCTAACCATCTGAATAGCCCTCACCAGCTGAGCTCCCTAAGGTTTTCCTTTCGGTATACAAACCATTTGCATTCCCTCGCTCCTTGCTTTCATACCTTAAGAACCATGCTCAGATCACATCACAGTCATCGTCAGTAGCAGATCCTAGAGACAGGAAACCAATTGTAGGTGGAAGGGTTCAATCGACCCACTGTAAACTCTGACCTCCGGTAGCCAATTCGACAAACGTAAAGAGACGAGTAAAGAAAATGCTAACCACCTGTGATGACACAGATAAGACATCATCTCATCTGTAATGTAGGGATGTCCTGCTTTGTTTGTTTTTAATTTGAAAGCTTCTGCTAGAAGGTCACAGGGACTCAAGAAAGTGCAGCGTATATGAAAGTGTTAAATACTGACTTGTAATAGCATGTAAAGTTAGTTCCAATCTGCTTTGTTTAACTAGGAGACAAATTCACAAACAACGACCGGAGGTCTCAAGAATGTGGTAGCTGTATTTGATGGTTGTTAGCAGCCTTCTATATTCACAGACAAATGCAACAGGGAATGGGATCAGAAATCAATGATTCTGGGGATAAGTCATTTGTTTAAGTAGAAAAATATCTATAAATCATTTAATGACTTCTGTGATTACATGATACAGAGAACCATCTGTACAAAAGGAGAAAACTGGATGCATTCTGTCCCAAAGTGCAAAATCTAGAGCAATCACAACATATACCAATATAAATATTCCTGCTGCTTGATCCAGAAATAATGAGGATTTTCTTACTGTATTGTTATGTTATATTGTATTTTCATATATTAAATTTTAACACTATTGTGTGTTCAATGTATGTATGTAGAATTTCATACAATAATTAGTGACAAACCATAGTTACTTTTCTCTAAGCTAATTAAACCTTTATTTGGCTACCACCACTAACACTGCTGTCTAGGCTTTGAAACTGAAACTGTATTCAATTTAGTGAAACAGATCCAAAGAAACAAAAAATAACACATTGAATTCTGCACAATATTGTTACAACACAGCAACAGGCCCCTAGGGGATAAGCTGATGGGATTTATTCGATCAAACGGCCTCAACTGTACATAAAATATGCACATATATTATCATGTTGCTTGCACTGCATTGGAGGTGCCCAATTTCCATTAGAATTTAGCATGGTGTGAAAACAGGGTCACAAGCATCTTGTTCCATTTAGGTGACAGCTTTGGCAACAACGTGAAAATGAATTCTGCAAGACAATATTTGCTAAGGGCTCTGCAATTAACCTACTCCATGATCAGATCTGGTTATTTCCCATCAACGTCCCATCCCATCAGCCTATTGTGTGTGACTCTTACCCAAGCCTTACCCTCTCTATAGTGTGTCAGAGATCTGACTGCCATTAGATGGAGGGCTCTGGATCCCAGACACAAAGGTACAGGTGTCAATTGGTAAAGAACCCTAAACCTCTAGATTGTAAGCTCATTTGAGCAGGGAGCTCCTGACCTTAAATGGTTATGCACTACTATGCATTGTACAGCACTACAGAATATGATGGCGTTATATAAATCAATAAATAATAATAAACAGCAATGTTTTCTTATTTGGATAATGAAGAACTGTGTGTTTCACCCTTTTGACCTGCCAATCAATTCAATCACATTAACCGAATAGAATTTGTTTGGTGGAAATGTGTTCTAACTTATATATACAAATATTTTCACGAATTGTTT
Organism: Spea hammondii; assembly: GCA_029215755.1. NCBI lineage: Eukaryota > Metazoa > Chordata > Amphibia > Anura > Pelobatidae > Spea > Spea hammondii. The sequence continues at coordinate 39,787,127 of JARDYJ010000007.1, forward strand.
ATTTAGTGCAGCGTATCTGTTTCCGATCTCCCATCACTTTCACCATTCTAGTCCCATGTACCTTGCACGGCCGGGCTCCAGCAGTGCCTTCTATAAGTGCCTACTAAAGATCACGTCTCTGATTGTTTAACCCGGTGTAGTTATGTCATAATGGTAACACCTATGTATTGTTTGTTACATACAAACAATTGCAAAAGAAAGCTTGTAGAACATGGAAAGGGAACAAATAGTTTAATTCCATCGATTTTTTAAATTGTGTCATTTATCTGGAGAGTAACATTCACTCCAATAGGTTTCTCACTCGTTGACTTGTCTCTCTTGTGGCCTGAGGCATTATTTTGAGGGAATGTTTACTCATTAAAATGGAGGAAAGCTATAATCATCACGACTGACTGGATTTATGGGGTTGAAAATAAAGTGTCATGGGATTTTGTTTTCATGAATGTCATTTGTAAGGACATCATTAGCCTGGGAAATGTTGAACAACAGTACTTGAACAAGCTACTAGCTGCCAAAATGATACATGGAAAATGGTTCCATCCAGAGGAATTCCATGCGAACAGCTTGGAAACAATCATAAACACATGTAGAATGAACCACGATCAATGCCCTTACAATACTGATGTATACAGCTTGCCAAACAAGCGTACATTACAGATAATTTACATTATTCATGCATATACACTGCTAGAGGACGGAATGTTTCCTCAAATTAAGCTTGTTTTTTTTTTTTTAAATAAAGTTGCAAATGTTCTGTAAATGTTTATGTTAAGTATGCCATAGGTAGTGTCCTCATTTTACACTGGAAAATCTCCTGATACTAGCATTTTACCATCCAATATCATATAAACAATACTTTTGGGTGTATTATTATGCGGTTATGTCAAATACTTGGTACCGCTATTATTATTATTAAATAATGTTCTAAAATATACAAATCTCACTAAAAGACCTAAGAACAGATACGATGAGAACATGGGATTGTTGGAACAATGTTTCTGATTATTTAGTCCATGATCACATCTGATATAGTTGGGTGCTACACTAGGGCAACAGCAGAGGGGCTTCGGAACTTGGCCCCCTCCCCAGGCCCTGTTAAACTAGGCCTAGGGCTATGTACTTCCTCACTGCCAAAAATGTTTCATGCATTTATTAAATTTGAATCATTAAAACGATAATATGACGAACATTACAATTATATGATAACATAATCACATTACATTCCTAATAATAAAAACACTAATTGATTTATTATATTGTAAATGCAAACAAATGAAGTCATTTTAAAGCTGTAACAATGAGGGATCTGTACACAGATATGGAACAGTATGATCCGCCAGGACAAATCGTGCATCTGATTCATTTTCTGTTTTTACAACCAAATGTACCGTATTTGCTCGATTATAAGACGACCCTGATTATAAGACGACCCCCCAAAATCTGAATATTAACTTAGGAAAAAAAGAAAAAGCCTGAATATAAGACGACCCTAAAGGAAAAAAGTTTTACCAGTAAATGTTAATTCATGTAAACAATTTTTTTAAATAAAAGCTATGATTGAGAAAAATATTTTTTTTGTTTTTATTTCCTTGTATTTTCCAACCTGTCCCCCAGTTACGCACATCTGCCCCCAGGCTTGCCACACCAATATGGCACTGTGGCCCATGATATGCCTTTTAACCCTCTATATGCCACTGTGCCCCATGGTATGCCTTTTGACCCCCTATGTGCCACTCTGCCTCCAGAAATGCCTTATACCCCTATATCCCATTCTGGCATTTAGGGGGTTAAAATGCATATTATGGGGCAGAGTGGCATATAGGGAGGTATAAGGCATTCCAGGAGGCAGTGGCATTAAGGGAGTTAAAAGGCATTGTATAGAGCACTCTATAAGGCATTTCAGGAGGCAGAGTGCTCTATTAAATGCCCCCTTAACGCCACTCTGCTTCCTGAAATGCCTTATAACTCCCTATATGCCACTCTGCCCCATAATATGCCTTTTAACCCCCTAAGTGCCAGAGTGGCATATAGGGGTATAAGGCATTCCAGAAATGCCCTATGTCCCCCATTTAACACACACACGCACACACACTTACCGGTGCTTCCAAATTCCTGCTGTATTGCCGGGGCAGCGGGTTGACGTCTCCTTCCGCTGCAGCCGGAAGGAGGTGGAGTTGGCAGCGGGGGGTTGTCTGCGTCCGTCGCGGATACCTTTCCCGGCTGTCAGAGATCAGAGTTCCGGCACCTGTGCGGGGAACTCTGATTTCTGACAGTCGGGGAAGGTATCCGCGACGGACGCAGACAACCCCCGCTGCTAGCCACACCTCCTTCCGGCTGCAGCGGACGTTGTCTACGCGGATCGCGTAGACGTCAACCCGCTGCCCCGGCAATACAGCAGGAAGCACCGGTAAGTAAGTGTGGGGGGGGGAGACAGGAGGATCCAGGTCCCCTGCAGCGGTGCGGGGGATCTGGATCTTAGTCTCATAATCAGACCTCTATTTGAGGTCTGATTAGAAGACGACCCCGATTAGAAGACGAGGGGTATTTTTCAGAGCATTTGCTCTGAAAAAAACCTCGTCTTATAATCGAGCAAATACGGTAAATAGGGATCAGTATTTAAAGTATGGGGCTTATAGGGTGAGATATACGAGTCATAAAATTAAAAGACATACAGATAACGTGTGGCCAGGGTGTGGTGTCAGATAGCTGCAGTTCCTGTGGCTTATCAAAGACTCATAGCTACATAAACAGTAAAAACGACAGGTGCAGATCCCCCCTCTAAATCAAATTGCATGTAATGTTCTGACATGGGAACAGAAGGATGTATGAAACGTATTTTATGCAAATTACAGCATACAAGACTTGTATGTATTTTCATTGGTTACTAGTTCATGAAGAAATCTGGTCACCCTAGTTATAATGGTGTAACTGTTATACTACTACTACTGCTTCTACTGCTGCTACTACTGCTGCTACTACTGCTGCTACTACTGCTGCTACTGCTACTAATACTGCTACTACTACTACTACTGCTGCTGCTACTGCTACTAATACTGCTGCTACTACTGCTACTACTGCTGCTGCTGCTACTGCTACTAATACTGCTACTACTACTAATACTGCTACTGCTGATACTACTACTACTGTTACTGCTGCTGCTGCTACTACTACTACTGCTGCTACTGCTACTACTACTACTGCTATTGCTACTACTACTGCTACTACTACTGCTACTACTACTACTACTGCAACTTCTAAATCTCTTCTTTTCCGTATATATTTCCACATACTGGTGGAAAGTAAGATTTAAGCATGGGGAACCAAACAGCATTTTTTATGTGTCTGTTTCTTGTGTAAAAATAAACCTGTGTGCTACAAAATCCTACTTCTGGTTAAGGTGAGCTAAAATTAGATGCGTTCAGTTATATAAAAGTTAGCTTTTTATACTTCACATCTTACTTATACTATTTATAAAGGCCATTTCTGGTACAAAGTCCATAGCAGCCAGTGGAATGGTCAAAGAACAGGAGCATTTCATTGGTCATTTATAAAAAGTTGCACCAAAATAAACATTTGGGGATGATTTTATGTCAATGCACCAGGTCTATTCCTACTCAAATTAACGCCTTACTTAGGTGTCAAAAAATGCACCAATTTTTTAAGAAAGTAGCTAATTAAAAATGTAAATGTAAAAGCACAAGTTTATACCAGGCCCAATGCTTTGACCTAACAACTCTTTGACAGGTAACAATTAGATATAGAATAGTTATTGTACACAGCTCTTCAGCATGCTTAATAGTTAAATTATTAATAGCTATTTGTTGAAATGTCTCTACAACCATTGGAAATCTACTTAGTAGAAATAAAACAATAATGCTCACATTATATATTAATGTTGTTTAAGTATGTGAATTATGCTGACATATTTAATCTATTAATCATTCAAAATATAGATGGCCAGGTCCCCTCTTTGAGTCCTTTGAGACCACCGAGACTACACCATGTCTCATGCAGCACTGCTAAGCAGGGCACTTACTGTTATAATGTGTCAGCTGCCCTCTGTGACTTCAACTATTAGTAGCACAATGATTCATGAGCTGGGTATCATTAAACTCCGATGTGTTTTTCTTGGAGTTGTAACTCACTGTAACATTCCAAACACTGCTGATCTCCAAAATACAGCTCCAATGGGTCATACTTTGGAATCCAGATCCTTCTATTCAATCTCACATACCAGCAGTACTGAGGATAACAGATATTGTCTAAAGGGCCACATCATAACACTTACCACTTTTGTCGGCACTGGTGCAAAGTGGTAAAAGTGGTAGAATTACATTTTCATTTACAACTCTGCTTTTAAGTGGGGGTTTTGGCTAATCTTGAAATATGTCTGAGACCAGGGATACGCAAAATGTAACAGAGTTTGGCCTATGGTAAATCCCCAGTTGTAAGCTCTGCAACATATGATCCACTTATAAAGGCAATCTAGATCCAAAATGCAAGGAAAGACAAGGGGACAACACAATTATGGCTAGAGTTAATACAGTGAGTTCATACAGTTTATCAGAAGGGTTAATGAAGTGAAACACTTTCATGCAAGTGCCTGACTCTCGCACCACATCAGAGTGAGGTTTTCATACACACTAAATACTGGAAACAAACAAATCTAAAGCAAATGTCAGTACACAAGAATTTGGAGAGTGGGAATTCCATACATTATGTGCTAGGCAACAATACAAAGAAACATGCTGGCTAAAGAACTCCATGGCTGTGCACGGGATGCTCTGAAACCTCTGGAATCAGTAAGCCATACATGTGCTCAAACACTAGGTGGCAGCATTGGCAAAGTCACTTAGAATTACATTATCAGCTTGATGCATAGAAAGCCGTACACAGGCTGCCTTTATATTTATTACAGCGCTTACTTTAAAAGTTTATTTTAAAAATAAATATTCTTGACTTTATTTAGAACACAGCATTTATAGCATATTTCTTTTCGGCTACCACTTGAATATTTTCTTTCATCACGTGTTAAAAAGGTATGCGCAATCATGAAGGGAATATGAATTTTCATACCATGATTGGCTCCTTCAGTTTTTTTTACATATTTACTGATTTCTGTGGCAGGAAGGATTCACATATCCCTATATTTTTTGTTTTTTTGTTACTCTCTAACACTTCCCATCATTACCTTATTGCCTGTTCATTAGATGGTGGTTTCTCACAGGTTACTGAATACACATGATGGAATCACTGACTCTTTCTATCTGATATTAATCACCTTTAATTATCAGCCATCTCTACAATAACTTTCTAATATATTTGCTTGCTCACACCCTTTCTTTACCCAAGATATTTATATGCTCCTTGATACTGGCAAGGGTTAATCCACCAGCACGCGCTTCAAGCTTCACTAACTCCAGTTTAGTGAATTTAACACTTTCTTCATATCTTTGCTCTTTGTTTTTTTGGCATGTCATTTCACCCTGAAGCATTGCTTCACTTGCCCCACTTTCACTATATTTAGCCGTTACTTGCTGAAGCAATGATCTCAGCTTCAGTACAGAGCCGTCTCTCATTCATTCAGGCCTATCTGATCCTATGTCCCAAAGGGTAGACAGCGTTTATTCAGAGAGATGTGCACACTCAGGCAAAAAAGGCCCACAACGCCAGCTAATACATCTATTATCCGCTTCACGCCACTCACGCTAATCTCACGCAGAATACAACATACTATTGTTTTTGCAAATCCTTTCCATGGCTTGTTAGCCGACTTATTCAAAACAAATTGTGAAAGGTCCATTTCAGTGGAAGCACCTCACGTCTGGAGACAAAGACAATGTCTAACAACTGCCTTATTAGCTGAAATCAGAATATGCCAAGTGCCAAGACCATTTTTCACAAACTAAAGTGGTGCCTCTGCCATTCTTAGGTTTGGCATTTTTACCGTATGACTTCTCACAAGCTTTGAGTGATTTTGGCATTAGTTCAAAATGTGCCCAAGCATCTACTTTTAAGACATGGGAATATCTTGTTATGGTGAACCTCTCCTCAACATGTCATTTGTAGTAACTGGAGGAGAATGAATATGATGTCATAAGTGGAACGTGCAATGTGCTAGAAACTGGTGGGCCTATGGTGGATTGTAACATGCTATAACACAGAGGCATACAAACACAGCATTGGGCCCATCTAGTCTGACCGTTTTTCCTCAAAGTATAATGAACCTTGCCTTGGATTGAGACAGCTTTATGGCAATCTCATGCCGGTTAACATTCCCTCACTGTTGATATATGGAACCTATTTTACTTGCGCACCTTGAAAATGTCACCTATATTACCTATTCACTTGCATGTCTAAAAATGTTGCCTCCTAGTATTAGTTCCTACAAAGGTTCAGAATAAAGATAATGTAAAAGGAGGCATTCTGGGTTTTTAACTCAACAATACAAGATATGGCTTGATTACTGTCTTATGATTACTGACATTTCAATTTATATTTTTGTAAAACATGTTTGCTTCACATAACAGCGATCAGCCTATGTTCCTGTGATTCCTATCTACACTAAACAGTCCTCCTGCTACCACTGACCTCGTGACAAACGCTTTATGTTGTTGGCGCTGTTTGTTTATAATTGCTCAGGCATTGCTTAGCTTTTCCCGTCTGCCTACATAACAAAAGTTGTTTGAAATATTTTTTTTTTTTGTCTTTGTTTCTTTTGGATAGGTATTTATAAACGTGGTGCAGATCTTCTGAAAGTTGTTATTTGTGTGAATTTTCCACAATTTGACAGCCAAAATATTTTGGCAGATTATGTAATATAAATAAAATGAATAAATTAAATACATATGGACACCGCTTATTTTATTACAGAGGTTAATTTGATTAAAGGACTGCTACTTTTTCAGAAACAAAATGAATGCAGAAACATGGCCTACCGAGTCTACGCATTGTTAAAGGTGCTGTTCCACTTACTCTGCTGAATTTAACACTTTTACAAAGCAATATTAGAAACATCATTCCTAGTAATGCTGAATGCCCCAAAATATCCCAGGAAAAAATATCGAATCATAATTTGTCAGAATTTAATCTCATGGGAGCAAAGGCCTCTTCTCCTTCAGTACCTGTATGTCTAAACATGAGTGAATCTTAATGTCAAATGGTATATTGTCAATATTAATATTATTTTTACTGTTTCTCTATGGTAATAGCGCTACAGTATATGCTGATCTTCATAAATAAATATAATGGAATGTAATAAATGGCATCTTACCTTCACGTATTCCATGGCCGGTTCCAGAATATTGTAGTCTCTGCAGGGTTAAAGAAAAAAAATTAAACTTTCTGTGTACTTACATTACATTTATTTATAAAGCGCTGGCCGATTCCGCAGCGCTGTTACATTCATTAGAACAACGTATAAACACATACAATAACACATACAATAACAAACTGGTTTTGTGCGAATGCCTGAATATTTGTAACTTTGTATACAGTTACCCTGTTTCTCATTATTTAAATCATCCACACTAACATTTAGAAATGACATACTTATCAGAACACCGGTTTAGGGATATTCACATTAATATATTAATAACTGGAATGTGCTTATATAGTCATTTTAAGTATGTTTAGCCAGAGGCTAACCCAGAGTCTAAGTGCCAGTCTTTGGCTGGTTTACTTAGTTCTATATTATACTAATTCAGAAATGAGTGCCATTATATCAGTAATTCAGAAGTTCACAAAAGTTTAGTTTGACACGGTTACTAAGTAAATGAAACAAACTGTAACCAATGTTCTATACACTTGTGTTGTCAATGTTCATGTTATTCTTATTTTTCATTGTTCTCTGTTGTAATTGTGTTATGCAATCTGCTGTTGCTCTATGAGTAAAAAAATAACGTAATTAAAATAAGATAAAGCTGTCCAATAAAAAGAAATTCTCTACAACCTGTGTGTTTTCTGTTAAGCTTTAGTAGTCATAGTCCATTAAATAACATGGTAAGTCACTCATACAGGACCTGATTTCTTCTTTTGGTTTAGGTCTAGGACAGAGAACACAGACTTCTACAAACGCATGCTAATTCTTTTTATTGTTTTATGAAGCGCCATCATATTCCGCAGCGCTGTACAAACTAGTATAACTCGTAGTGTAAAACATAACAATTTGGACTTACAGAAACCAGATGTAAGGAAGGCAGCCTGCTCAAATGATCTTACAATCTAATGAATACTAAGTTTGGTGGAATTTTCCTTTGCTTAGTTAAGGTGGTTAGCTTGGAATTTTGTTATCAGCGCCCACGTTTTTTCACAGTTTCATGCATAAAACTAATTACTATTGGACATACGTCTGTTACCATGGAATACTTGAGTTTTCCCTACTGATCTTGATCACAGTTCAGTTTAAATTCACAAACCAGAGAACAAGAAGATTTCTAATAACTGTTCCATTAGGAGGCCCCTTCAGTAAAGCGGCTTTGTTCACCACATACATAAAGTAAGATTACGAGCGGACCAAAGATTACGACAGGACAAAGAATTTCAATGCAAGACAATTACTTGCCCTGGAAAAGTAAATCAGTGACTGATGTCTATTCAGCACCCCACACATATATCCCCATGAGGCCACTTCACAAGCTTTATGAAATAATTGTTAAAGTGGTAAATAGTTATGCCATATAGAAGCATTAGGATAAGAGGTCTGTGTCCTGCAGAGCTCACACTCTGAATATGGAACAGGTCATGTGCATATAGAAAGAACATCGCCTCATATAGAATTTGATTTCTATATTACTGCATCTATATATTTCAAAACTGGTATATATATATATATATATATATATATATTGTTCTGAGGCATATGAAAAATATTTCCAAGGTTGCGTTAATTATAGATTTAAAATATGGGTTCTGGGTTTATTACACAATGAAACAAAATATTATAGTAGTATAGTAAAGTGAATACAAAATTTAGTTTTAACAGTTTATACAAAGCATTACATGGAATATTTCAAATTGTCAAAACAACTACAATATTATGGTGAAAGTATGATTTGATGTCATGGGACCTTTTAAACCCTTCCACTCCTTGAGCATTAGTAAAGCTATTCTGAAAGCTGTAAAGCCTTTTCAGATAATCTTGTTATATTTGTGACCCATTCGTAGTGTAATCAGAATTTTAGAGCCTCTGTACTTCTTTCAAAAGTTTTGCTGAGGACAATTCTTGTTTCCAGTTAACTCTCGCTTTCATAAGGCGGTACACACATTGGCGAGTCAGTCTGGCAGAATTCAGAGATTGATAACCATTCTCTATATGTTTGTCTCCCCAGACCCGGCTTTTCATTAACAGTTAGGGCGTATGACCACTAGAGGTCTCTGCAGTCTGATCACACAATAGTTCTGACCCCAATTTATTTTTTTTATTCAATAAGGTAATTTTCTGTAACATTTTAGAGGTTGTATTCAGAGTAATAGAAAAAGAAAAATAAATGAGTAAAATCTAATCCATAAATGAAACCGAAGGCCAACCCGCCATGATGAAAGTGAGGTTGGACATATTAGTACAGGCTTCCAGCATGAGTTTGTTCATCTGTGGGCTGTTTAAATAGCTCTTCAAGCTCCTTAGGTCCCTTGAATTTGAAGGTGCCCACACCTATAACATATTTTATGGTCCTCCTTGCGTTATGGTGCCGGATAATAAAGAATCTTAGCATTAGAGACTTAGGGGTGTATGTTAACTCTGTTAAGGCAGCAGTCTAGTCCTAAAAATTGTACGTTCATTTGAATGCATTTTTGGAGTCCATTTTGCATACTGCATATTGCCGCATGCACGGTTTAGATATTGGAGACTCCTGTCTTTTCCTCCTCTCCTGGCTGCATTTACTGAAATTAGAAGGCATCATGTGTAAACCTCTTGCACATAGTCAATAGCACTAAAAGTGTTAAATTCAGCAAAGCAGATGGAAAAGCACCTTTAAAACAGCAGTAAACAGAAAGATATGTTCTATTCTGTTACAAAAATGTATTTGTTGGTAGTTATTGGCCTTGGGGTGCAAATTAATGATCCGTGGCTCAAAAGAAAGAATTTTTACTGGAGTCTCAAGGAGCGAAGCATTTTAGTCATTTCTTACCTCCTTCACATTCTCAGTCAGCAGTTTCCTTTCAAATAGGGTTGGAGAATGTTTTGAAACAGAATCCTGGTCCCCCCACATTATATTCTTGTGCAAAAAATTATATTCTACATCAATCTAAGCAAACGTGTATCTTTATTGTAACATTTACTTAATATAGAAAATGAATGTACTGTAGACACAGAGTAGGAGTTTACGGAATTAATACTATCAGTAATGTGTACAAGCTCTATTTAAAATTGGAAAAAATCCCAGTTTCTTATCGAGCTGCAAAAAGATGTTTCCAACAAACCAAGTTGAAACACTAAATATCTCACTATGAAGACATAACAATAAAAACCAAGGACATTCGTATTGTTTCCAGACCCAAAAATTTTTTTTGGGAGCGGAATCATTTAATAGATATTGAAGATTTTGTATCTTCAATTTTAACATTTTAGATGCCAGAACAGTCAGCTGAAGATTTCACTGCCACAATCAACTCACAATGGTAGAGGCAGGAGTGGGTCCTGGGACCCCAATATCACCCTGGATTCCTTATACAATGGTTTATGGTACATGCCACAGTCTCCTAGAAATGGAGCCTATGGATACTCAACTTTAAAATCTGACACCGAACAGATTTATTACATTTCTTATTAATTCAAATAAATATCAAAAGGTTACAAGTAACTGAAAAATATTGGTCTGTTTCATCCATAACAAAAGCACTGAAATATTGTTCCAACTTTTGAAAAATATGCTTCGCCAAACACCAGGCCAGCTGGTCAACAGCCTGGAATCTGATCATCTGAAACTAATTGTTAAAGTTTACTTACAATATAATTCATCTTCATCAAATATCTTTCTCCTGGCACCACCTCAGAAGACCTCTTGGTTGAAAGCTGGGAGTGGGACCTTATCACCGTAATAATAACATATGCTCACTTAACCCGACATGTTTTCAAAATGATATTAAGGAGTATGAAAAGGGTAAACTAGCTACTAAAGATTTTTTTGTATTAATATCTAGGGTATTTTTTTAAAGGTCATTTTTTTCTCTCTTTAATGGCAACATGTTTGGGTCATGTCAAGTGAGGGATTTCCACTTGCATTATGAACATAAATTATATGTACACATTCAGGCTGTAACATTGAATTTACAAATTGTTAAAACATATTAATACATCAGTAGTGTGTCATTGAAAAATGCACAGTTTACAAGAAGTATCAGGTCCAGAGCTGCAGTCTACTGCCCATTAGTGTTCAACTATTTGCACCACTTTGAAGCGAGTGGGAGCCTGGAGCTTCTCTCACCAACTCAATGGGTAATCTGCCTTTCCCCTGTGCCACTGCTCAACGGGATTCAACTGGGCCACCTCTCATCTCTCCAACTGGCCCATTTCCACTATCGAGGTTGTGCTGTGCCCCCACAGTTGGGTTCAGTTATGTCCGTGGAATAAGCACAACTGGCAACTTGATCCTTTCTGTATATACCCCACACAATAAGAAGGTGATATACGAGGTCTCCACACAGAAAATACATATAATCCATTTAGTCCAGTGTGGTAACATCGCATTCATTCACATCCAGGGTAACTAAGGCATTATATTGTTCCTATACCGGTAATATTTTTTAATAACTGACATGCTTGAAGAATAAACATGTTAGACAAATGTATCCCCAAATAGTTAGACAGGAGACAACCACACAGTAGCTAAGAAGGCTGTGTTTAGATAGTTGTTGTGACTTTAATACACATCTCACACTTTGTAAAGTGAATGTTATGGTGCATTTCTCATGCCCAGACATGGTTTGAAGTCATGATAAGCTTTCCTCTTCATGAAATATAACCCATAAGAGATAAAGGAACAGTGGGAGGGGAGAAGCACCAGGTTACAATGTCTGTATCAATGTAAAGTTCTATGGAAGGACTTAACACTTTGTCAGTCTAGAACAATGGCAGCTCTAGGAAGATGCATTAGTTCTCTTTGTTCCCAAGGGGACTCCCAAGGAAGTCACACGGGATCTTTTTTCACATCCACTGGTCCGGACACAATTTTATTCTGTTCCTGACTAGACTACAAAAGCATTAGGTTTATTGACACCCATGACTATAATCCAGCTCTGCTTCACAAAGAACTGAAAGGATGAAGTTGCTAGCTTTAACACTCCAGAAACTACAGAGCAAAGGCTACGTAATCCCCAGTGTTTGTGTGTTCCAGTATAAAATGACCACATTTTTAAAATGAAATCTGGGGACATTTATTAGGATTGAATTTAAAAAAGTGATTTTTATAATGTAATTTAATATAGTAAATAAATGCAGTGTTGTTTAAAGCAAAAATAAACAGGTTTTGAAATATAATTTGTCTATTGGGGCATCAGTCTCTATCAGGCGGGTCTCTATTGCAAATAGGGACAGTTGGTCACCCTATTCCAATATGCTCCAAATAAAATGCGATTATTCTATAAAATATTAATTTGCCAGCAAATTTTTACAATATTTGTAGTAGTCTTTTATCAAATATATATTTTAACAAAATATTTGTTTATATATATATATAGTAGATGTATATACACATGTTAGTTTTTTTTCTTTCTAATGTTTCCCTGTACTATGCTATGTTCATTACTAACACTCCCATAAATCTACATGTTCTAACAGTTCTAGTCCCTTCCAGCTGTTAAAGAGAATCTGCATTTGTTGCTTTACGTCTATAATTCCACAACTGCCAGGCATCAAAATGTGGCTGCACAACTCTGCATTCTCAGTTACAGAATTCTGCTGGGCCAGTTGCCTCTTTTGATGAAACGTGATGTATTCTTTGCATGGGTGGAAACATATTTCAGATACTCGTATCACTATTCCAGTGTTAGGCAAAGAGCTTGACTATGTCGGGTACTTGAGGTGGTATAAAGTACAACCCAGTCCCCTTTCAGCTGACAAACCTGTTTAAGTTGTCCAGAAACCAGCTGGAAGCCTTATGATGGAAATCAACCTGAAAGTGGTTGCCTGGGTTAACAGTAGACACAAGGCAGAGGTGCCAACCCACAGATGAGGCAACCTTCTGTTCACAGACGCCAGACCTATCGCAAAACCTTGTACTCTCTGATCTTAAATGGTGGGTAAAACAGTTTTAGACATGATACACATAAAACAAACACGGTTCAAAGGTCAATGGTGCTCTTAGTATGACCCCTGGGTCACTTCAGGCTTGCTTCAACCACTTTCCTGGTATATTTTGCCTGAGGAACTAATCCTCCTGTCTGATTTCTGATGGATGACTGTAGCTCCTGAATTTTCACTTGAAGCACAGGGGCATAAATAAATAAGTCAATACACAGGACTTTTGACACTTTCTTAAAATGAATTTGAAGACCCTTGAAAGTGTAGGAATATAGGCAGGAATATTACAAATATATTGGGATAGAAACCTACTGTAGTGGTAAGTGACAGTGGTACTGGTAGTAAACAAAAGTGAAACAAATGATGGTTTAACTCAATTTCCAAGTTGTCCAAAATTCTATATAGAATTTTCATAATCCATTCTAACATCACATGCTTAAAAAAAAAACCTAGCCCCGGGTTCTTGTACATGTGCCATCATTATAAGGTTTTTACAGCAGGTAGAAAGAAGATTGCTATATTGACCAATAATTCTTCGCTGCTGTCGCATTCTGTTTTCTTTACATGATCGCAGTCCTCATTAGTCAATATGTTTTTTAAATTATTTATCCAATAATATATCATCCCTACATCAAGCTGTGTCTAAGACAAATGATCCTAGCACCGCTGGCTGCAAGTACATTTCTTCTGATGCTGATCAAAGCCAGCTAATCGTATTACTCAAAGCAGAGGTCCAAAAATATAATAAACCAAAACGTGCAGTAACATGCAAACAGATGCCCATGCAAAATGCAATTTCTCTATATAAGCTTTCACAAAAATAACTGGGGGTCCCATAAGATTTCTGTAACCCAAATAGGTCCTTCTGTATGGGAAATAAACCATTTGCTGTAACATGTTGGAAAACTGGCCTGACTATAAAAGATCTATCTGTATCTTAGTAAGGGTGTGAAGAACAGTCACAGTACCATGGTGTCCTGATGAAGGTGTGTGGTGAAGAAACATTTATTGGATCTGGCTAATATTGGTCTGCGACACCACATTTCTCTGATTGGCTGCAAAATATTTTACGAGATTACTTTAGTGAGCAGCCATAAACCAGCAGGGGTACCATAAAATAATTTAAGGGTTATTTGGTAGAACGAGCCCCTAATGACTTCAAGTGAGATAAATGAATTTGTGTAGCCATGTTAGCTCGCCAGATTCTGTCTGCTAAGTGCCTCCAAGATGCAGACAAATAATTAAAAAGCATTAAATATAATTTGTAGTACACTGGGACACAAAATAAAAAAAGGCTGGGGGTTTTACATAGAAATAAAACGCCACAAAATGTTAAAAAAGCAAAAGCACTTGGGTATATAAGAAATGGGTGACAAGACTATAAAGAAGGCAGAATGGTAGAACAGGTTAAGTAATCTAGTTCTTGGACCCCTTGAGAATGACTAGGGAGGCAAGATTGTTGATATTGTCTCCAAGGTTGCCTGCCTTTTTGACAATCTCCTGGCCTTAGTGCCTGGAAGGGATCAAATGATTTTTTTATATTGTACTGTAGCACAACCAGTGCTGGCCAACATTGTGGGGGCTACAGTTGATCAACAGCTGGGTAACCACTACTTGCCCTAGGAAGAGATCAGAGATTGGAACTCAAATTATAAAAAGAAAATGTTTAATTGGGATAACTCATGCTATGTTTGTATGAACACTGTGGTTTGCCGGCAGTAAGATGTCAAGTTGATCTGTACAATCTCCTCTTGTGAGTACGAACCATGGAATGATGACAGAAATCAAACTAATCAAACATCTGGAATTCCAAAGGCTCTAGTCTACTATATGACAGGTCTGACCTGCTATGTAACAGCTCAGACTCCCCTGTACAAACATACTCCCTCTCCGAAGGTGAATGCCTACATTGCTGAAATGATATGCAACATGCTCATGTGAATTTCGACATCTCGACGGATAAGCCCTTATGAACATATTTCTTGGGAAATGCTGCATTCCACTTGCCTATAAGCTCATGACTCACGTACATTTCATATTTCTCGGAAGGTATTAGTATTTATCATCCTCTGCTTCACCTATGATTGATAAAACAATGGTGAGTGGGATAGGTAAAATAATGTTGGTTCAGGGCGGTCTTCTTTATCTTTCTCTTAGTTTGATGGCAAAGAGGACTAATGTAGCTGATATTACATTACTCTACAACATGGTTTAATCAGTAGAAAGCTTTCGTTTAGATTAAATTAAGCCTGTCATGTATGGTAACTTCTTTATAAGAGATAATAGGTGAACGAGATCTTGGCACACTATCAATAGTTGCTTAATAACCAAGTAGAAGAATGTTCTGCCCTAATGATATTTTGCTGGGTCTTTCATTGCAATCTAAGATAATGAAGATATAATTATATTACATAATTAATAATAAATAAGACATAATTATGTCAAACGAAACCTGAGCATCATAAAACACAATCTAATAAAATCATCTAACAAAACAAGATGACATAATCAGACCTTGTTCTACTCCATAATGTGGATGATTAAGTGATGTTTTGATCTTGGAAGGAAAAAGAACCAATGTAACCGATTAATGGTCTCTGGACAAAAAAAGACTTAAATGTTCTTTCTGTGGATTAAAAGGCAACTTCAGATTTTTGACTGCAGCCAAATTAATTTATCAAAAACTTGTGCTTTTTGTGTTGCTGTTAATTTGGAATTATTTTACTTTATTTAACATAGTATACATATATAAATACATATACAGACTGTTACACACACACACATATATATATATACATACATATATACATGTATATACATACTGTTCCTCCCTATATATATATATATATATATATATATATATATATATATATATATATATATATATAACACTGTATTATACAGTGTGTATATATATATGTATATATATATATATATATATATATATATATATATATATATAGGGACAGTTATGCAGATCATGAATACAGGACATTGTAATGCTGCCCCCATATCATATACATAAGTACATAAGTGTACATATAGCGTTTTCTATCGAATATATAATGCTTCCTTATTTTAATTTGTAACCACTGCATAAGAAAATGCAATGTAACTTCTCTTTTAAATGAAAGATTAATGTGAATCAAAAATACCCTTTTGAGACTGTTCTATTTTAATGAATAAATGTGATTCTTAGTAAGCCTGAAGATCCTCTTTTCTCTGACACATGAATTAGTTCTATTTAAATCATTAACAGTGCCATGTCCAGACATAGTGTGGTTGAACACAGATGTCCTTGTTATGTGCTCATCAATGAAAAGTCTTAGATCACTGCACTGAGGAGACATTGCGACCCAGAGTTAAGTCAAGGATGTTTGGGGATAAGCAAGAAAGCTCTACTAAAAAGTCATCACTTTTATGAACAGATGAGTGGCAGCCAATCTGTATAAGCAATAGCTCATGGCAGCAACCCCTGCCACCCCTTCCAAGATGTGTATGTGTGTGTGTGACCATGATTGTGTATGTGTGTTAGCGTGAGTATATAGGTTTGTGTAAATGTCAGAGTGTGTGTAAAAATGTGTGGCAGTGTGTACGTGTTAACAGAAGGGCTTCAAGCGGCTGATGGGGCCACTTGGCTTTACCTGCCCCATGGGACAGACGGTGCCAGTTATCCCTTGTGCATAGGGTTTCACTTAAACAGAGCTTATTTGTGTGCGCAGCAGTTCTTATATCCAGCAGCTGGCTCTATTTGCTGGCTGGATGTAGGAGCTCAGAAGAAATATTGCTGCAGTTACTGGCTTTTTCATTTTCTGGTTGGTTCCTGCAGCCCATCAAACCCTGGGTTAAGGGGGACCCTTTAGATGAATCAGTCACTGCCTCAATGGCCGGCGCCACCCCTGATCAAGGGTCATATAACAAGGAAGGGAATATGTAAACAGGATCCCAAAATATAAAATAGCCAGGTTGGTCCGATATGATTTTTTTTTTCATGATTCTTATTAAGATGTCTGTACTAATGTTTCCTTTCTCAGTAGACTCTGGGAACCGCAGGAGTCAAGGACACATTGTAAGAAATTAATCTAGGATGTCTCTTTAATGAGAAAGCAAGGGGCCGCCTTGTCAATGAAAGACTTGTTAGGTAACCCTGTAGGGCTTGAGAATGTCTCTACAGGACACACACATTTATCCCAGGGGTAATTACAGTTTCCAATAAACACATTGTTTTCATTATATACATTGACCTAAAGAAAGTCAATGTACAACAGTCAAAAGAAACTGTACAACGAGGGCAGTACTCGAAATGAAACAGAAGAGAAGGGGACACAAACTTAATTAAGGGAACTTTTCAAACTGAACCATCTGTGTGCCAGAGATAAGCAAACCATTAAATTGGATATAATAAATCTACAATCTTTCACTTGGAATTAGTTAATAAAATACAAGATATTATTATATCAATTAGCCAGTTCTGTTCTTTGCAGTACAAGTTCTATGCACTGAATAATCCACACTCAGCTGTGCCATCTGCAATCATACCAGCCTTTGTTTATCCTCCGCTGATGTCAGCTGGGAAAACACATTGTAACCAGATTATTTCATAAGTACCCATTGTCTGTGTTCAGCTTCCATTGTGCTGATGTAATGCACATTTTGGAGCCCCCAAAAAAGTCATTTAATGTGCCAAAACAAATTGAAAACCTCTTCAGTGTAGAGGACATTTACTTAAAAAAGTATGCTAATGCCATCCCTTTTTGCTACTACAAAAAGGGACTTTGATCAGCCATTTAAGAGTCAGAATATGCATTGCAAACAGTTTAGCATTTAGAACAGCTTCTTGTTGTTAATAAATGTAAGTAATGTATGTGCCCATCTTGAAAATGACATGCTCGTTCGTTTTCTTTCTTTTAACTCTCTCTATTTGTTTCTTCTCATTTTTCACTCTTTCTCCTCTCCTTTTCTCTCTCCCTCTCTCTCATTCTCGGCTCCTTTTTCTTTCTTCTCTCTCTCTACTCCCTATGTCGTTCTTGTCCCTCTCTGTTTTTTGGGTTTTTTTTTTAATTATCCTTCCCTCTCCACTGTCCAACTCCACCCCCAAGGCTCACAACACTATCCAACAGGCCATCTCTTTAACACACACACACACACACACACACTACCCAGTAACATTTTACCAGCATGCTAATTGCAGCAATGCTATTCAATTCAATGCTTATCCTATTATCGTGTATGGAATTTATAGGTCTGCCTCTGCAGTGCTGTACAAAGGATTGCAACACATACAGCACACACCATAAACACTTAAAAGATGCCAGTTTTTTACCACTACTATATCTTTTGGTAGCTAAGGCTGTAGGTAACAGACTGTCCTCTAGCATATGATGTGGAAAGCATCACAGGGCTATCCTAAAGAAAAACATTATTTTTCATTTAATACCATAACTGGGGTTTTGAGAGAACAGGTACAAGTTTAAAGATGCTGTTCCACTTAGATAAAACATTAGCTGCACTTTCTGGTATGCATACCTGGGAACACTCAGGCTCCGTACCTTCCCTTTTCAGCTAGAGGGTGGTCGGGTCTACTGATGTTGGTGGGTGGTCCGCTGCGTTCGGGACTACCCCAAAGAGATAGGAGGGGAAGTGGGCGGGGTCTGGCATGCCTCCATGCCACTCCCACAACCCGGAGATATTCTGCAGGGACTCGGAGAGCCCCGAGAAGTGACACTTCATCTGGAGTCTCTGTGCAAAGACCAGAAAGTTCCCAGGTATGCTAGTATGGTAAGCAAAGTTAGCAGTGATTTAATTTTTTCATTTGGAGGTTTAGTCACATAAAACAGCGCACAAACTTTTCAGTTTCAGTTTCTATGGCAACAACCTATCAGTTCCTGCTTTGCTTGTCACATGAAAATGACATGTTCCCAGCAAAATTAGGAATGAAGTAAAAGTGTAACTGATTAAATAATTCCTTCTAGGAAGGGTTTAGGAATTAAGTAATACTCTGATTTATGTCTCTAATGCTGTATTTAGTTAGAAAGGTGAGCTACAAATTCCAGCACCTTTAATATTAAACATGGTTATCTCAAATCCCTTTAACCAAATTGTAATATTGAATTGCTAAATAAATTTACACTCCGGTTGTTGTTTTCTGATAACATCTGGTATTTTAAGCTTCTGGTCACATATTATGCTGCGTAATAAATCCTTAAACCAGACCGAACAGGTAAAAACCACACTACCTCACTGTCTGCTTCACACCGCCAAGAATTCACTGCAAATAAGGTACATGTTTTCTGTTGTGAAAATAGAAACGAATAATAATTTATTTTAGTATCAGATTTGACCTGTTGCATTTATATCATATCAGCGGATGATCTATGTTTCTTGATTATTGACTGCGGTAAATCTGATTTTCTGAATTCACCCCAATTTTAATGTATCGGTGAAATTTGTATGTGGTATTTATTGAGATTCATAATAATAATATTGTAATTAATATAATAAAATGATATAATATATATATAAAAAAAAATATATATATATATAGGCATATAATATAAAATACAATAAGTTAAATTCGGTAACTAGGGTTAATATGAGGCTATGATGACATTAAAGTTTTTTTGTTTAGTAATGCGTTTCGCCGGTACTGGCTTCTTCAGGGGTACATAAATGTTGTTGGAGCATACAATAATTGTTGTTTTAGTGATTTTGACCAAAGAAATTCTGTTCCACTATATCCAGATGTTAAAATGTTTTTGAAAGTGTATAATATGTGGACCCACTAGATGTAAGTGGTGTTGGTGCAACATCCGTTTATGGGTTCATGTGGAGGCTGGTCCACCAAGAAAATTGTGGTTATTGGAGCACTAATTGAGTAAAGGCCAATCCTAGCTACTTTTGCATGGCTATATTGCTTACCAAGGAACTGTGGGACTGTATTTTCAAGGAGGACACCATGAAAAGTTAAAGGCAACGCTCATGCCTTAAGTGCATTTGGTGGCTGGAGTGACGCTTTCATTACATCTCTTTTATAGAACTTTCTCCTCCTCACCATATAGATGAAATGTTGGCTGGTATATCTTTAGAGTAAATAAACTAATTCAACACTGCAGCTTCAAATATACCCTCTTATGTGCGCGTTTCTTAAGGGTAAATTAAGCTCTTTGCTTCCTTAGCCACCTAGATGGTATAGCGGGCAGAATGCTAGTTTCCCCGCTGGTGAATCAATATATACATTTTCAATTAGAATGAAGTTCAGAAAACACATAAACAAAGGTTAATTTCCCTTCAGATCAAATTACTAAAACATTGTCAAACAGCCAAAGGAGTTAGTGAAACATATTTCCATGAAAACATGTCTCCCAGGCATGAATAGATGTGTTATCAGAACAACAAACTAACACGAGCCCCTGTAGGAGGATTGTCTTCTCTATATACGGGTATTTTCACAGCATGTTGCAAAGTTCTTAAACGTTTCTGGTTTTCATTTGTCAGTTCAAACAGGCAAAGCAAGATCAAGATTTCTAAAGTATTTTAAAGTTGTGTTACACGCCTTTGGCTAAAATAATAATATCATCTCTATCTGCTTGCATGTTTTAGAGAGAAGACTGAAGTTTCCATACAGTTAGAGAAAGAACGTCTATCTCCTTCCATTTCTCAGGGGTTTTTAAAACATGAAGATCAAACCCTAATAGAACGGTTGACAATGATCATCCTAAGTAATTACACAAAAGTGCATACTTCCATATCAGTCACAGAGAAGAGTTTTTTTGGACAGGGTTGGTCGACAGGCATCTCCCCAGCTGATGTAGGACTATAATGCACAAGATGCTCAGAAAACATCCTAAAACGAAAGGTGTATGCTTATATTTAAGCAGAGCATCTCAGCATCTTGAGTTTAATAAACCACTGGAAAGCTTGCCTGCTTGCTTTAACAAAATCTAATTTTTCCCTTAAAACTCACTGGTAAAAAATCGTTTCAAGAAGAAACTATTATGTAACACAGATGTATTTCTTATGCTCTGAAATAATGAACAGGACTGCGTACAAACATTACATACAAAGGGAAATGGCGGTTAACTTTAATGTATTGGCCAAAAGTACATTACCAACCCAGTGGAAGTTGGCATAGATACTTGGATACTCATTTGTATAAGCCTCAGGCCATAGTTTGATTGACAGCTGTAAAGATTGAATTTATTAAGTCAATTTCTCTGTAATATTAACTAATATCGTATTGTCATGTTACCTTGGGCTGAACATTCCTATCTTTCTTTCTTGAAGCGGGTACTCTTCTATAATATCCTGTAATAAATGGTTAGGCAACCTGTGTGACTTGGAGTGTGGCAAGGTTCCCATATGGCTGAACATGTCACAGGATCTGATGGGGACCCTGTCCTTCTTCTTTCGTGGTAGAGTGCCGTGGATACATACATCTTGGAAAGAGTCGGAGCGCCGCTCAGCAAGGGGGGATTTACTGCTCAAAAGATCCATTGAAGTCGCCAGTGGGAACTGATGGCTCGTTGGTACATTTCTATGGAAACTGGCAAATTTCCCAGCAGCCATCATTCTTCAGTTCTGTACAAGAAAAGGGAAAAAGAACAACAGAGAAGTTTTGATAACTGATGGTGCGAAAAGACACAAAGTACTTGGTTTTCAAGAGGCACTGCAAACTCTGAGCCAGGTGAAAGAAAGAAATTACATTTATCCTTACAGTCTTTTGGCTTTTTGTGTTTGAGTCTGCATTCAAGAGTTTCCTATTCAGAAGAGCTGAGTTCTCTTTGGTGACTTTGGCTAGTTTCCATTTTGAGTCACTATTAAGACATATTTTCATGCTTTTAGAGATCTATTTTGAATGACTGACTAGCTTTTCTTGAATGACTGCCATATTTAACTATTAACATGACATACATTGTTTATCCTCTGAGCCTTTAAAATAAAGAAAAAAATGAAATGTGTAGGTGTCTATTTGGATGATAATGAACCAATTACCCCCCGAATTACATATAGTAGAAGGGTAACCTGCTAAGTCAGCAGGATGTATATTCCTCTTATTGAATAACTTATCAAGTCGGTGCTGTTCTTGTGCTGAAGAGGCCAAAGAATGCAACTTGCAGAAGCTCCCACTAGACCCCTGTGGCACGTTCCTCCTGGTCTGAAACTAAACAGTTAATATGTCAAAGTATTTTCTTCACGTCACAACAACTCAGTTCTTGGTAAATCTTCAGATGCTTACTTACAGGGAACACTAACAAAAACTGTACACTCAGCGAATGAGAATTTCCAGGATGTAGAGCGTCATTATTTTGGAAGTCTTACCAGACCATTGTTGGGGCAGTGAATCGGCTGCACAATGAACAACTATTGCTTACTTTGCCTGCCCTTTGTTCCCTTAGCCAATTACTGACCACTATGGCCAATAAAATGAAAACCCTATACCATGGTCCGCAAAATAAAATAAAATACACTTATACCAATATAGGCACAACCTCACAAACGTATGTCGCTCTTTGATTCCTTACCCATGGTTACATATATACCATGTGTAATCTTTCCAGTATGTGAAAGGGAAATGATCAGACAACCCCAAACGTTTCAGCTATATGAATACACATATGTGTTTTTGCAGACATAAATGTTCTAGGTTATCATCTGTTCTAATCTGGTTCTAAGAACCTTACCAACGGTTCTCATTTGGTTATTCCATATAATTGTTCTGACTTTTAGTGCTGCCACCATACACATGAAAGCAAATGTACATGTGAATCACAGGAATGGCGCATGTGCAAAAATCAGTGCAACTAGCAATGCGAATTTCCAGGATGGACATAGCAGACATGTTCACATACAAAAAGCATTTTTAGTATTACAAATATAGCCTCGGATGAATTTGGATGAAAAACATAAAAAAAACCCTCAATTAAGTCAGCTGAACAATAAAACCTATGATTAAGCCAAGCTTACATGAAATATTTCCTATTCTATAATAACAGTCACATGCATGTTTGGTAATCTTTATATCCCTAAACACTGCGGGCTCAGTCTTATTTATTCCGCCCTCTTTAGTACATTATGGTGGCATGTGAATATTCCAGCTATACTATATTGACTGATTCCTGTGCCACCCCATTTGCTATGAGTAACGTGGGGTAAAGTATTATAAATTATTCTTCACATGTCGGATCGCAGCTCGCATCTCGGAAACATAGACCATGCACATATGTACTAGTTAAATACAAATGGGATGCAAAAGCCACTGTTTTATTAAATATATTCTGCCTTGCATCTGGGGAGTTTAATTTTCATGTACAGAAAATGTTACATTGGGGATTTTTTTTATTAATAGGAATTAGTCTCCATGAACTCTATTATCGCTGCCTATTATACTGATTAAGTATTTATATTAAAGTGGCTACATTTATAAACACTATGAAACCAGACAATGACATTACTATGCTTTGCTTAAAGAACTCCGCCAGTTCATTATTTTTCAAATGACTTTTTTTTACCGGCCACTGACCTCTGCCTTGATGTGGTTAAATCCTGCTCATACCGCTGGAACCTCCAACGGATAAGAATTATTTCGCCATTCAAAATGTAGGTTCATTAGAGGTTTGCACAGAAATTTAGTGTTATTACTGGAGAAAGTCTAGTGATGGACCATGTATAACACGTAAACCGCGGGGAGGATATTTGTTGGGCTTTCAGCACTCGCCTCACTAGTCTTTCTCACTGTATGTATAACACTGGCTAAATCTGGCGTGGTTGGACTGGGGCTGAAGATGCAGCCCTGGCACTTTGATGCCAGTGGCTGCCTAACAGCATTAGTGCTTCCGCCGGCTGTATACGCGCGGCTCCATGTTATATTTTTATGCTCATGTGGCGTGCAGCCGGGTATATGAAGTTGGAGGCCACACACTACAGCACCCAATCTGCCACTGGAGTATTTGCCGAGCATGCCAAATGGTCAGTCCAAGCGTTGATACTGGGAGCAGGAATGGAAAGTAGATATGGGATCAAAGAGAGGGGTAGGATTTCCATCCTATGGACAAAAGTCTATTGGTGCCCTCCCTCTACCACCTATATATATATATATATATATATATATATATATATATACGATAAAATGCTTTATAGAAGAAGTATTGGGACAAGACATGTAGTTAGAAGTAAAGTGTGGTAAAAAAAAATGAGTTGTGGGTGGTATTTACCATTGAGTCATATGCAGGCAGACACATTAAATGTGAAGATCTAGGTTCTGACCAGACAAGCTAATTGGGAAAAGGATGGAGCTAATATTCATTCTAACAATCAGAGAATGGGGCAATGCCTTCATGGATTGGGTGGGCATTATGTGAGCTCGGAACACTGTATGTTTAACAGTAAGATGGAACTTGCTAGCTACAGTGCCAGGTTTCCATTACATCCCAATGTGGCGGTGCAGAAAACAGGAGCATACTAAGAGCCCTCGGCTAACTGCAACAAGGTTTCCAGAAGTAGTTACTAAAGACACTCAGCTTTCATATGTTCAAAAAATATTGGAATAGGAAATCAAAAAACAGAAAGATAATTCCTAAGTCTATTCACTAGTAAGTGGAATTGAGACTCAACTGAAGTCGAATGCTGGCACTTTGAGAATAACAGAATCTTTTCTCATAATTATAATATTGTATTACTAAGAAAGAAGCATATCGATCTAAACGTACAGTATAGCTTTCTCTGAATTAGATTATATAACGTAACAGGTTCACGTGTTTTTCCTAGTTGTACAAATGAGAAGAACACCCAGCTCTCAGGGCTGCACTGTGTAAATATTTAGTATCTGGATGTGATAAGTGAGGAGGTGCATGGAGCCGGCCGGTGCCTGGTAAGACTTCATGAAATAGTTTGTACCATCTGCTGAAGGCTGTTGCCCCGCGATATTCCTTTCCTGTTTAATACACTTGTATACCAGAGAATGATGTCAGAGCGTTAGTGAGCTATTGTCTGCTTTTATCTTAACTTACATCTTGAAAGGAACAGATCTGCCCTAGAGACCAATTAAAACACAAAAAAGACATCAAACTGCGTCTGACGTTCATGCTAAAAGTAAGCTATCATAGCTTACATAATAGGAGTTATTTACAAGCCTGCGATGTCCATGACTGGTAACTGAAAATGTGTTGTGCCACAACTACTCCTGCTCTCATTCATTAAAACGATATGATCAAAGTTGTAGCCCAATACCAAGTTCTCCAACATAGGTTCTCCAATGATTGATGTCACCAGTACGAAGTACTCCAGAGCATTTGACCAGAAAATCCCACCCAAAGGCAACGGGTGAAAAACTCCCTGGGGAAGCTTATATCCTTATTAACCAAAACAGAATATATCAATTAATGCTATGTTTACATACCATATTAGGTCTTAAAGGGATGGAGTTCATAAGAAAATACATTATTTTGAACCCTTTTTGCACCTGTGAGGTATGGAAGATATACTGGATTCAATCTGTGTCTTGATATTTAAGTAAGGAAACCGATCATTGGAGAATTTACTAAATAATGCATCATCGGTACGTATTTAGACAACAAGAACCTAAAAATGCACATAATCTAATTTTTATAATATTTGCATTTTTTGGTTCCATCAGGGAGACATTTTCCCAGTTGGTAGAAAAACAATTACTCAATTACAGGCTAATTTAACACTTTCAGTTTGGAACTTTCCTGTAGACCAGGACACAACCAGTCCATTGCTAGTATACTGAATTATCTCTTTACACAGTGTATTGTAATACTATGCAGTTTATGGATTATATTATTTATTCAATACTTTATATTAAATGTCTTAGTTACATAAATAGCTATCAATAAATCATAAAGTTTCCCCCAAAAAATGTCTTGGTAAAGCGGCACGTATACGTTAGGCAGAAGTATCTCACTGTACATTTAAGATGTGGCACAGTATGTACAGTATACACTTAAATATCATATATGCCCAAATGAGTTAATATGTTAGTAAGAGTTAAATGCTCTGATTATGCTCGGAGAGTTAGCGACTCTCGCCTATCTCTTTGAACGTGAACCGCTGTTCGTCGCAGCTGTGCGTTCCCAAAAGCTAAGATGGAATTGTGCAGCTGTCACGATTGATATTTTACATTTACCCTTGAAATTTTACTTTCACATTTTAAACACTTTCTACCAGACTTGCATTTCTAAAACATTACGGCGGGTTTAAGAGCGTCACATAGTCTTGGGGAATAGGGATATAAAATTCCAATAAACAGGGAATCTAAATAAAACGGATGCAGTAACATTGCTTTGTACCTTGTCTTGTTACTTTTTTTGTGCCTCTCACATGGAAATGCAATCAAAATTTTTACAGGTATGTAGAATCTGGAAAACTTTCTACATAGCAAAAGGACATGATTAACTGTGACAAATAGCACAATGACACTTATTCCCTGATGTGTGAAAAATAACAAGAACGTGTTTGATCCTTGCAGGCATCCTTAAAATCAATGGCACAGGTATGATCCATGGCCCAATGCTGGTTCCCAATCATTGAGGCTGCAGTTTAAAAATAATCTGAATATTCACCCGCTGATTTAATTTGTGCTGAGAAATCAGGTTTCAAACTCACTCAGTAACAGGAGAAATCCAGTTTTTCTTCCCCATGGTACACCGCACAGAGTCGATGACACGGCTGTTGTCCAAGATATGACAGATATAGTTATTTGCCGTTTAATGATACAGAATATCAGGATATTGATGCAAAATCCAATTTTTTATTAAAATTAAATTTCATCTTATGATTATACAATTAAAATTTCATTTCATCATATGAATATATAATTAAAATTTCATTTCATCATATGATTATATAATTAAAATTTCATTTCATCATATGATTATTCATAGACGGTGACCATCATATACTCAAGCTTTTATTCTTTTGGGACTATACTGACTAACTTCTGACTATAATGAAGAAATCTAAGGTGACCCAGAGATAAACTCTGCAAACAGTGAATCTACCGAGCTGCTGGAAGCATAATATAGTTCTGCTAAACTCTCCGAAGACTTATAACCAAAGTCGGAGCTGCTGGTGGATCTTCACAAGTTTCAATCAAGAGTTCTGTTGAACGTGATGAAGGGCCGTAATGTTTGCCTGTTAATGAGTCCAGCTCATTTCTCCCTTATGATTCACTATAATATCAACAGCAAGGTTGACGGACTAGAGTCTTTTTTTCATCAATTACTATGTTATCAAATCCTTGTGGGGTTGGTTAATCATGAAAACTCATGGATCAACAGAATCGCTATCTGTGCCCCCGTAAATAACAAATTCATTCATTTTAATCTCTCAGTGTAGAAAATGATGATAATATTTCAATATCGTGAAACTCTACTAGTGCCAAAGCCCATTTGATGAGAACAATAATACTGGAGCGGGTAGCTGGAAGCGTTAAACAAAGGGCATTATTTTTATAGCTTAGAACAGTCTAAAATGCTAAATATTCTTTAAACTCATAGTTTTGGAGATTCATAATAGACACATTAGAACATAATTATTACAGCTAATTAGATCTTGCATTGGACTCCATGGAATGAGTCTACTTTGGTTTACAAATGTCCACGAATAACATTCTTTTATCAATTCGGTGTAAAGGAACAAAAATGAAAAGAAAAGCACAATGGTTAGCAATAAGGCATTTCGGAGATATAGAGTTAGTAGGATTCTAAAGTAAACAAACTCCTCGGATATGCTGGAACTCCGAGCTTGTTTTATCTTTAAAGAACTATCTACAGAAAGCTGGTTTCCAGAGACTGTACAAATTCCTTTTCCTTCCTTGATAATCGCTCTGATTGCCATATCCTGATCACCAACTGTGGCTCCTTTAATTTTGTTTGTTTAGTTCCACCTAACAGCAAAGGCTTTCAGATCCTCCCATCCACTCAGAGACAGGAAAAGCAGATGCTGGTTACACTACTACTCGCTTCTGTTTCTGAGGTCAGATAAACAAGCATTATTGACAGGTCAGCACATGACCTTGAAAAATCCAAGAACCTTTGCATTAGCACCGCCTTGATCCATACACAGCTATAGGTATCTCCAGCCCATTGTTGCCATAATATACGTTTATATGAACTCGAGGAAAATGTACCACGGCTTTAAGAGGTTTTCCATTCAGTTACAATCATCAGCAAATATTAGAGCAAAGAAAAAAAAATGACCAAGGGTACCATATCCTCTCCAAATCCAGGGATCTAAAACTGAGCCATAAGTAGCAAGTAATGTCTACTTTTATCTCCTTTACAAATAAATGACTTCTCGTTTTCTGATTTCTCATTTTCGCAGACTACTTATAAGATAAAACTGTTTTTTTTAGTTATTTATTTCTACCTCATAGAAAGCTGGAGGTCCGGCTATCAATGGAAGAAAAACTTTTGTGAAAAGTAACAGAGGTTCATATGAACTTCTGGAGGATATAAATATCTCTGTAGGTCTTCTGCCAGGGACAGAAAGAAGGCAAAGCCTATATGGCATTACATCTTGGTCTCCATGAAAATAAAAGGATGAAAATCATTTTTCACCCTAGCTCGTAACTGTCGGAAAGGGTGCATTAGCATTAAGTACTTAGGCACTTTGTAATGATGCAGAAAAAACAGACATTATGGTAACCTCTCTTTAATAGGATTGCGGTATACCCAGTAAAGGAGAGCTAGTTACAATTCATGTGAGCCAAGGCAGAACACAGATAACCATTCATTCTCTCCAACAATAAAAAAACAATGTCGCCCAGGCATTCAGAGGCAGCCTACCACTTCAGGATTTTCTAAATATGTGAGTGTGATTGGAATGTTTGCCTCCTCCAAATGTCTCCCCTTCCAACCGAGAAACATTTCAAAACCCCTATCAGAGCAACAGCCCAACAATAAGCCAGATGGTCCGAACAACCCTCAGCGAACAGGAACTTCTAATGCATTTCTGGCACAAAGGGGCATTTCAGCTCCCAGTAAAACTCTTTACTGGAGGAAGGGACCAGCGATACTCTCCCGATCCACAGAATGCAGCGGAGAGGACGTCAGAAGAGTCTTGGAAGAGCTCATCCAGTCGTGCTTAAAACGAGGACCTATGGGATCCCAGCCTTATCCGCTTCTAACAACACAAACACAGAGCTTGGATGCGGCTGGCCCACCGCCTGTCGGTCCCATCGGGAAAGGCTGGTGACATTATTTGAAATATTCAAAGACAAAAATGTTAAACATATTCAAATGCTAAGCGCCAAGTGTGGAAAAATCTTTAAATCAGTAGTGTAAATTTACGTAAAAAGATGTTCTTTGGAAACTTTTCATTGCTTTCTGCTGAGTTGGCAGAGCACGCATGCACAAAAGGTTTTCTGATTTGTCATAGAATGCAATTGATGCGATTGTGTGTGATGCGATTGTGTGTGATGCGATTGTGTGTGATGCGATTGTGTGTGTTGCGCAAGATAAAACCTTAACTAAAGGATAACTTTTGATTTTTATGTTCCTTAACTAATTTGTTACGACATATAGTTTTCTGTGATAGCTGTGCTTTAACTATGGTGGAGAACGGAGACCTTGAGTTAGATGGCGCTGCCGTCAAACAGCACCGGTCCTTCTGAGCCACAGAACAGATTCTTAAAACACGCACTAATTCAGGTGGTGGCTTCAACCTTGAAAAGCAGAACTAATTCAACTAACCAACTACAAACCAGCTATAAACCGGTTTGATCTACCGGTAATACCAGCCCTCATGGAAATCCCGTTGTCATGAAAAT
This sequence comes from Spea hammondii, assembly GCA_029215755.1. Classification (NCBI taxonomy): domain Eukaryota; kingdom Metazoa; phylum Chordata; class Amphibia; order Anura; family Pelobatidae; genus Spea; species Spea hammondii. The sequence goes on from JARDYJ010000007.1 coordinate 39,817,156, forward strand.
ATAATCAACTTGAGGGACCTGTATTCAAGCAGCCACTTTCATGACAATACATCAGAAGGAAGTCATCCATTTGGAGGCTGAAGTATCATGAAATTAGGTTGTAACAGATCTAAAGCCTCACAGTTCCCAGGTACGCGTAGGACCGGGCAAGTCGGCTAGAACGCTGGTGGGAGATTAGGAGAGGACGCAGAAGCTCGGATCAGCGCAGCCTCTGGCTCGGTGTCACGTGTGGCCCTCTGGCTGCCAGCTCGGGCTCTTGCTCGGCTCAGGTCCCGCTATGGCTGGCCCACACACCTCTCTGTGTTCTCCGTAACATATATTTCAAGGCCAGCTCTGGAAAACGCAGGTGCCTGTAAGCCGCACGCAGAACGCCATCCATACAGATTTTACGGATATGTTGCAGCTGCTGGATTGGGCAGAAACCAATAAAATTGGTGATAAATGTAGTAAGATGTACATTTTGCTTTAGTGTACATTCAGCCGATAATGTCTTGCACAATACATTGAGCCCCTAATAGTCAAAAGGGTTAAAAGAACAAAGGATCTCAGCTTCAAACGGTGCTGCCTACGTTCTTTGTAGTAGTTTCAACAATTCTGTAAACCTACAAAGTGGAAAGATAACTGTTCCAAACACAAGCTCAGCCCAATCTGGTGTCAACTTTCAATGGGGGTTTACAAAAGTGTTTGTAGTAGGTGGGTACACTTCACCAAATTACACATCCGCACGTTTCCATATCCATAGAATACATTATACAGGGTAACATCATCCGATTAGTAAGAAAATGACAGCAAAGGCAAAGTCTGTCATTCTCCCATCTACCTTAATAGAGCATACTGACAGATAATACATACATGCACAGGCATTGGTGAGAGGAGGGGCAATAAAAGTTTATCATTGAAACCCCCAGGTTTTGGAGATCAGTACTTGGGGGTGCGTGACAAATATCTCATGTATTTACCCTTAAAAGGTAAGTGTACAGTGGCATGACACAAAATACTGCCCCACCGCCCCACAAGATGTGCGAACCGATCCCTCTCCACGAATGGATCCTAAATAACTTCATCTCAGGAAATGCAGCAAATAAACAGGTTGCCCATTTATCCCCCAATATAAACCGGGGATATGATAACTGATACAATACATGTACCTGGGAATAAATACGCTTCTGATGACATTTGTGCCAACATCAAAAGGGCCAACCTGTGCAGCAAGAAATCTTGGGTTTCTCCAACACCCGGGGAATTGGGGTCTGCATGCTGCGCCTATACATATATAGGATTAGGATGCATGTGTATACAATGTAGCGTGTATGACGGGCTGGGAAGAAGATATGCTTCTGCAATGTGCATAGAGTGGGCAGGTAAAGAACATTTCCTAGCACAAGCCTTGTTTTATGCACATTTTTTGTTTAACCTCATTTGTATCCAAGAGACCCAGATTAAATTAACTCTTTTGATGACATGCATATGCACACACAGAGAAGGAAGCAGGTACCTTGGAGAAATGGCCACCAAACCCACCCAAATGTCCCCAATGCTGGGTTTCATAAACCCAGAACACACTTACAAACCCAAAATATACCTTATTCAGCCGAAACACAAAACAGTCACCGATACGAGTGACACAGAACACCCATAAAGAGAGCCCATCAATGCTGCCTAAAGAGCTAGCAATTACTTTTATCAGGTTCTTTGCACCCAAATGTATAACTCAAATCCTTTAAATGTAGAAAGTTTGTAGGGCTTTTATGCCAATGCCCAGGTTGCCAGCCTACCGATCCACATAACCAAAAACTTTCTTTAGCATTTTCGTAAATTTCTGTGCCGCACCGTGACCCCTGATCTCATCTTCCTTTTATGAAAATGCATTTCTATTCCCCCACTCTAGCAGTTTAATAGTTTTAACCCTTTCCTGACTACATAGATGCAAACCATATGAGCTGTAAACTAATTTCCATACATATCACAGCAATGGCCTCATTTCTATACTTCCATTCCTTTCTTGACATTTCTTTGCACTCATTAACCTACATTTCCCAGTCATCTCCAACAAATGAGAGCGCAGTCACTCTATTAATACCCCACCACATTGTTCCCCCGAAAACCCTGCACATTCCCATCTGTATGGCTTTGTTTGTGATCATGGTATCTCATTATTCTCATTATTGCTGTTCTAATAAGGTGCATCTAAGGGTTAATTGGGTGAAAATCCATTACAAGCATTAATACTCTGGGACTGGGGCAGACTGCTTTAAGATCACAGCCATAGGGTGGGTACAACATGCCCTGTAGGGTCCCCACAATCTGATCCTGGATGTTGGAGGTCAGGCAGACTCATAGCTGACAACTTCCCAAGAGCTTCTGCAGCATCTGTTGCACTCCTCCCTCTGCTTCAATTATTTCATATGCTACATGTTTCGATAGTGCTGACGATCAGGGGCAGATCAATGATTTGCCTCATCAGGGGTCAAACTGCATCGATTCAGCCCTCTATGTGTAGTCACTGCACTAAATGCGCCGATGGGGGGTTAGCATCGATCAGGTTAAATCGGAGATTTCCCCTTACCTGGATACCCGGATACAGCGCTTTATCCAGACAGCATGCTGTGCCCTGCACATCCACGGCAGCTCCTTCCTCTTCCAGCGATCCCACTAAACAGCGCGAGTCACCCACCCCACGGTGTGCGCAGCGCTGCCCCTGGCCGCCTCCTCTCAGACCCAGCACTGCTTCTCCAGCAGTGTGCTCAGACTGCTATACCGAGCGGCAGCCACACCCCTGCACGGCTCAGCCTGGTGACCGTACCCTGCCGGGGGCTGTTCATTTACATGCGATGACCTCTTACTACCCCTGGCCTGTGATCAGCTTTCCTGCTATTCAGTAAGCACAGGATGGAAATGTCCGCTGGGCACCGAGTATACAAGGTGCACACGCCATGGATCACACATAGGAAACAGACACAGCTCACTTCTGCCAAGTCTCCCTCTCTGGGACCCCCAATTACAGGATCTATAGAAGGTGATCCACTGCTCACCAGAAACCACCATCCAGTAGTAACTTTTTCCACTTTACTGATAGAGACTCAATGTATATTTCCAGGATCTTGTGTTTGGGTTCCTCAAATGTATTTATAAATAAAAAAGCTACAGTTTCCAGACAATGTTTTTTTTCACATTACTCTGAAATTCTAGAATTTCTTCTAACTTGAAAATCACTAAATATATTCTAAGCATAAGCTGCGTTTAGATTTAGAAACATAGAATTTGATGGCCGATAAGAACCATAAATCTGCCCATTTTTCCTGTTGTAAGACTCATTCAGTCTTTGGTCTTCCCTTAGATTCAGGGTAGCTTTATGCCTGTCCCATGTATGTTTCAATCCCCGCACTGTATTAGCCTCTACTACTTCTGATGAGTGTCCTTTGAGTTTGGGGGAGTCACCACTCACTTCAATGAAGATTTGCACATTCACATAACGTCATTGGATACTTTATGTGTAACCAGGCTGGCTTTTGCTATATTCCCTTTGATGTGGTTGGCAACGCTGTTATTCCATATTCAGGGCGCAACAGGCTGACAAGCAATAGAGTTAATTGCCTTTGGTGATGTTCTGGGTGCGGCCCAGAATGCATTTGGGCAAGATAACTCTGTAGTAAATAAGCCTCCAGGGCATGATTCTCAGGGCACCAGCTGGATGTCTTTAGACCCAGGATGCCAGGAGCGTTTATGAGCTGTTTATCTGAAGGACTTCCATTTTAAGGCTGGACCATACCAACTTCAAATAGAAGGCCCTCTAGGGGGGGGTGAATCATGCAATCACATACTCCAACATCAGTGTCCATCCACGTCTGTCAATAACGTGCCTAAAGGAGTTATAGGGTACAGGGGCACGTCGTACACTGATTAAATAACACTACTTCGTACATTAACATTTTTTTGTTTTTCAGTTCCCACGTAACTCACTCCAAGAAATGTCTATCATCATTTTTAAAGGAACTTTAACCCCTTCATAACCTCCCTGAACTTATATCGTTTGAACCCCCGAGGGGTGAATTAAACAGTAATTGCACTGTTGACCCCTCTGGCAGTTTATGTGTTACAGTAACGTGCCTGTTTTGGGGTATCTCTGCTGAAACAGATCCCCAGAAGTTGCTTGGGGCTTCTGTAGTTTTTCCACAGGTGTCTATCCTGTTCTGTTTTAGAAAGAATGGAAGGGATTGATTTCGGCAAGTGGATAGCTTTAAAATACTTATCCGGTGCATACCATACCTATAATGTAAAAGAAAACACAAAGGAGAACATGATAAACCATACAAGTATCTTATTTTTATCAATACAGATAAGATTAAAGTTGATTACATGTTCCTGTGTGCAGACTGGAGATAGATTTAAAAGAATTATATAAAATGTTATAATTTCCACAATTGCGCTTACAGCAAAATGCAATAGAGAAAGAGTATCACAATACTGATAATACCTACAGGTCATCCCTACTTTGGAGCATCCCAAGTTCTAACTCACATTGCCATTAATGAAGAAAAATCTTCATCAAAATATCAATCTTGCCCAACAAGGCAACCCAGAACCGAAACATGAAGCAAGTTTCCTCAGTCCAAGACAACCAACAACCCAAAACATTTCAGCCTTCCTGGGGCATTGAAGGTAGGATATAGTTGGTATGCCTCTAGGTGAGCAAAGAGGTCCATGCCTGGACTCAACTTTACACTTCGGGTGAACCACAAGAGACCCCAGAGCGTAGAAACTGCATACAGAGGAACATGAAAAAGTCAACCAAGAACGGACAACAACTAATAGTCCGCGCCATGGTGCGTCCACGCTCCGGAGTAGCTCAGATTTTGGCTCACTCTGGGCTGTTCTCAAATCTCTTTTAATGGATTTTTTCCCTCTGGGGCTCTCTTTTGGTTCACCCCAATTGTAAAAGTTAGTTCAGACATGTGCCTAGATGGATAATAACTCTATCCTGCGCATGAGGCCTCTGGATCAGCCCGGTATGTCAATGAAGATTTTAACTCTGTAATAGGACATGTGAGCTAAAACTTATGATGCTCCCGTCTGGAAACCCATCATGGTGAGGGCTATTGTTACTGTTTGTTCTTGGTTGAGTTGCTCTTGTATGTATTAAAGGCCCTAAAACACAAGCCACCCAAGTCTTCAGTTTTATGATCCAAATCTCTCTGTGGCTTTTGGCCACTAAGTCATATAAACAATGTTAACAATGTCACCCCACCCCCAGCCACACACACACACCCAAAACAAAATTGTCCCTCTTTGCCCATTTGAAATGCTGGGAGTTATTCATAGTCAAACACATTTTTAATGAAAAATGGTTAAATAGTTATTTCTGCTAATCGATCTTACAAATTAGGTCATATTTAGGTGTAAGGCTTTTGCCAGTTTGATGGTGCTCATCATATGGTGAACGGGTCAAATGCTATTGGTTGAATATTTCGTTGAATTGTATCCCTTTAGGACATAAATTCCTTTTTCTCACCAGTTACTTTTGTGTCTCACGCTCCTATTCACATCTGTATGACCTCATAATCTGAACTGTTAGGGATTCTGGTTGCATCATAAAAAGTGTAACAAATGGTGCGAAACAATGTAATCCTCCTTCACAAATTACATTTTTGTTTGTTTTAGTTTTGTTTCTTTTTAATGCAGATGCTTTTCAGCTTTTTTACATGTCTTCCTTATATTGTTAAGATTCTTTTATCACTAAAATAGACAATTTGCCAAATATTTGGAGGCAGGGTCAGATTTTAATTTAGTGCCTGGAGAAAACATAGGGAGGCAAAAAGCTGAAAAATAGCTTCATTTCCCATTTTTAAGGTTTGTTTTTTTTAGGAATGGCTTTTTCTCTCATCTTTTACATTTTTGAGTAGAGTTCCAGCCAGCATTACTCTGCACCATGCAAGGAGGCATTATTATTATTTGAGCTTATGATTTCTCGCTTACAGCTCCCTTGTCAGTTTGTGCCATCAGTGGGATTTAAAGAGAATTAATTTCCCCCCTTGTTTCAACATCAAGGCCGTTCAAGTGCAACCTTTAGTGCAACAGTAAAATCTTTAGTTGCTTTTTGGCTTGTTTCAACCTGTACATCCCCATCTACATATGGCTTTTCAATTCAATTGTGAAGGTATTAAAGCACCCGGCTTTTCAAGGTCTTAGGGCCAGACTCACAACAAATGGCATCCCATGTTTTTGCACAGTTATTGGGTATTTACATGCAGAAAGGAGGGCTATCAGGGGAGGAAATAGAGGCAGAGACTTTGGTTCCAATACGGGGATCAGTTTCTAGTAAAACATCACAGGGCACACCACCATCCCTAGGAAGAATACGCCACTGCCCAACACTCCCGATTCAGCTGTCCAGAAAGCCTGGTGCTAAAACCAGCCCTGGCAATTCTAATTAATACACAAATCAGTCTAATTTAACTCACACACTGTGCATGTTCTGTGTGCATTTAAAACTACCCTTATAAAGTGATTGTAAAATGGTCATGCATCTCCTCTGTCAGGTATTAGTTACACCTAGTTTTTTGTGATGTTCCCACATAGTCCCTGCTCATCAAGTTTTGTTTTACAATGGTATGGTGAGCATTATACACAGAAACACACACTAACACACACTCGCAAACATGCAAAATCCCTTCATAATTCTTGATTCAAATTACTCATTTGTGTCATTTTAATTAAAAGCCCTAGATACAGATTGTACTTTAATACATATTATTTTACCCAAAAGAACACAAGAAACACTTTGCTAAAACCCTGAATTATCACGTTCCCTCCTCTATCCGCATTTCAAGAAGTTTTGAATACTTGAAGCCAATATGACTGCTTTCTGCATGTCTGTGTGGGGGGTGTCTCGTTAGATGCCCTGGAAATCTGCGTACACGTGCATTGCCTTCCATGAGATGTATTTGGTGGAACGCATCTCCTGCAAGGGAAATAGCGGAGGTAGGGAAATGGAACAAATTCATAGAGGAGATTTTGATGAATACGATGGATGGAGCACATAAAGGAGAGAGAGCCAGAGATTCGGACCCTGGCAGGGGGCAAATTAGTGCGCATGGAACACCCAACAACAATACAACATTCAATCCTTTGTAGGCTTATGTATATAAACACACATATAATGTTAATTAGAAAACTGCTGTGATTTTTTTTTTTTTACATTTCTTTTTTAGTGGACAAAATTTCTGTATACAAACCTACCAAACAATGAAAACCATCTGCAAACGAATTCAAGGAAAGTGAAACAAACAAACAAAAGGGAACCAACCAATCTGTAGACTGTTTCTGTTACAAAGCAAAGACAATAAAGGATAATTGTTTTCAGGACAATCAGACGACCGGTGGCCACCCATCCTTCACAATGCAGTGATTGTGAATGGACCAATCCTATGAGAAGCCTCCAATCATTCTGGCAATGGATCAATCACAGGTCAAAGATTCCGCTGACTTGCTCCATACCTTTCCTGAGTATAACCTGCCCCAGGGTAAGCACACTCCCGTAACACATAGTTGAACACCGTGATAGGACCTGATGTAGATAATGCATGGCTTTTTGTGCTTTGGGAGTGTGTTTAATGTGACCTGGGGCTACCTGAATCTGCTTCACCTTCATTAACTGCTTTAGTACTGGAGACGGTCATATATGGATCAATTACATATGTAATGCTGATTTTTCTCAACATCTTACTCTACATATACTTGGTCCCATGCTTTAAATGAAAATTAAAAAAAAATAGTTTTTAATTCTACATATTTTTATAGGGATATTTTCAATAATTACTGAATGGTGACAAAAGCACAAAGATTGAGGGGTCTGTCCGTGAGGATTTACAAATCTGGAAAAAAATGGCCATCATTCAAAGCCTGAATGCCCACTCAATATTCACATCGTTTTGGTGAGAAACCTTTGTGTCCAGCATGAAAGGAGCCATTACATTTATATTGGATACCAAGGGCTCGCTAATTAGTAGTGATCACATGGACTGCCATTTATAAATGCTGTGACCTAGTACAGTTAATGAAAAGGGATCGCTACGAAGAATAAAACTCCCCAATTGAGTCAGTTTTTGAACAATACCCCTAGAGTTAACGCACCCTGTTTCTCCTTGCGGTATTAGGTCTTGGCAACCACCACTCCAGGCAAAAGTAATTTTGCTGCAACCCGGAAGCTTATTACAGGAACACTAGGAAACTTTGGATCGCTAGTATAGTGTGATCATTAATGTTGCATTCAACAGGGACATTTTACAAAGAGGCACCCCGCCAAATTCTTTTTTTTTGTTGTTGCATCAGTGCTTAGCAATATATTTTTCACTTTTCTGCAAAAAAAATGGATTAGGCATAATTACCCAAACTATTTGCATTTCTAATTTCCGGGCTTCCTTTTCTGTGGTCAATGTTCTCCACGTCTGAGAGGTGCTTTAAGGCCAGGCTTTGGATGTTTTGGTTCAGCCTATTAATGATATAGGGAGTAGGAGACACATTGTAAATGTAGAAATTAGCCAGGTGTAATATAAAATGTTTTTTAGTATTTTAGTTCCCAATTTCAGGAATGTCTAACGTCTAAATTAATGAGCCATGTTGTAAATATGAAAATGGCCATTGCATGTTTGCATCTTTAAAGGCTAATGTACTGTTCACGGACATAAGATGCAGTTTACTGTGTCTGTGCCTAAATACTCTTAGCGGAACATGTGCAATATGACATATGATATACAGTTGCTAAGTATGTGCTCATAACTTTTTTTTATTATAGGCGTTTAGCATACATGATACAAATACCATTTAACGTGTGATTACAATAAACTGCATCGAATACAGTTCTACCCCTTATAGAATTATTAATAGTTGTATTGTCAGATTCTATGCTTTGGGGTCAGATCTTAACTGCAGGTGGTTGCTGATTATTGTCTTCGCTTACCTGCTGACCCAGTGTAGAACAGCTTAAATACAGAACAAAAAGCATGTTTGTGAACTGAGCTTGTGTTTTATCAGCTCTTCTCTGTTGGGTTTGCAGCGAGCTATTGATGAGCTAATCCCCAGTGGATAATTGCCTTCCCACAGGATTCCCATAGATTGGTATAATTAAGAACTCAATATATAGTTTATTGGTATGACAGCTGAGTTGTCTAGTTTTTTTTTTCAATGATCAAATGGAGGGTGTTATGTTTAGCAATTAAGCCCTATATACAGTAGCACCTGATCTGTGCAATTATACTCTGTGTGATGTCATTATCAGAGGAACAAAGTATACAGCTTGCTTTTATTGGAAGCATATTAAACATAAATTGGAACCGAGTACAAGTAAGAGCAAGAGGGTTTTTGCAGCCAAGATTCAGATGCTGATCAATTGGTTTGTTTTCACAGGGAGGCAGATTAATAAATAATGCTATCGTTTATGTGTACCTTAATTTAAAGGGGACATTTAAAAAGGAAGACATTTTAAATGGGATCTGTAATTGTCACAGTTTTTAAAATAACTAAATTAATTTATTGAAACTACCTATTGTTTGTGCTTTTTTGTTTCTTGACCGGTGTAATAAAGCTGAGCTATGTGGCAGAAGATGACACATATAGAATTTTTAGTTGGTTTCCTGACTTATGTAGGCTGCCTAAACCAATAAACAATAAGCAGCAACTTATATATATATATATATATATATATATATATATATATATGGTGGGTATCTATTAAATACATAGTATATTGCTTATTTTGATCTGTATAAATTCTTTCAAACTTTTATTGGGTAATGTTACGTGACCCCACAGTAAATGTGCGGCTGCACACAATGCAGGAGAGCAGCTGAAAAGAAGGCCCCAGCAGGGTAAAAATGGAGAGGAGAGGGCAAGGGAGTGAGGAAAGCAGTGAGAGAGAGGGTAATGGAGTGAGGGGGAGGGTAAGCGAGTGAGAGACAGGATAAAGGAGTGAGTATGTATGTATGTTAGAGCAAGTGTTTGTATGTACTGGCATGAGTGTGCATGTGTGTATGGGTGTGTTAGAGGGAGTGTGTATGTGTGTGTGTTAGAGGGCATGTGTATGTTTAGGTGTGTGCAAGCATGTGTGTGTATATGTGTAAACATATGTGTTAGTATGATTGTTTATGTGTTAGCATGAGTGCTTATGTGTGGGCATGTGTTAGTATGTGTGTGTTGGCATAAGTGTGTGAGTGCATTAGTGTAAGTATGTAACTATGAATACATATGTGTGTAGCATGTTTGTGTAGGTTTGTCTTAGTGTGTAAATGTATGTGTAAATATATGCGGCAGTGTGTTTGTTAATTGCCAAGGGGTCGAGGTGGCCACTTGGCCTTATCTGCCCCTCGAACCAAAGGTGCCAGTCCCCCTCTGGCCATAAGTCTTCAAAAGAAGACTGGCATCCAGACTACTCCAGAAAAAAACCTGATGCGCCCTGATGTTTTTTTTTCATACCAGTACAGACCTTAATACCAGTGCTCCCTTTCACAATGTGCAGGCTAAACTACTAAGTAACGGGATATGATGTCACATACCAGTGAACCAGATTGCCTATTTTACCTTTATAGTGGAGCCTGAGTGGGAAGTTAGTCTAGCCCATTGAATTGTCACACAAGCACTAATATTGGGCTAGGTTTCCAGAAATGGCGATGTAAGTTGCAACAGGTTATATAAATCAGGTTATGTTTCCAACCTATGATCAAATTCTGGGTGCCAGGAACAGAGTTGTACAAAACATATAACTGACCAAAATGAACACTTATTCAGGCCATAACACTTCTTTCAAACGTCAGGAACCAGCTGGTTTTTTTTTTGACAAATGTGTTGTCCAAAGGCGCAGCTACAAGCAACAGAGAGTGAGGATCATGGATGAAGCTGGGTTCCAGGTGTTCTTCTAATCTGTGTTCTTCAGAATAAGTATTGGTGACCCAGTTCGTGATTGTTAGGGAAATTATTGCACACAATAACATCAACTCATAGTGTTCTTTAAAAGCAGATTACACCCTATGCTCCATCAAAGCAAAATTGACTGAAACCCAGCAGGAATATACAGGAAACTTTGCAACTACGATATAGGCTGCGTTTCCAAAAGAAGAACCGATCCATCTCTGAAGAAAGGTTTCCTCCGTAGAGACTGTTGTACCAAAGTAAAAATGTAAACATCAGCAGAAGCATCATATACCGTATTTGCTCGATTATAAGACGACCCTGATTATAAGACGACCCCCCAAAATCTGAATATTAACTTAGGAAAAAAAGAAAAAGCCTGAATATAAGACGACCCTAAAGGAAAAAAGTTTTACCAGTAAATGTTAATTCATGTAAACTATTTTTTTAAATAAAAGCTATGATTGAGAAAAATATTTTTTGTTTTTATTTCCTTGTATTTTCCAATCTGTCCCCCAGTTACGCACATCTGCCCCCAGGCTTGCCACACCAATATGGCACTGCGGCCCATGATATGCCTTTTAACCCTCTATATGCCACTGTGCCCCATGGTATCCCTTTTGACCCCCTATGTGCCACTCTGCCTCCAGAAATGCCTTATACCCCTATATCCCATTCTGGCATTTAGGGGGTTAAAATGCATATTATGGGGCAGAGTGGCGTATAGGGAGGTATAAGGCATTCCAGGTGGCAGAGTGGCATTAAGGGAGTTTAAAGGCATTGTATAGAGCACTCTGCCTCCAGAAATGCCTTATACCCCTATATGCCACTCTGGCATTTAGGGGGTTAAAAGGCATATTATGGGGAAGAGTGGCATATAGGGAGGTTTAAGGCATTTCAGGAGGCAGAGTGCTCTATTAAATGCCCCCTTAACGCCACTCTGCCTCCTGAAATGCCTTATACCTCCCTATATGCCACTCTGCCCCATAATATGCCTTTTAACCCCCTAAGTGCCAGAGTGGCATATAGGGGTATAAGGCATTCCAGAAATGCCCTATGCCCCCATTTAACACACACACACACGCCACACACACACACACACACACACTTACTTACCGGTGCTTCCAATTTCCTGCTGTATTGCCGGGGCAGCGGGTTGACGTCTCCTTCCGCTGCAGTCGGAAGGAGGTGGAGTTGGCAGCGGGGGTTTGTCTGCGTCCGTCGCACATACCTTCCCCAGCTGTCAGAGATCAGAGTTCCTCGGGGAACTCTGATCTCTGACAGTCGGGGAAGGTATGCGCGACGGACGCAGACAACCCCCGCTGCTAGCCACACCTCCTTCCGGCTGCAGCGGACGTTGTCTACGTGCATCGCGTAGACGTCAACCCGCTGCCCGGGCAATACAGCAGGAAGCACCGGTAAGTGTGTGTGGGGGGTGTTAAGTGGGGGGGTGTTAAGTGGGGGGGGGGAGACAGGAGGATCCAGGTCCCCTGCAGCGGTGCGGGGGATCTGGATCTTAGTCTCATATTTGAGGTCTGATTAGAAGACGACCCCGATTAGAAGACGAGGGGTATTTTTCAGAGCATTTGCTCTGAAAAAAACCTTGTCTTATAATCGAGCAAATACGGTAATATCTATCCTCAGATCATGTCTATAGTCATACTATAACATGCTGCTGGTGCTGTTCTCAGTATCCCAGCAAAAGTGGCTTTTTTTTGCATGGGGAACCACGAGAAAGCCAAGCAGTGGGGATATTTCCAGGGGCATCTAGCCAAGTGAACTCCCGCTGTTTAAACTCATGCAAATCAGGTCAGTTAGTAAGTAGGCTATTTAGTTCCTTACAAAAGCTTCCTTGAGGGTTTTTAATTAAAGTCACAGAACATCCTGCTGCATGACAGCTAGGTATTTTTTAAAGTTCCCGATACTATATATATATATATATATATATATATATATATATATATATATAGGAATCCAAAAACATGAACCAGTTTCTACAAAATCACAAAGACTTGCAAAGGTCCAGGATCCAGCCTTGGATACAAACATTGTCCATTAGCTCAGTGCCTACAAAGATATTTGAGATTGGAACTTCATTCACATAGCAGAAACGGTTGATTTTTCTAGTTGCGTCACATTATTTTCTAGCTAGATATTTGTTCTGACAGTTACCGGTTTTATATATATTTTTTTCAATTTTAAGTAGCATTTTCCAATAAAACCTTCCCGGAGGCACTAAACTTGCAGTAACCAGAAGATTGTGTCGTACGAGAAATCAGTTTGCCGTATATCCCTAGGCCCGTAATTCAAGCCATCAAAACTGACACAGCAGCAGGACAAATTAACATTTATGTTTTCACTACTTTACCTAAAAATCTGTAAGGCGCGATGCGGAAGTGCTTGAAAATTTAAAATAAAATATTTAATCAACCAATAAGTTTTCAAAGCAACAGTCTATCAGGACCTATTTTTGTGACACATGACAATTAAGTGTTGCTGGAAAAAAATAAATTAAGAAATTTAAAAGGCCTAAGAGTTTTTTTTTTAAAGGCAGCCTTTTTTAACCGACAGAGCGTTATTAAGGACATACCTGTCACTTATTGAAAAAAGGGGAGGTTTAGGATCTCTCGGGGGTGAGAGAAGCGGAGGTGGGACCAGTCAGAGCCAACACAACGAGATGACGTCCGTGTACTTGGACGTGGTCTGGTACAAGAGGAGGTCCATGGGGGTGACACCATGAGTTACCACCCTGGGCCACACCAACCCTAGTGACGCCACTGCCCCATGACTCCCATTTTCAGCTTCCCAAGAGAAGTTATGTCGCCCTTCCGCCTAGCTGCTTAACCAAGCAATGAATTCCAAATGAAGAGGCAAGCCTCAATTAGACCATTATAGCCAGATCACAGGCTGAGTCCGGTAACAAAAGCAATACGGCTAGACAGATGTTGGCGCAGCACAATGTGGGCCAGGGCCAGTCCAGACCCTGAGCCTGGATCACTAAAGTGTGTGCAAGGCAAACAAGACACACCCATCATATAATTAAAGACATTGAGAGTGTCAATAGGGATGCTCGCTAGGACTCCTAATTCAGAGGAGGAGCTTAAACATTGAGATGAGTGCTTCAGGAGTTAAAATATTTTAAAAAAATGATCAGTAGCATTCACCGGCAGAGTCTTTCACCAATCTGACCTAAATAAAGATAACAGTTTATAGAGGAAGAATGGTGTGGCCCACAGTTACCACAAATGCAATGATCACATGACAAGCCAAAGATGCCTATGTTTGTTTGCCAACACTTACCTTTGTGTAAAACATGCTGGATGTCATTTACAACTGCCTCTCTTACTATGGTGTGCTAATGAAAGAGAAAATTGGTGAAAATTAAGCATTGAAAATATTTACACATAAAAATTCAAGTATATGTGCATGGAGTCTGAGGTGTCCTCTTCCTGCTTGTTTTTAATGTGAGGAAAGTTTTATGCAGCACAACGATATAAAAAAGCAATGATTTCACACAGTCCAGCAATGCAACAACAAACACTATTTATTCTCCAGATTTAGCATTCCTGGCTGTACACGTCACATGCTAAATACAAATGCCATGTAAAAATAAAATACTATTCAACAGATTGGAGCCACGTGAAGAAAAACATGACCAAGTTTAGCAGTCATAGTGTGAAGCTGTGAAGCCTTGCTAGATGTTCTACTGCCTTCATTTTAACCTAGGCAAGTGGGGCTCTTTTTTCCAGAATACAGTAAAGACAGCAGCCCAGGGCCAGAGGATCATCAGGGGACCAGAATAGGTCTTCACGGCCACATATATAAAAGCACAAGAGACAGATTATTATTATTATTATCATCATTATTGACACCAAAGCAGATCATGGTTCCTTTTCAGAGGGCTCACAATACTGCACCAAGGATCACTGTTAGCTTTAAAAAAACAGAGCAACTACAGAGCTTGCAGTTTGTCATAAGCCGGGGTGAGTCAGAAATGTGCTTATCCCACCAGATTTCAATGCATAGCATGAAGGTGTACTCTGCTTTGAGCACTGGAACACAACACCAGGACCAGTCGCTTCTGAAGGACATGTGGCATGGGTAGAGTACTATGAGGCTGTAAAGGCTAGAGAAGTCCAGTTCTTTGTTGGCCCAGCCACATCGTGCCTTTTTTTTGTATGTATTTAATTTACATTTACATGGCCCTCTAATGAACATCCCACATGGATTGTGGAGGTTTTCATGGCACCCTATCACAGCTAGTCGTAGACTTCCAAAATACAAAAATATGCCACATGTAAGTGAGATTTACTATCCCCGACCTGCCTATTTAGTAAGCCGTGTATTAGTAACATTCTTGTGGCCACAAAAAGTAAATGTTTTCCAAAAGTCCATCTAACAAGGGATTTCAGGGCCACACTGGGCTACAGCAAAGTGAAGGCGACTTAATTAAAATGTTTCTACTATTCACATAGGTCTATCTAGATATTGTGTGTTTTTAAATTATTCCAATGCTGGCGCTATATAACTTTAACGTAATGTAGATAATGTAGATATGTATGTGTTTAATAAATCTCCCAGATCATATCAGGTTACCATTTGGGTTTCGTTGTTGGCACACATAGTAATGCATATCCTTGTTATTCATACTAAATGGCCACAGGCAATATTCCCATCATCACTTAAAGTGTCTCATTGTGCCCCAACACACATCAAGGCATCATTGTCATGCAGTGTAGATCAAATTATTAAATAGCCCCAGTGAGCAAGCTGCTTGGATTGTCTTCCAACAACTTGGAAAAATGCCTCAATGTAAGGATTCCTTTCTTTGCCGTGTCCCCCATTTCTTAGTAAAACAGTGTCTCTTACACTGTTGAAAAACATGATCTCATCTTCTTGGACCGACATGTCGAAAGACACTGCCCCAGGGCCTGATCTGCCCCTGTTCTCCCAAACAGCGACCTCCTTCCTCTAATTAGTTTTTTAAGGCTTTTTGTAGTCTACCAACGGTACTGTGACATAATCGGGTTTATCAGCAGTCCTGGTAGCTATATCTCACAAGGACGCAGATACACAGGGTCTGTTCTTTTATCACATTACCCGCATATTATTGTAATAATGTGTAATTGCACCCTGTTCAGTGTGCCGGAGACCTCTCACATGCTGTCCACAATGCGAGTTTAGCTTTTCTTATAATACAATTATTTCTATTCTAACAGCATTACACAAGCAGCATGGTTGTCTGGAGGTCACAGATATGCAGTATTATTTATTTTGCATCTGAAATAATAATAACCCAATACCCAGGTCCGGATTAATGGCGGAGCACACAGAGGAACTGCTCCAGGGCCCCAGCGTCCAAACCTCTTATCTGTTCCAGGAAGAGGCGATTCGGTTAGGTCCCACGACATGCGACAAATCATCCTCCCTCATCGACACGGCACGCCAAGAAAATAAAAAAGGTGAGGAAAACATGTCAGCAAGTGATGTGCGAAAAAAAGAGATGGGGCAAAAGAAATTTCCAAAGAAGCAGGAAAGAATAGAACAGAAGGAAAAAAAGACCACAAAAGGCGGAAAGAAGAGTAAAAAATAGTTTGTTAAAGGCAGAAAACCCAGAGAAGGCACCCTTCCTGTACCGAGCTACTAAAATATCGATACCGATGATGAGTCCTTTCAGCGACTATACCTAAGTCTCATCCCTGATCACCGTTCAAAATATATGTAAGTTTATGGGTTGCATTAACCAATCAACCTTGCTACTCCAAGATCTATGTTGGGGTCTCTAACAGGTAGCTACTCTGCTTTGTCATTACACTGTGTATGTGGGATGTATGTATCTACTCTAACACTATTACCCCCCAGAAAGAAATAAACGTTTAAAAGATAAATAAATTACAATATATTCTTAAAAGGACACTATTTCTGGTATCACACTAAAAACAGGTTTTTGAGAATATTGTTTTTGTTTTTAATACCATTCCAGTTTTTAAACAGCCACATATTAGCCAGCGGTATATGTTCTAGCTGTGTTATCTTAACCCAATCTACCAAACACTGGGACTTTTTATAATACCGCCTTGTGTCTTTCTCTTCCAGACACTGACACTGACACTGACTGATGGAGGAAAATACTTTATAAGATAAATAGGACTTCATAAGTGTACCCAGATAGAATCTGCTCCGTGTGGTGTCTGAGCTGGGAAAGTCACAAAAAAATATCACATGGCTGTTTGGAATGGCTGCCTCCAGTTCTGCGGGTAAATTAAGGTTATTGAAACAAAAAGTCACTGTATTTAATGCTCTAATGAAATGTGTTTTGCTAAGGTGAAAATTTGAATGTGCTCTGCTGTATATATCGTGTTATTGCTGTGCTTTGATGTTCTGCAGGTATATATATCACTTCTATGTGTCAGGTTTACAATACATTACCTGACATCTGTCTTTTTGAACCGAGCCGCGATAACCTTCACAAGCAGGTGCTTGCCAAAATATATCAGAAAATGATATTCCATGCTTAACCCTAAACTCTCCTGATGCAACAAAGTAATAATATTCTTTAGCACATGCGTATAATGGGTCACTGGAAGGCTCATGAATATGCAAATGCATTCCTTCTAAATGAGTGTCATTATCATGTGTCGGTCTTCATACAACATCCCAAGGTTGCCGTAAACTGCTGGTTGATTTCACCATATATTTTACTCCTGCCTTTCCTCTATAAACATATTATGTTGGTCACGACAAATTCATATAAATTGGAGTATTAGACTATTAGGCACCATCCATGGTCGTCATGGATCCACCAGACTACCTGATATGGGTCCCCAGCCCATCCAAAACGGAAGCATGCTTTTTCCTTACAACAAATTCACTAAGAACTTTACAAGGAATAGTATTTTAATGTAGGGTCAACTCAGTTGGCCAATAAAACGTCATTTTTGCATTTGTATAAATTTATTTACAGTGAAAGCAGAATGCGTATACATATACACATTAAGAATGGTACGTAGAATAGCATGTATACATCATTGCGACCCTTAAGTGTCATTTTTTTTGTATATTTTAAGAACATTCAATTCATTCTTAAAATAAGAATGTCAGGATCCTCACACAATTTTATTTGGAAATTTTTAAAAAAAGTCTCTTCTCTTAGAGCCCGTTGGATTGTAATAAAAAACTTATACAATACACACGTTATTATTCATTTCAGCTGGATGATAGCATGTCGCCAACACTATAAACTGAGCTTAGGCCAATAATTCCTAGCATGTCTGTAACCCAGATGTACTGGCAGTGTTATTTATAACTAATTGGGCTATCTTGTGATGTTTTTGAAGCTTTAGGTATCTGTTAACAGAGCTAAAAAGTTTGCCAGCTGTTAATGGGTTATGGCAAAGCCGGTCTTCAGATAAATATCTGCATCGATTCCTACAGGGTCTCTGCTTGGGGACGTAGAGTGGAGCATAGGCATTAATGAGCATAGGCCTTAATGGCTGCTTCTTGTAGTGAGGGACGTTATACAAAGCGTGCTGGGAAATAAGTATCATCTTGGATCTTAATGAGAAACAGTTACCTATGCAGCTTTCTGTTAAATCTACCTGCAGCTTGTGGAACCGATCACATGGACTGAGCTCTCCTCCCTGGGCTGCTTGGTCTGGGTTTCTTTTGTGTCTTTCAGAAAGCAAAGACTGTGATATGGAGACCTAAAATGTGCAACCAAAGCCAAACAGAATCCAGAGCCATCCAGAACCAGAATAATACTCTTGTTTTTATTCTGATAGTAAAAGTGGGGTTAATATGGTTATAATATGATCAGGGACACCATAAGGGATGTACAGCAAGTGTAGCTGTATGCTCCCCACATCCATACTTTGAGTGGGGGTCCTGGACAAAAAATGGGGAACTTTTTAAATTGACGGTATTGCCATATTTCTGGGGTTCTCAGGACAGTGCCTTCAGCTGCACCCTCGTATTCCACGAATATTCACCAGTTCCTGTGTTTGGTTCGGGCAAATATTTGTGTACATTCTTTGTGTTCCGTTTTTTTGCCATTTTTTGTAGTTAACGAGGTACACACCATGCAGCAGCTTTGGCGTGAGGATTGGTTATTGTCAAACAAGCCCCCTGCTGGCGACCAATAGAGTCGCTCGTACAGACTTTTAAAATCCTGGTGACGCAACTTGGCCGTGGGAGACCACTGGTCTCCCCGCTCCAAGAGTTAAAGGTCCGTACGAATGACCAATATAGTCGCTCTTATGGACCTTTAACTCCTGGAGCCAGGAGACCATGGTCTCCCCAGGCCAAGTTCCGTCATCAGGACTTACAGGGCCGTGCAAGCGACTCTATTAGTCGCCTGCAGGGGCTTTTCCAATTGGTTGATGCCAGAGGAGGCCCCTGCAGGCCCTTTAACTCCTGACGCCGAACCTACAGATTTATGCTCCCATTAACCCCTGCAATGCTGCATGTTGTGTGTTTTCGTATACGTTTTTCTGCCGCCATGTTCGTATGTTCAGTATTCGGGCTGAACAACGAAAAAGCACCGTTCGTGTTCGTTTTCATGTTTGCCCGAATAGGAATGCACAAGTCTAATAAAAACCCTCCTCCAAAGACATGGTTTAATGGATCAACGTTAATTCTGTATTAAAGGTCTTGAGTTGCATGTTAAATAATCAAGTACAATATATCATCCATGATTACAAAAGCACAGGTTTATCTAGATCCAATTTGCATAAAACGTCAAATACATATTTTTAGTTTTTCTGTTTTTTTTCTTTCTGTGGAATAAACTTGAAAATACATGCAATTGCCATGCCAAGTTTAGAACAGTAAATGGGGTGGAAAAACAGTTAATTATATATATAGGATGTCCAGCATGTTAGTCAGCCAGGAAATTGTGCAAAGAACGCTTCGCAGCACACCTGCCCTGAAGGCAAATAGAACTGTCTGTGCCCGGAGGAGCCGTGTGTCACTCCATGAACAAAAGCTGTCTCTCTGATATGCAGACAACTGCATTGTTCACTTGTTGATGTGTTTTTACACAAACAGGGAACATAGGAAAACACTCTTTATTTAATATTTAAATATACTTGAAGTATTTAAAGGGATATTATAATGTTAAAGAGTTGCGTACCTTCTAACATTTTGATTTTGCATAGAGGGAGACTTTTGTTTTAAAAGCTGCCGTTAGAGAAGGGTGATCGCATCAGCCATGTTTTCCAGGACATACATAATTTTTACATATTGCTGACCGGCAGGCCCCGGCTGAGCAGCTGGCACAGTGGACAAATGGCATGTCAGCCCCATACCTACCCTTACCCTCCGGCAGCAGTCTCCAGCTGGGAGCCACACATACACCATTCAGCAATCTTTGGGCTTGAAGTGCCAGGGCTGTTTTTCATCCCCAGCACAAGAGCTACTCTGTAGTGTTGGTGATGTATAATGGAGTTAAAGCGTTTATACATCTCACATACTACATGTTACATGTGTTCTGTGCAATTTAGTTGCATCATATGCAGAGATTTATTAGCACCACTGGGAACTCTCAGGGTTTTCGCCCGGACACTCCAGGTGAAAGCCACTTCTCCGGGTCACTGCCGAGAAACTCCGCCCCACTCCACGCCCACTTCCCCTCCACAAATATAATGTCTCTCACTACATCTGTGGGACCGCCCACCGACGACCAAGGGACGGCCTACCCTCAAGAGGGGGCTCCTTGTAGGCGGAGCCAGAGAGATCCCAGGTATGTTTATTAGTAAACACAAAGTCTGGCTGAGGATCATAGGTAGTTTAACCTGCAGCAGCTTAATTGTTAAAGGCTGCTAATCCCAAGAATACAGTTTATATATGAAGTAATATTGACTCATTATTAGGTCACTGCTGCAAGTCACCTTTCCATTTCCAACTCAAAAAAATAAGTTATTAAAGCTACCCAAGGCTTATGCGATCTGCAACGTAACAACAGTGAATGGGGAAGAATAATCATGCAGATCTTGAGAACATGGAGTTAAGATTAATTTATAATTTCTATGGGAAAGCTTTATGATCATGGGACACAATTCTGTCTATATACAGACTGCAAACGCTTCTTAATTGATTACACTATTTGGAGAGAAATAAAAGGACAAAACAGTATATATATATATGCAAAGTACATTTTAATCTCTCAAATCTCATGATACAGGGTAAGCATGAACAAACTATTTACAAAAGACACTTCTGCGTGCAAAAACATACAGTGTAATTTTAGACAAACATTGACGTTTAATCACAGTTTAATGTGAAGGCTGTAAATTGCTGTAACTATGAGCTGCGCCAGCGGTTTACCTAGACTCAAAGCAGTCTAATTATACCTATTTTCAGGTTTTAACCTGCATTTCTGTCGCTGACGGCAAAAAGCACCTTTGTTTTAATTGCACGGCACCTCTAAAAAGTTGTAAAGTGCTTTGCCAATTGTTTCTTCGCTTTAATTTTCACCGCAATGTTTTAATTATGGTTAATGAAGTGGAATAAAAAAATACAGACTGTTTATTACTTAATCCTTGGTGAATTCAGCAATTTCTTAAAATGTATTTTAATTCATGTTTTCCTGTAAAAAAATGTGCTTTGTTATACATTTTAAGCTAACGGGGGGGGGGGGGGTTTAAACAAATCATGTGATGTCAAAAAACTTGCATCCTCTTTTGGCTAGAAACGTACAGTCTCATGGGAGATCTAATTGGGGTCGCCCTGCTACATGACCCATGGCTGGCTCTTCTAAACAGTGTGCCCACTGCACAGCCACCTTAAAGGGGAATGTCCACTGATTTTTTAGCACTAGTATGATATTAAAAATCATTTTTTCTGTTCTTTTTAGACAGTTCTAGTTTTTGCATAATATAATGTTTTTTTTAGACAGCTGCGGATTAGTCACGTGTATGTGTTTTAACACTGTTATCTTGGCCTAGACAAATAGCCCGACTCCTTATCATAGTGCCTTGTAGTAGACAATTGAATGACTTAGTCTTAATCACACTCCCGACTAAGGAAAGTCTTTGGAGGAAAGGATTTTTATTGGGTAAGCAGCACTTCAAAAGGATTGCCAAAAACAGTCAGCACGATGTGGTGATTGTACAGGGAAATGTATTCAAAATATTGCATGCCTGACAACAACCATTTAGCAGGATGAACTTGCCAAGGTTGGCCCTTTATATTGCATAATAATTCAGTGAGTTGAAACCACAGCTCTCCTGAAGACCTTCCTCCCAACTCCTACTTTAGTGAATAAACCCCAATGTTTATGAAAAAAATGTATCCAAGTAGGTAGCCCTTATATATTATGGCTGGCAGCAAGTGAATGTATTTGTATTAACGAAAACATGGCTGATGTGTCAACCCTCTGCTAGACTTAATCGAGATACAGATGTCTGTACATACCAACCTCGTGTAGGTCCACTTGCCCTGATCTCTTCTTTTTCACTTTAAAAGAGATATCAGTGGAACCCACCAAGTTGCATACTGCATTGTCTGCCCACACATACCCACCCATACCAAATACAATATCGCGTACCAATTTGAAGACCTTTTTTCTTTTTTCTATTCTAGTGATGTTTTTAGACCTTTTTCATTCATATTGAATCATGTTCCTGGCCTAATAGTAACGGGGTGAAATAATTAATCTCACCTTTACCAGCTGCATTTGCTTTGCTCTTGTCATCAGTTTACACTAACATACAAGTAGAGGAAACGTCAAGAAGTCAAACATAACGTGATCTGGATAAGAACACAAAAGGTCAGTGTACTAGATCCGTGCATTTCAATAGATCCCTTTACCCCCACGAACCCCCCACTGCTTTTTATTTTTCCCTCTCTGCTCAACAATATCCAGCAGGGCTCCATTATTCATCCATGTCTGCGCTCCACAGGATACAGACCATGCCTAAATTAGACCTGTTTACCCAGCCCTTATCTCCGTCTCATACAGTATTAATGCATAATTAGAACCAATGGAAAATGCATCTAGAACCCATCCTGGAATTTTCCTACAGTTCTGTTAACCTTTCATCCTAGTGACCTATACAGATTAGTGATTTAAGGACACAGGCTTTTCCTGTAAAGTGTCATTCTTTGTATGAAACCCGAGGTGCCCTGTGATTCCCATCGGCGCATAAAAAGTGCTTGGTGCTCCAGGACTCAGGTCCATAATCTTCTTCTTCTGGGTCTTTAGCCTTGAAGAAAAGTTTCAAATGGATATCTTTGATTCTTTTTGTGCACCTTCAGAAATTAAAAACGAGGTTGTGCAGTTCTGAGCAGTCTGTTGAGGATTTCATCTGCGCACAATTAAAATCTTGAAGTCATAAAAAAGATAAAATAGCAACAGAGTGCAAAGACTGATGCAGGTTACAAAACACTGGGACGCAAATTAGCATACGTCTCTTCCGGTAGGGTTTTTCCACAAGGATAATCATATTGTTTGTATACATTTTGAGATTGCTTAGTTCTTTATTTAAAGAAGCAAATCTTTCAGAAAAAAAGATATCTGGCTTATTTGTAATTATCTATCCCTCCTTGTGCTTCGGTATGAAGCCATCTATTAGCCTCACCATATGTGCAGTGATATAAAAGTATATTTAAAACATAATGCAACATAGGTTACTGGAAATGGGTGTGAAATGCAAAAAATGCAAACAGTATACAGTAAGCAAAGTGTGGATGCTGAGAACAGGAGCGCGTGAAGACTTTGAAGAAGAAACTCTCCAGACGCTAGTGCTGGGAAGAAATGTGAAAGTGGCCACTTAGAGAATGTGCAGGTAGACAAAGCATGATCAATTATAATGATAATTGTGAGTAAACAGCTGTAAACACAAGACACATCTGGTAAGGGAGAGATTTAGGCAAATCCAAGAAGAGAACAAGGGTCAAGTCAAGGATTAGAATAGATCGGCAGCAAGGTCAAGTGTGATCAAGGAGTCAAACAAAAGAATCAATTCAAGCATAACTAAATGGCATATACGAGACATGAACCTGAGTCCATCTGTACATACAGTATAGTTCTAACCAACTCATAAAGCAAGTATCATTAGTGATAGAACACTTCATGGTTATATAGTGTCACAATGTGATATGGCGCGCCAAATCTATTGCACCAAACATTAGGATGGTGGTTAGTAGAGGTTCTGCTGTTACAAACATAAATGTGTGAGTATTAATAAATGTATTGTACTTTAAACAGTATATTGTATTCCCTATCTGCTACAGCCCAGATCCACCAAGACTGTAAGGACAGTCATCCTGCCAATGCCTACCAGATCTGTGGGCAAAAAATAGAAGGGAAGTGGGCAGGACATGGAAAAAATAAATGCAAAATGATTTTATTTATTGTTCTATACAGCGCGAGGTACAATGAGTAGACAGGCCATAACAAGTAGTATATAAAATAACAATTTGACTTATAGAATCAACAGGTGAGGAGAGTCCTCCTTAAACAAGCTTACAATCTAGAGGTGTATATTTACTTCTTTAACCAAAAAACTCATTGTTACTCATTGTTATGTTTGGAAAGCATTATTAAAAATGTTACCTATGTTTTTCAGGCATTGATGATTGCTGGTATATACAATAATACCAGACAACCATATTAACAGGAGAGCTAAAGGTCAAATACAGGACTTTGTAAGAGTTTTGCGATAAATGACTTACCGGGTCAAACAACTTGACACAGCCATAACGAGTCTTTTTCACTAACCAACTGCTGCCTGGAGAGAATCCGACAATACAAGTTAGACTGCCAAAAATACATTAAAAATTTTCTGTTACCAGTAGTATGACTATAGAGTAGAGACAAAGCACCCAGGCCTGTAGTATTAAAGCACCTCTTCACCCCATGTGGCCAATTTCATGGTGATGGGGAGATCATGCAAGAAGCATTCAAAGCTCGTACAAACAAGCAAACCAACAATATGAAAAGAGTAGACGCTAACTTTACTAGACGAAGAAATGACAATTCTTCACAAGCTTACGCCATACGCTTACGAATGAATGTTACGGTATATGTATTTATGTAAATGCTCTTAAGCCTGTATCCTTATGTTTTCAATCCTATTTTTTGATTAATTGATTGTAGACATTTTGGATTTGCCTCAGTAGAGCTGAATTTAATGGCAAATGCTGGCAAACCCTTTCTATTCCAATACTCAACT
The DNA here is from genome assembly GCA_029215755.1 of Spea hammondii. NCBI lineage: Eukaryota > Metazoa > Chordata > Amphibia > Anura > Pelobatidae > Spea > Spea hammondii. Next base: position 39,842,229 of record JARDYJ010000007.1, read on the forward strand.
CAATTTTCTTTACACTCTCTTCAAAGGTAGATGCCCTGCAAAACTGAGGGTGGAACCCAACGGTAGGAATTATTACACAATTATGAAATCGGAGAAGTAGTTAAGGTGGCACCCAGTAGTATTGGATTTCTAAGAGAACGTTTGGGTGTTTTAATAAAGAGCATTATTATCTATAATACTCTATACAATATAGAATCTCGTTAAGTGATAGGTCCATTTTAAATCTATCAAATTTTTTTATTCAATTCTGCTTCCCTTTCGTTGGATATAAGTGTTTGTGACCCTCCAAACCACATTAGACCACCTTAGATTGGTTACCTTTCATAATGAATTACGCACACACAAAGCTTCACGACTCCATCAGTAATGTCACGGACAAATCTTATCAAAGTGTTACGTTCTTTTGATAACTAGACAATTTACAGATTGAGAAGAGGGTTTAGGGCAGACAATGGGGTGTCTTTGATGAAAAGGCTCAAGAGATATTTGCTTCTAAACATCTGACACAACAGGACAGGACCACCAGGTATGGATCGAAGTTGCTGATAAATTGCAACCTCACTGCAGGCATCCAAATTGCCATGGTTAATTGTTTGCAGAATTGTGGGAATGTAATATATCTGATGTAATAGGCATGAAACCTCTTCTTGAAAGCTGATATTGATTGAACTGTTGCAAGAAACTTCCATTGCTTTTTCCTAGACATACTAACTGATTTATCTTCTAAATAAGACAAACAAAAACGCTTATTAAATTAATCTACACATTCACATACAACAGAGTAAATGAAATATGCTACTCAATGCCGTTCTTCTAAAAAAAAACTTTTGGATCCAAAGGATCTGTCCACTAAAATGTCATTAATGAAACAAAAATATTTCTGCCACCACTTATTGTGATCTCACTTAGAGGCCAATAGAAATACTTAAAAAGCTCTTTTAGCTTTAACTGTCTATTCTTATTTTACATGTAACGACAGAGAAGAATCTCTGTACTGAATCTCATGTCTAGGACTAAAAATTCCCAATCAGGTAGGGACGCCAAGACATCTAAATTTGTATGCCTCAAGTGGTTTACTTATGATTTATTTTTTATTTATTATTATTATTATTATTATTATTATTATTAACTTCCTTCTTGGTTCCCCTCTCCACAGAAAACAGGCTTCACCTGGAGAGTCTGGGTAAAACACGTTGAGTTCTCGGAAATGTATGAATTGAAAGTGAAAAGATATGTATGGAACAACCTTACACAAAACAAAATACAACCCCCCCCCCCTCTTCTTGTGGTTCTAAATGTTCCCTTTTTCTTGAATGATGGATTGTCAACATCAAATCAAAATATTTTAAAAACCTCTTTGTACCCAAAGCATCATCTTTTTTACAGAACAATTGGGCATGTTGATTTTCATGAAAAAAAATTCAGCCAAGTAAGGAAATTTATGCCTTTTTCCATCAAATTCAGCCTCCTACTGCTGAAAGGATTAAAATTCTTAACAACAAAAAATGATTGTGAGCCCAAAGGTCAAAAGAAAATGAATCAATCTCAGCAGCTAAGAGTTAGTACATTCCTTTTGCACAATAATAATAAAAAAATGTGAGTACGCTGTTTTAGAATATTATAACCTTTATGTGATTATGGGCTATGAAAATAAAAATGCACACACTTGATTTAAATGTTGCTGGTATTTTTTGGTCTTTTTTCAGACAATAGGGAAAAAACCCTTTCACCCGAATACTATTTAATTAAACTTGTGTGAAACAATACATTTCCGTGCCTGCACTACTTGGCCTTATTATTACTAGGTACACCTGCGTCTTATGGAATGAAAAATAATCTTATTTAATTCCGATAGGAAGTCATACACTGCCGCCCCCTCCCCAAGCACCAAAGTCTCCCTTTGATGTTGCTCACTCTTATGGTTCCCCGCTCTCCATTTAATACTCTTTTTCTTACTGTTTTTTCTTACTTGTCTTTACTCTTCTTAATGCTCCATCAACACTTCCTGAATTCTTGATCAGATGCTCCTCCCAAATTTGCCAAGTTAATGATCAAATGTGAATCAAACAAATGAATTTCAGAGAGGCACTTATATCGATCTAATAAACCATACAAAAATTATATTAAACTGTGCAATACTCCAAAGCTAACCCCAACAGGAAAAGGTGCACAGAAACAAGTCTTATTATAGTATAACTATTATTATTATAATAGTGTGTTATAATTCAGAAGAAAGCATCTACTTACAAAAATCATCAGTAAAAAAATTCAAAGGCACAAGAAATATTAATGAGTGTGAGATTGTAACCTCCAAATGACACGCCAAGCTAGGATTTTCTTATTAAATTATGGTATATTTAAAGAAGATAATGTTTTAGCAAGGTACGGCAGGATCTATCTAATAGTTATCTAAATATTTAAAATACAACACACACAATGGCTCAAGATATTTATTAGCAGTTCTAAAATTCTGGGGGGTCTCGTGCAATAAAACTTTCAGGATCCACCTGCCAAGCCCATGGCCGGACTGGCCATCTGACACACCGGGCGAGCTGACTGGATATCCCTGGGTGTGCGCTATGTGAGCATAAAAACATGGCGCCCAGCTACTATGGAGTTTTCTGTTTATTTATTCCAATTGTGATTGGTGTCATGGGTTATGCGTTACCAGAAAAAAGAGCAGCTGGGCCCCTACATAGTCTAATATGTGAGGTTCAACTTGCCAACCCTCGCTAGAACTGGCCCTTCAGACTGTATAGTGAAGTCAGTGAGCTTAAATAGAAACTGCAAACTCTGATACCTCCTACTTGTTGGAAAGTCAGGAGGTCTCGGGTGGACCCTGATTGTCAGACACACAGCAGCTGCACAATTTATTGTCATGAAAACATGATTTGAAAAAACATGGCTTTGGATGGTACCGGAATAACAAATTGTTATTTATCATACAGGTGCTGCTCTCTAAAATTAATCAGATTTGGCAGACAGTTGCTATATTTTAAAGGCGCTCAAAACAAAGCGGAATATTAGATTACTTGCATGGAACAGTCTGTCATGAACATGATTTAAATGTTTAATTAAAAAAATGTTCATTGTGTCCTCTGTTGCCTGGAAGCTTCATCGTGTTGATATATTTTGTCGCATGTAATCTGAATATTGAACGTTCAACACAGCTGACTAAAATTCATTATCAGTTAGTGCAGGTACAGCCGTACAGGCATCCTGCGCTTACTGTGCGGAGCTGATAATACCAATCACTGTGATCATTAACCTTTTGATTACCAGAGGAAAGAGCAACAAATGATATAACAATGGTTGATGTTTATGGTTAATATTTATGAAGGAAAGTGATGTGCAATTACCATGGATTTAGCATTCAACGCTAAAATTTTTCTTATTATTAACTATGTTATTGTTTTCATACACTCCCGGAGAAGTATTGCTTCTCCAGTTCCCCGGGTCAGCACCCAAATTCTTCGGGTCCATTTTCCCTTTAAATGGATGTGTTTACTGTGATGTCAGGTAGGCTCCGGGTAGCCAGAGCCCAGAAGTTCCCAGGTATGTAAACTATTCAGTCAACCCCACTGTACAGTGCTACGGAATATGATGGTACTATATAAATAATAATAATAGTAATAATAACGGCCAATAGTCAAATTGGTTCAATCCAGGGCCAGTTTATCCATCTCTGTATTTTCTTTATTGGTGGTTGATATATTAGTTCTTTGAATATATTGCATGGTTTGTGCAAAGAGCTGACTTATTCTATTTAGTTATTGTCCTGTGGTGGTATGGAATATGTATGTAATGTTTATCATTTATTTCTATTCTTCCAGTTAGTACTCATCTATCCCCTGATGAAGCTAATGCCAATTTAAACTTGGGGTCCACAGGCGAGCACAATTCACTTTTTTAGCTGCCTCCTCGATCATTACTGCTGACACCCAGGATTCGGGTCTACATACCGTACTTTTTGATCTTTTAGCTCAGACCCTAGATGCTAAGTTTTAATGTATGAATATATTTTCTATTTATCCTATATTTTTTCTTTTGACTTGCCATGAAGCCATGAATATGTTTTTCATGTGCTTGGCACACATTAATATATACCTGACAATATAAATATGTCTTATGTAGAAATAAAATGGCGAAAGTTGCCCATTAATTATGGCTGGTGAACAAAATTAATACTGCTGAAGGATCTACTCCAACTTGCAACTGTACTAAACTAGGCTAGATATTATCACATTACATGTTTATGTGTTGGCACAGACGTGGATGAGGTGAGAGAACTACATAGGAGCATTACAAATTGTAATGATTGAGAGACTGATAGAAAGACGCCTTTCCCTACTGTGTTCTGGATCTAAACTACACAAATGAAATTACATGCACATAGTAACAACTAGAATAGATCACAATGTATTGGGGCAGAATAGTGGTTTAGGTTAATTTTGTTGTCACAATTTAGCTAAATGACACTTTCATTACAGGAAGTGAGTAACATGGCAAGGAAAAAAGACCAAGCGAATTAATACTGTGTTGGACAGCCCTATTTGCATTTTACTTGTTAGGCAAATGCCTACCAGTGGATTTCTGTCTGATGAGAAATGATGAGATATTTCCACAGATGGGAATCAATCACTAAAGTATAGGACACAATGATAAAAAGACACAACAGAAATCTGGAACTAAGAAATGTATGAATAGGGGCATAATAGACCAATATTGGTATATATAATCTTGAAGCCAATCAAGAATGATGGTCGTTGTCAACAACTGCCATTAGAATGAGTAAAGACACGATAGTCAAAGCATTTAAGTTATTTAAACATTGCAAAGTTTTATATGATACATTGTAAAGTTCCCAGGCTTCTGTGCTCAGACTTGACATTAAGAAAGTATGTAGAAAGAGCAATTCTAGTGTTGGTTTCCATGGTGACTGCATCACTTCTACTACACCCAGAGACGTATCTTGGCTGGGTGGTGTCCTAGCCGACGTCTACCAGGCGCGATACATGTGTAGTGTGGAGGAAGGTCTCGGGTCTGTTACAAGAGAGATCTCTGATCTCCCCAACTTGCCCAAGGATAAGTGGTGTGCCAGGAAGCCTTATCACCCAATAGGGTTATGCAGCAGAGGGGCTACTGCCCTCTGGAACAGCTGCCCAAGGCCTAGGAGAGAAAACACCGATGACTATACCCCTGTATGTAAGAAAATGTTTAGAATCTGTATTATAAAATCTGTATTATAACTCTCAAAATAACAAATAGCCAGACACTTTGGTATTTGGTGGTGAGGTTTTGAGACTTTTTTGTGATTTTGTGAGCTGATGACTTATTTATGTAACTATGTAAAGTTGTTGGAATATGATTACAAGATTTAAATCATAAACGTGTTTTCTGTTTTTTACATACACGCTTCTAAGAGGTTAAGGTTAAGAAGATATATACCCACGAATTCTGAGCTCCTACAAAACGAGGGACATCCCAGGAGAAAAGAGGGATTTTGGTTCCATATAGGAACTGTCCCTCCTAAAGAGATGCACCTAGGATATCTATTATATTCCACTTTGTGTGTAAAACACAATTAAAACACTAAGAAGTACGTATCTCACAAACTATGCAACACAAACTTGGCAAGAGGAGCAGATCTAAAAAAGCATGTGGGAGTTACTAAAATGCCAGTGTTTGCCAAAGATTCAGGTGGTAAACCAGGTCTTCGTTTTGTAAACACAAAGATGATAAGGAGCCAGCCCAAATGACTCCAACGCAGACTATCCTCATACCTGCAGCATTCTTTATTGTGGAACAGAGTGCTGGGGTTGCTGATGTAACACATAAACAGACATAAACAAAGCATTGTAGCTTGCATATTCAGGTTAATATTGTCGGGCAGCTATTTATTACACAGACTTGATTTGTAGCAAAAAGCAAAAGTTATAATAAGAACATTGTGGAGCACTTACAGACGTTAAAAAGTGTTTATTAAACCAAAAACAAAAGTAGCTAAGAAACGCTGACTGCGTCATTCATGCCAGGGCAAAAGCTGGAAAAACTTGGCATAGGTCCCAAACATGGAACTTTTCGTAAACTCCACATATGCTTAATTATATTGTGAATACTACTTATGGTATTACTATTTTGTGATATTTAACGCAGAGTTGTGTTTCAAAAAATCCTCCATTTTACAGATCAATACGACGTGCCCATTAGATTTCAGGATCTAAATCAGAAGACCTACGTGTGACAAAGGGTGAGAATGGCTAACCACCTGCCTTACTCAAATAGCCAGCTTGGAGGAGACCACATTGACGTAGCTATATTTATCCAAGAGCAAAGAAGTTAGCTATACAAAAATAACTTAGTTTGGACGCCATCCTGAAAGGAAAAAAGTACAAAGCATATTTACTATCTAAATCACTTTATTAGTGATATATCAGGGTCTGTACTCGTCCCAGAAATCCTAGTAATTATGTCTCCATGAATCACATTATATAAATAGATCTTGAAATAAAATTCTTCTCTGTGGTCTTAGTCAAAAGAATCACGAAGCTAATTAGAAATGATTCCCTTGATTATTCTTTATTGTTCTATTATTACGGCCTATATTCAGGAAGCAAAATTAAGTATATTCCCTCTTAGATCACAGGATAATTTATGTTTTTTCTTCACCATGCAGTGGTGCATTTTAACTAAGTGCTTTTTTTCAAAATATAATAGATAAAAAAATGTTTCATTAAGGTCTATTTAAAGGTGCTGTTTCAGCTAGGGGTCCTCTGGAAATATCCCTAGATAAGTTCTGCATCATGTAGAGAGATGTAAAATAAAGCTATTTGTCATTTTGGTTTTCTCCTAAATTCTCCCTGTCTCCTAAAAACTGTGTTTAAAAGTCTATTGAAATACTTCAGTTGTCTAGAAACCGAGTCCTGTCATTCCTCCAAAGCCCTCCCCTATTACATCACAGCAGTCTGCCGTTATGGGAAGGAAGAACAGTTAGACATGTGGATGGAGATATAATGTTTGTGTTGACATAATTAAGTAAAAAAAAACAAGACACTCCCAAATGGGAACGGTATTGCAAGAATTAAAATTATACATTATTTCACTATTGCTACTTCCTTGTCAGATATATATTAACCATACCTGGGAATTTCTGGGCTCTGGCTACCTGGAGGACTGCACACTAACGTCGGGGGCAGTTCCCGCTGACGTTGAAGGCTTTCCTGCTGACAGCAGCAGAAAACACCCCCATTTAAAGGAAAAATGGGCGGGGAGCAGGGCGTGTCAAGACCCCGCTCCCGCAACCCGGAGGATTCGGGTCTTAACCCGGAGAACCGGAGAAGCAGTGCTCACCCGGCAATTTCCGGGTCAAACCCGGAGAGTTCCCAGGTATGATATTAATGTATAGGCCAATCTATGTGTTAACAGCCTATATCTATGATACTGAATACCATAGGCACCTATGAAATACAGCCTTTAGTGTGCATGGCTCCTTTGGCACCAGTTGTGGAGGTTGTCTGTCATTCTTGTAACATACCAGGTAACACGTTTCCAGCTCTCTTGTAGTTTTGAATACCAGCAGAGATTATGCACTGAAGTCATTTTACCATCCAGGGACAAATCAGATGTACACTTGGAGCAAGGCTCTATTGCATCCAATGTGTTTGGCCTTACTTCCCTATAATAAACAATCTGCTCCAGAATAACTCATAATTTGTCTTGATCAACATCCAAAGAGTTAAACGTGCATTTGTATATCTATCATCTACTAATTACACATAAAGTGAACAAATGACATTCCTGCAGTATTTGCTTGACAAAAGAAAAGTATTTAAATAATGTTTTTCATCTCATGGAAGGCTGCGTAACATTCCTATCATTCTCGGGTTTTCTAGGTCTCTCAACCATCTCCCACTTCCTTTAGATGTTGTGCTAGCAGATCATTTACAATCCTGCACTATGCATAACAGCCCTAGGGTAAGATTTGATTGCATGCTTTCCTCACCAACGTTCCATGTAAGATTTTGTTTTACAATTTATTTGGATATTACATTTAGATAAAACATGCTCACTCCACTAAATGACTCAATGACGCAAATAAAAAAAAATATATGAAAACAATTTAAATATTCTGAAACCAATTAGTTTTTTGTAGCTCAATGAGAAATTAAAAATGACTGGGCTGAGATAAACCAGAACTGGATTCAACCTGGATAAAAACCATCTATTGTTTATTTGGTTTTCATTTTATGTTATTCCAAGTTAGATTTTTCAGCTCTGGAATTAATCTAATCAGGAGAATTTATGCAAATTGTTGACATATTCCATGATCATCAAGTGAAGAATGCATAGGAATGCTATCGTCAGTCCAAGAAAGAAGTAGTAATATGCGTCCTGGGGTCTGTCTGCATTGTGTTTGTAAAATACGTACAGGCCTTTATTTTTTTTGCACTTTTGCAGTGACAATTGTCAATTGTTCACTTTTTACTTATTTACAGTCAAGGAATGGTTTATTTTTGTAGGGATGGATATAGGGAAAGAGACATGTTGGAACTGTCCTTCTTGTCTCCACCTCTGCTTAAAGACGTCAGTGGGGGACCTGGTGATCCATATAGGCAGTCTGCCCTAGATGGGGAGGAATAGTGAACTTGTACGCTTTTAGTTTGGCACAAGATACCATACTGTTTTTCACTGTTTCAAAGGATGCACCAAAGACTTCAATCAAAATGACAATTGTACTAAGCTGTGTTAGAGCGCCGCTTAGTGTCAGCTAAGAAAACTGCAGGCAAAACCTAAATTCAGGTGAATACATGGTGAATTATATTCTGAAAATTCTTTAATAAAAGTGTTTATTTTCTGCATGAATTAAATCTTCTTCATTCCCATATCCATAAACTTCAAAATGCTTTCAGTAAAGGTCGCTATAAATCTGTATACTAATAGATGCTCACAAGAGCAGAGCCCTGATCTCCTTCTATACTAGTATGTTTTAGCATGTGCTAATGTTATTTTCATTTACCTGTTAAATACTGTCATGGTCCCCTACTGTAACAGAGCCTCGCCATTTGCGTGTGCTATATAAATAAATGCAACGTAATGTAAATGCTAAAATGTGAAGCCCTCTATGATACTGCTTCCATATATATATTTTCCCTCCTTACAAAATACTCCCCTATTCAATCTATACACTCTTTCCATGGGCTAAGGCTCTCCTCCTCACTTATCACCTCTTCATTTGCACCCTTATGGAGACCTCAGTCAACAGCCCCATATGGCTAGAACTCAATTCCGTGTCACCTCCTGCTTTCACCTTTCCTCTCAAACATACCTGGGAACTCTCCGGATTTCTCCTGGAGACTCCGGGTAAAGCTCCGCTTCTCTTGGTCACCACAGAGAAACTCCTAGTCCCACATGCCCCACCCCCTGATATCAGAAGGACCACCCACTGATGTCACTAGAGCTGCCCACTCACATCCCGAAAAGAGAGGGCTCCAGATAGGTAAAGCCTGGATATTCCCAGGTGTGAAAAACCTCAAAACTCCCCTCTTCAGAGAGGAATCGAATCTTTTCAGCTAGTTATGTCAGATCCTTTTGAATGTATGGACTTGAAGAAGTGCTGCATAAATTGTTGGCGCTATATTAAGAAAAGATAATAATAATAATAATAATAATAATAAAACAGACATCCACCCCTCACATTGTCACTTTTGGAACAAGCCACATCATGAGGATTTAAACCTGGTTTATAATTTTAATAATAACTTTTTTTTTTACTCCATTCTTTCATTATGTATCTTCTTTTTCCAAAACCTTATGTTTTCTCACTAAAAGTATAGGCCTTCACTTATCTAGTGTGCCTATTTTGCCTCCTGTTTATCTTATATTTAGTCTTATGCATACGCCATGTGTGTTTTAACTCTTTAGACAGGCCGGACAGCCAAGGACTTGCCCCCAGGGCCAAATTTCTGAAACTTAGACAAGCCCACACCAGGAGACGAGAGAGCAGTGGGGGCCACATAACATGTTGTTACAAAACTGCTTGCACGGTGTGTGAGCAACTATAGCGTTCCAAGCAAGGAAGTGAGCGAGGGAATGAGGCATGAGAGTGTGAGTCACAGAGCAAAGGAGTGTGAAGGAGTATGTTTTAGTGTCTTAGAGGGAATGTATTTGTTTGTGTCTGTTGTAATAAGTGTGCGTGTACGTGTGTATGTTATGAGTGTGCGTGCACGTGTGTAAGTGTTGTAAATAGTGTGCATGTACATATTATAATGAGTGTGTCATACTGAGTGTGGTATGTCTTCTAGAGTCTTAGTTACTGGGGCAGAACGGCATGGGGTCAGGGAGCCACTAAACTGTACCTGCCCCAGGGCCAGAAGGTGCCAAGGCCTCACATGATTCCATAACTGCCCTAAGCTTTACTACCTACCACAGGCAAGTATTCAAGTGGGCACTTACTATACATAACCACAAATTGGACAATTGTTTTTTGAAGAAACAGCAGGATGGACAGTAATGTATTTCTTTTCTTACACTGAGCATTTGCTCCGAAGCTTTACATTGTGTATTACAGAAAATCCTCCGGGAATAATGCGAATATCATGCACGAGCAACACATGGTTACGACTGAATCGGTTACCTGCCGGCACGCGCATACCTGTTTCTGCGCAGGCGCTCTATGAGGTCGGCGGCTCTACGGCAGAAGGACGAACGCATGCGCACTGCTCAGCGAGTTACGTAATCTAGACCACAGCGTTTTCTGACTCCCAATTTCGAGAAGAGTCCGTGCTGCCTGCCGTCCGGGTGTTGCTTTGTGGACGAGTCGTCGTCACACGATTGCGTTAGTTATCGTCACGTACAGTATAAATGTGGAGATAAATGGTTTATAGAGTCTGTGAGATTAATACCTCTGATGTAAGTTATTTCATGATGATCCAACAGGTGGCTCCGTGGCGCAATGGATAGCGCATTGGACTTCTAGCGGTGGGAGGCATTCAAAGGTTCCGGGTTCGAGTCCCGGCGGAGTCGTGATTCTATTTTGTTTTTAATTACATTCTAAGGCATCCCAGAGGATTTGATCTTAATGGAAAAGTCTGAAAAATTCGCACATGACATTAGATGCTGTAAAAGCTGTGGATCTGCGTCTGAAACGGACGAGAAAGGCAGCATCATCCATAATGGGGTGAGAAAAGAATGCATACAGGACACAACTTCAATCAAAATACCTGAAACATATAAAAGCCTGTGGGTGACCCCCACGTAATCACAGCTGCCTGGCAGCCCATTTACCTACAAGAGGTAACTGCTGAGGTGCAGGACATCCTTCCCCTTATGTACCGCTAAGTCTTAAGATGTTTTAGTGTTATTGCCAATTAGTTGTAGGTGGGAGGTAAGGCTTGGATCCCTAGATGATAGGATATGTCCATTCCTGCTACCCCAGCTTACCTGTAATGTTGCCATCATAACCTGGCTCCTGAGTCACTTGTGAAAAGAATGGACGTGTTACACCTGCCCCCATACCCCACCAAGATACACCCTAAAAGATTTGCTAATCCATTTGTCAAAATCATTAAAGATGATCTTTTACCTCTTGACTGTAAGCTCATTTGATCAGCGCCTTAGTCACCTGTTGTTGTATAAGTCAAATTGTTATGTTATGCACTACTTCTTGTCCTGTCTACCCATTGTACAGCGCTGCAGAATATGATGGTGCTATATAAAACAATAAATAATAATTACCTTGAAGAAGGCAAAATCTTAAGACCAAAATAATATCCATTGGGTTTATTTAGTGGATGGAAATGTAATGCGGGATTTGGGAACACATTAAGTATTCATTTATTTTGGTTGTATGTGAACTTCTCACCTTTCACATAATAAAATTATTCTTACTATCATTTGCAACAGATGCCCTTTAAGAAAAAAATGTTTTTACCACATTTGAGCGAAAATGTTATTAGACACCTCTGCTTGAAGACGAAACTTTTTTTCAGCCAACTTGGTATAGAGTATGTTCCAAAAATGATACAAATAATAAATGTCTGGCCCAAGTTTATGTTCCTGTAATAACCAATACAATAACACCCAGTCTAGAAATATTTTCAAAAATTAATTTATTCCAAGAACTAAAGAAAATTCTCAAAAAAACATTTTTATACTAAAATAGGAGTACAAAAAGACACGCTGTTTGATAGACAATATATCGGTTTTCATTATTACTATTCAGCCCTGTATGTCAGCTAAAAATCTGCATTGAGGCATTGTCTACAACATCAACGCCAGTCATTAAAATAACTTATACTTAACAAGATTGTTTTGTTGTGTACACACATACACGGGTTTATTCAGTAAACCGAGACCAGCCAGGCACATTTTTAACATCACCATTATGTGGGTAAGGGCTTACCCCGGAGACCTCAGAAAGAAAGCTGGGGTCCTAAATCATATATACAAACACACTCTTGAAACCGGTTTTGTAGCATATGGATGTTCGGGCAACCTCTGTAAAAGTGGGTTGGAAAATGTGAGATCATTTCAGGAATTTCTTATTCTGCTACCTTTAAGCACCAATCTCAACTCCCACCAGGTAAACGGGCTCTTACGGTAATTTAAACAAAATATATCCAAAACAGTTGTAACATCTGTAGCGTTCTCTGCCGGAGAAAGCTCCCTCGGCTAGTGCATTATGTAAAATCGGTTAAATAATTGCCAAATTTGTCATACTCAATCACTATTGCCAAATCCTTTACTAAAAAAACCCATTATTGTGCATTAAAATACAGGCTGGGTAACCGTTCAGTACAATGCACACACACCCTGGGACTGAAATGGTTAAGCTGTATCATTTTTTTGTAAATGGCCGTAATAAAACAGAGATATGGGTTCAAGGCATGATTTACCCACCCCGCCAACAGTGTATCATATACATAGTGTTATGATTGCAGCATTTGTATTAAACTCAGAGAAAGCAGAATTAACCGCGCTTTCACGCAGCTGCCACATGCGGTCTTATCAGGCTGGGCGTCTTGATACGTCTAACAGGTTTCATTTTCCAAAATGATAAAATGAGTTATTTCACTCTACTTCTTACCATACACTTGATCTAAGCCAATGCTTACCTATACTATCACATAAATAATCATTGGTTCTAGGGATAAATTCACACTTAATACAAAAACCTTTTCCAGTTCCTTGATGTCTAGGATAATTACAATCAATGAGGAATTTAAGAGCAAAGTGATAACATTAAAGCATTTAAAAGGAATGTTCCATTGGTTGCTATGGTGATTGCATCACTGACCACGCCGGATTACTTTATACATACCGCCTCAAAATCTAAAAGTTGCTTTGAGTTTCAGCCATAGCAGTTAACAGTTAATTTGAAGCCTGTTTACACAACCTCAGTGATAAAATAACCAGAGCCCTTCTTTTATTACCCAAGCACTAAAGGTCACAATAGTGGCATGTAGTAAAACGTGAACAATGATCCCTGCAGCTAGGGCCATGTAATCTACCTAGGCGTCCGGTTACCTAGTATATTAAAGAAACATTGTTTTAATAGAATGGCATTAATATGGGTTGGGTGAAGATTTCGTAAAGGCTTTTTTATTCCCTCTGCTTTCTATCCAACCCAAATACCTAGAAAGAGGAAATAAGGACTGACGTATCTCCCATATATTATGTTTCTTCGTGCCAAAACCAGTTGTGTCTGGCCAGAGCTTTCTGCAGAGTTCGCATGCAGGGCCAGCCATGAAAGCATACTGCAACCTACAAGAGAGTAGTTATGAGGTATAATGAGGTCATAAGTCGTATTCTCCCAGCCTTTCCTACAGCAATAAACCGACTCTACAAATCAACTGTTCTATCAAAGGACACAATAGCATGGCTTATAATATCACAGGGAGAGCAGACAGGTTACATGATTAGCAACAAACCAGGGCTGGAAGGGGGTAAAGCTTAGCACAACTATTTTAGAATTTGTGTATATTATAAATATATATATATATATATATATATATATACCGTATTGGCTCGGATATAGGCCGCCCCCGTGTATAGGCCGCACCCTAAAAGTTTGGTGCTTTTTTAAAGAATTTTTTTTTTTTAATAGACATGTTGCCATTCTGTCTCTCCCCCCCCCCCCCCCCCCCCCCCCCGAGATATGCACACATCCCTGCCGCTGCACGGGAGACCAGGCTGTCGTTTGACAGCCTGGACTCCCCACTGACAGCAGAAGCCGGCTTTGCCGGCTTTCTGCTGTCCGATCGCCTGTAACAGCTTCCAGCATGAAAGCCGGTAAGCTGTTACACTGTAAACATTCCCTTCCGGGTTGCGTCACTGCTGTCGTAACCCGGAAGGTCATCGGAGGACAGGATATCCCCTGCAGGGATATCCTGCCCTCCGATGAGGCACAGAGACGCTACGATCTCTATGCAGGTCTGTGAGGACCTGCATAGAGATCACAGTGTGATCGGTGCAGGGGGATTGCGGGCAGGGGAGTGAGAAACCATCTCTCTCACTCCCCCTCCCGTCCTGAAACAGGAAAGCTGGGGAAAAAAAAACGGTTAGTGATTTAAAAATAATATTAAATAAATCATTAAAATAATAATATAAATACTAAAAAAAATTATAATATGAGCTGTGATGTCACTGTGACATCACTGGCATGTTCAGGAGGTCCCTAGGAGGACCTCTTACCATTACTGTGTAATGGTCTAGCCAGTATAACCCTTCTGCCCCCGTTCACAACCCCCAAACCCGTTAAGCCATAGGCATAAAAATTATACAAAATTGTACACCTAATAGTATGCTCCCTGGTGCTGGGAAAGTTTGGAAAATCTATATAAATTAGTTATTTCTGAAATCAGGACACCTGAATTGATAAACTTGGAGGGGATTTTCCATCACTTTACCTAATTTTGTGAGGATTCAGAGGGAAAATGTAAAAAAAAAAAAAAATTGTTTATTTTTCTAATATTTTCTAGTTTTTACTAAATTTCTCATTCTAAATTTTCAGCTAATCATCCAACTATGGTATCAAACGAAAGCTCTATCTCTCCTTGAAAAAACAATATATAGTTTACATGGGTACACTATTCACAGGAACAGAGAATCATCGCTAAACCGACATACCCCAAAAATGGCAAAATTGCTCTGGGCTTTGAGGTACCAAAAACCCCTGGGATTGAAGGGGTTAAATGTGGATAGGATAATTTGTGTTTACGTGCGTAACTTGCTGATGAAAAAATATGTTTTCAGGACTTTTCAAAGCAGACGCTGCCATCACAACCTGTATACAATTAGAACTTCAGTGTACAACTTATTCAAAAATTATGATAATGATGGGTAATTAACAAGCAAACAGTACAAAAAAAATATTTTCAGAAAATATAAGCAATTGTATCACTGCAATATTTTTTATCCGTTAACATACACAAAATAGTAAATCGCTTCCAAATCCGTGGATTTAAATAAATGTTTTGTTTAAATTATCTGCTTCATAACTGTACTGGCCCATGTAAAACTCCGCAAAACAGGATAATTATGAAGTCCACTCCAATTCAGTATACGCTGGGTTAAGAAATCTCAATGACATAATTCTGAAAGTGGATTACTGGCGGCCTCCGACATACAAAATATATTTTACAGAAAAGAGAGGCCCCTCAGCGTGTCGAAAAGTCTGATCCTCAGAATATATACTTCTTACAACAGTCACATACTGCCAAATTAAATTAAATTCTCCTACAGCAGGTTAAACTCTTCATTGTCATAACATGACTTGTTGTGTAAACATCATGCTGGCCAACAGGTAATCAGACTAATTTTGGTCTTCGGATAACATGCAACGGAACGGTTGTGCACAGCTAAAAAGTGGTAACCGGTGGGATGAGACCTCAAAGGCTGTTGATAGACGGGACCTTCCTGTTCGCTTGTAAAATATAACCTTTTGATTTAATAATCCCGCGGGTCTTCACAATGACAGAATATCGGAGGATCCACATTGGTGACCAGTCACTGACTTGACAATCCGGAATGCTTTCTCTCAGAGCTTCTTGGAAAGATTCTTCCGACAACAGATCTGAGTTGTTAAAAGACGAAGCATATAGAGAAAGAAAATTGACGTCAGTTTGGGGTAAGAATTCACGTGCTTCAAGAATAACAAGTAAAACAGAGTGGTAAATATTCTTTGTATGTGGTGTGATAACGCAGCTTGACTTGTGGTTTCACCCACAAGTGTCTAAGGAAAGGTGATTGCTTGCAACAAGTAACCGTCACATACAATGTTAAAAAACGGCAGCCGCTTACCTTTAGGGTCACTGTGAGTTAGTAACTGGATATCAAACTGCTTGGCAAAAGCTGTAAGATCAGGCGGCATTATGCAGCAGGATGCGAGATTCACCTGGTTACTGCTAGGCTTTACCTGCCGAAAAAGGAAAACCGTGGCTAAAAGATACGCTGAGTGGCTGAAATAGAGATATATATGTATAATAAAAGCCTATGGAGAGAACCATGACAGATCAACCTGTGCTAACAAGATCCCGAAAATAAGAAATGCTGAGGTTTAAGGATCTTAGGGGACCTATAAAAACCCAGAGGATAATACCTATAGAGCAAGTACACCTGAAAACACAGCGAGTACCACATTAAGAAGCTATATACGATATACATTCCATACTAAATTATATGGTGTGTTTATGTGGTTTGGTTACTTGGCGATGTTATATATATATATATATATATATATATATACACACACACACACACACACACATATATACACATACACACACATATATATATATATATATATATATATATATATATATGGCTAGAATGGATATCCGGCTGTTTGGGCTGTTTAAGGTGATCTGCGGTGCAGCGGTAATTTGATTTTGTTCCCAAACTTTTTTTTTTTTTTAATTACTTGTATTCCTAATCTCCATACCTAAACAAATCAGATGGGATTTTTGGCACAATGGAAAGATTGACATCACCCAAGATGTTTTCACTGCCAAGAACCAAAAAACCCAAGCCTGGCTAAATGAAATTCACAACACTACACTCCTGTTTCTATAAGTCTCCACCACCGCCAGGGAAAGTCAAAGTTATGTGAACCGGTATTACAAGTATACGTGTTTTAGAGTAAGTTAGATGTTGTACACACACCCTACAAAATGGTTTCAGATTCAATGGATGGCTAGAAATGGCAATACAAACATCTTAACAATCTTAAACACTGTGCCAATCTCTATTTATAAGCATGTATGTCCCTTTATACGAGTGAGGATGGGTGCAGCATCTCCTTCTTTCTTCATACAGAACCTCACCTGTGCCGAAAGGTAAAGCTGTTCCAAGAGAGGCTTATCTAAATCCGACGTTCCTATAGCAACTACTTTCTTGTCCCGAACAAGACTTTCCAGCTCATGCCAGTAAGGCTGTAAATTCTCCAAGGAAAGGCTGACTCCGTCTTCCAGTGGGGGTGTTGCAATGATCACGGAATCCAACTGGGTGACGCCGAGGGTGGTACAAGCTGGGGGAAACAATGAATAACATGCGAGGAGAGGATTATCAGCGCAGCAGCAATAAGCCAGACAATTAACTGCTATGACTTGCTATCTAGTTTTGAGTTAACACTAACAGCAGCAGGAAAAACACTGTGGTGTAGATGTTTCTTTACTACTACTACTACTACTACTACCACCATTGCAGAGCACATCAAACGTGATGGATTTGTTTTAGTGGCAGGGATTTTCAGTATACCCCAATACATGTACATTGGGTCATTGCTACCCATGGGGTAATAATTGGGCATTCATGCAGTTAGATGAAACCTTGAGGGGTTTATCATGGAAAGAGTAGATCTCCCTTTTACCAGGAGCAGTCACGTAGAATATACAAAGCCGCATACTGTGCAGAATATACGTCTGAGTATTGCCTTTGGGCCATCGTCGTCTATTAATTAGACCTCTGTTTAGAATAACAACTTTAACAAACACACGTAAACCACGATTAAAAACCTAAATATCATCGATATGGTTGTCGACTAGGATGGATGATAGGCTTCCTCATTATGACCAAGAAAGCAAATGAAGAACTAGTGCATGATAAAAATATTTTATAAAAAAATATATATAATTGTATATTATGATTGTGTATTATTATATAGATATATAACCTGTGTTAATTCAGTTGCAACTTCATGAACGTGTAGTTTTATTGGTTCAGTGAATCAAACTGTATCAAGGGCCTTTTTTGGATGCTGTGTTAAAACAAAAACTAAATATATCTTCATTGAATCGGATCATGAACACTCCACGGTCCAAGCAGAGGTTTAAGGCCTTTGGGAAACATATACAGTAACTTTCCCCTCTAATCCCTAAACCGTTAAATAAAAGCAATAAACAATATAAAATGAGACAATGTATTCAAATAACAGGAAGGGTTGGTTCCTAAATCAAAAGGCTTGCTTAGGGTGATATATTGTTATGTTGTTTCCACCTCTTCCTACCCATAATTGAATAAAAAAAATAATAATTTGGACGATTTGTTTTTGTACATTTTCTGCCTGACCCCACATTTGCCGTGTTGTGCGATTAAATGCGTGCCAGGAACTCTCGATTAGTGTGGCTGCCCACCAAATGCGGAGAAGGAACAAGCTCCTGCACACCAGCCGTAACGAGGAAAGCCATCTTAACTCCCTCTGATGGACCTGACCTGTGAGCGGACCTCGTCAGATCACCAAACGTTCTACTGTCAGAAGAACGCACAACAAATCGCAAAACCATGCGCTGTCATCTCAGCCACAGAAGGTGCCTAAAGGCTAAGATTTGTGATCAGCTGTTTGGGTGCTAGATGTTTTAATGTGAAAGACAGCTGGTCACCGCTAGTTTTCTAGTCTGAATTACTGAAAGTCCGCATGTAGATTTAGTTAACCCCTTCGCGACCTTTGCCGGTTCAGGACCGTCATAACAAGAAGGTCACTAAATGACCTTTGACGGTCCTGAACCGTCAAAAAATTAAATAAGCTTAGAAAGTGATCAAGGATCACTTTCTTCGCTTAAACGGCCTTGCTGCAATGCCTCGATGTCGAGGCATTCAGCAAGGCCGAGATCGGCATCGGGGGCCATGTCTGGCCCCTCCCCGGGGCGTCAACAGCCGCCATACATTTTAAAAGCGGTTAGGAGGCGATCAACGATCGCCTCCTAAACTTAAATGGTGTCGCTGGAATGCCTCGATCAGGAGGCATCCAGCGACACCAAACACTTACCTCTGGGTGGGCTGTGACCGCTCCGGAGAGCGGTCACAGCCGCCGCTGCCGGTGATCTTCGCCATCAAGCAAGATGGCGGCGGCCCGGGAAATAAAACAATAAAGACGAAAAAGTTCGCTAGAGGGTCTCCAGACCCTCTAGAGAACTGGCTCCACTTGCTGGTTGAATACAGGTACTGCATTCAACCATGCAAGTCAATGGAGCCCAGCTTTCTAATCACTATGTGATTAGTAAAATATTCAAAAAAAATAAAAATAAATAAAAAATGGAAAAAAAAATTAAAAAAAAATGTGCTAACATTTAAAAATAATTATGCAGTGATGTCACTAGATGAACCATCCAGTACCAGCAAAATGTGTAAAAAAAAATATAAAAAAAGTATAAAAAAAATAAAATAAAATTAAAAAATAAAGTTTATTATTTTGAGCAAGTGCTAAAATTTCTCAAAAATCTCAACAAAGAGTTAAAATAAAAGCACTTCAAATACCCAAGGGGTGTCTAATATATAAAAAAATGGCTGATGGGGTAAATTGGAGTGGCCGAGCTCAAAGATAGGGCATAGGTACAGACTGACCAAAATGGAGAAAAAAAGCGCACTTCCCAAATGTGGCATTTTAAATCTGAAACAACCCGACAAACCCATGCATGTCGGGTATCACTGCACTCAGGAGATGTTCCTGAACACACATTGGGGTGTTGTTTGACAGTGGCATATACCAGGACCTGTATATCTATAACTAAAGTACAATTTGTGTGGAAAAAAAAAATAAAAAAAATTACCATTACAAAGTTTGACAAAGTGTAGTTCTATAATTGGTGCATGGAAAGGGTTAAAATAACAGCATTTGGAATACCCTGGGGTGTCTAGTTTTCAAAAATATATGGTTTGAATGGGTTAAATTGAGTTAACCGGCTTCAAAGATGTTCCAAAGAGGAGATGGAGGCAGACTGACCAGATTTGTTAAAAAAGATTTGGAAATCATAAAACGCTGCTTGTACTTATTGCCCTATAACTTACAAAAAACAGCAAAAAAACATAAAAACATTGGGTATTTCTAAACTCAGGACAAGTAGTAGAATCTATTTAGCTAGTTTTTTTACTTGCTTTTTTAGGTGAGTAAAAGATTTTTCAAATAAAAGTCATAAAATGTGGTTTTTTTTCAATTTTTCACCATGTTTTTTTAATTTTTTTTATAGTAAATAAGATGATACGATCAAAATAATGGTATCTGAAGAAAGCCCATCTTGTCCTGAAAAAAACAATATATAACTTATGTGAGGAGAAAATTACAGCTGAACACAAGCACCACAAAAGTGTCAAAACAGCCTCGGTCCCACAGGGTACAAAACGAAAAATGAGCCCGGTCCTTAAGGGGTTAAACACAGTTCGGGAGCACAAGTTCAAAAACCAGATGCGAGCGCCCCGGCTGCGGCTCTCAGTGGAAGTCAGATAAGGACAAGCTTTCAGTGTACTCCCCCCTGGCCGCCACACAGAAATGTGATCTAACAAAGTCTAACCGTAACTAAGAAAGCAGTCACGGCAGCCGTGCCAGGACCCAAGATAAAAGCACTATTTTCTCAAGGCTGGTACATGTGCGAGAACAAATGGAATAGAATTTATTTTACAGAAACCTGCGCCACATATCACCAAACTAATGCAATAAGAAACCCACCCTTCTATCAGATAGGAGCATTCAGGCAAAAAACCCCGTATCTTTTATACATAAAAGCTACGAACAGCAGGGAACGGTCACATTTACCGTGTGAAATGTTGCATGTCCCTTTTAAATGTTTTGTGGTTGAACTACTTGAATGTGGCCACTTTCATAAGTATATTCATCATCTGTCAATTGTTTAACCCCTTCCTCTGACGATACGATAAAGCAAGCACTGCGGCCACGGGCAGGGTTGCAGAATGTTTGCTTCTATACAGTTTTCACATATGTTGGCTAATCAGTTAGGTGCAGTAACTAGCCGTGCTGGTGTAATGACATGTGCCAAATTAATGCTTGTGTACAATGTACGCTGTTTTACAATTTCATGGAGGGCAAACAAGGTCACGCCTGCGCATTTAGCATCTAGTTAATAACGCCTAGAACGAGGCATGACAGTCTACTCTCAGACCGGTTTAAAAGGCCAGATCTTTTCAATCCCATTATCACACGTTAAGACACACTGGACAGAAGAAAGAGGTCTCTGCTCTTGCGAGCTTAGCATCTTCTTGCTTCCCAGTGAGCGTAGAAACACTCTCAAGTAGTTGCTATTTGAGAGACTCAATGGTTCCCATTGGGAAATGCTGCGCAATTCCTTTCCCACCGGCTGCCAGTCTATCCGGCAGCAATACGAGGTTGTCTGTGCATGTGTGTATACACGGGCACTGCATAGCACCTTTCCATACTCCAATCTACTCTCCTTCTGTGACCTGTCCATCATCATCACATGCCATGCAGAGTGTTGCATAAAGCAGTTTGCAGGGCATTGAAGTTGGGGGGGTCCTTAAGATATACTGTATTAGGAACACAAACAAAACAGGGCCCCAGTCGCAAAAATTGCTAATTTAGTGAACACTCATGGCACCGATTTGCGGAAGCTTAAAAAAACCCCCAAAACATTCAGATGTAACGTAAGGAAGATTTTCTTTACTGAGAGAGTGGTGGATAAGTGGAACAGCCTCAAAGCAGAAGCTAATACAGTGAGAGAATTTAAACAGGCATAGGATAGGCATAAAGCTGCCTGAATCTAAGACAAGACCAAGGACTGATTAAGAGTTTAGTCTTTAAATCAAGAAAATGAATGGTTCTTATCTGCCATAAAATTCTATGGTGTATGCTAAACCAGGAGGTGTCAAGCTCTGTGATATGCACGGTTAATACAATTGTAATGCCCACTCTACCTATTGATCTGCACAACGAATTTACAGATATTGAAGTGTTGGTTGGTGCTCTTACCCATATCTGCAGCGTGTGAAATTGATGACAGGTTTGATCCCAGAACAAACAGTTTAGCTACAGAAAAGAAACAGAGAGATTTTTTAATATTTACAATAAAATAGAAAACATGCATGAAACATAAAATTAGGCCACCATAAACCGGTAGGCAGTACACACTAGACTGATCTACTCTGACCGCTCTAAACAGGGCTGCCGGCACCTAGATCCCTCCCGACGACTGCTGCTCCTTACTGCCCCTGGAGTGCCCTCAGTGCAAACTCACCCCAAATGACCTTAATAGATTTTGCAGAATAAGAGAGTAAAGACACGTACAGGGTAAAGAATTGGCTCAAACGAATTTCATGTCTATTTACACTGTAAATAGTGAGTACAGGTCACGCGGTAAACGAAAATAGTGCAAGAGGTCTTAGTGTCTCTGCCAAGTGTAAATTCATATTATTCAAATAGTAGATTTAAATAATATTCATGAAATGACATGAAAATTGACAGGTGCGTGATTTTAGGTGCTATGTACTGACCAGATACTTTCATTTCTTCTCTCTCTTCTGGGTTTATGGCTTCTATAATTGGAGACACAGAGCATTCCAGAGTACGCGGCGAGTCCTGGCGAGAAAGAAAAGCTTTCTTAATGCAAAGCCTCCGTTTTCATTTAGGTTCGGCTCTCCGCTAACTTCAAGACCCTGCGGCTTTATATTATTATATTAAATATTAGATTATATTACTGAAAGTCCCAAATGGAGCGAGTAGGTAGGTGGGTTCACTTCTGGCCGTCTTAATATCATTCCACATATGGCGGAGCTATACAAAAAGCGAACATGTATGCAGTTATGTTTAGTAAACACGTAAGGTGCCATTTCTGTACAAGCAAGTAAAAGATAAAATACTGCCGAGTATCTTCCATCTGTTAAATACAACATACTGTATGTTAGCAGCGACACCAGCATCATGATGCTCTATGGACACAACGTTTGGGGATCCTCTGTGCCCCAGGGGGCCTACACTAAGTCGCTGTACCCGTGTGATGTATTCGAGCTCTCAGTGTTGGAAAGGAAGCCATGGTTTGTAACTTTTCATATTGTTCTAAATACTTTGTGACTCCTCGGCATAAACACTCCCAGCCACCACTAGCGCTCAAATGGCAAAACAGGGAAGAGATGTAAGGACACGGGGAATCCGTGGGAAACCCAGCTTGTCCTCACTGTCATGGTGAAGCAGCAGTCTTTGCAGTGTTTTACTGCCAGTTCCCTATGTTGTCCTGATCGACATATACGATTTATCTCTTCCAATATGTGGATTCATATGAGTCTGAAGACATCATCATCTAAACAGTGATAGGCTGTGCATTACCTCTATACAGCCAGTCAGCCCGCCAACGGGGCAGATGCCAGCCCAATGCCATCTGACAAAACACAGCTATCCGTATCGATCTATCCCGCAAAAAGCAAGTATCTTAAAATATATTCCATAAGCACAGCCTCAACTAGGAGATCAAGTAATATAAAAAAAATCAAGATCAATTCAATTAATCCAAGACCAATTATGATTAAATAAAGTTATCTGTGCCCGATGAATATTTGAAATGCTATGTGAATTGGATATCAGAGTTTGTTCCTGTCCACTAACACAGAATGACAGGTCTGGCCTCTGCAAAAACAACTGTCTGGCCTGAAACAAAAGCCCAGTTACAGATCAGCGACATGCTTCTCTGGCCAAAGACTGCGTGCCATAGTCTACGGCATACAAATCCAACTAACTATATAACCCTGCCGAGACCACTGCCTCCCCCAAGTATACAATCAGTGTGAAGGTACCATACAGCCATAACCGTAATAAAAACCACTGATCGGCTTAACGCCAACGACCCACACTATTAACAGAACAGTCTCTACGGATATCCTTTATAAACATAGCTGGGAATCGCCCCATGTTTCGACCAGGAGATAACAAATAGGCCCCCATACAGCAATATCCTCAACGATAACGTTTTAACCTAGAATATCGATATACCGCTCACCATGTAGGGACTGGGGAGTCAACTGCAGGTAATAAATGTGTATTGGGGCCCCTAAGAAAGTTGGAAATAGGGGGTCAAATAACTCAGTTTTTTTTTTTTGTTTTTTTTTTTTACTAACTTCAAATAGAAGAACGCATACAAGTTACACAATAACACCTCAAAAAACAAACCCCACGTCCGCGATGGATGCAGAAGGAAAATAGGTGGCGTTCAGGTAATACGATAAATGGCATGTTGCTGAAGACCTGTGTCTTTTAGAAGCTATCCTTGGTTTTTCATATAACGTGGGAAGACACCATCAGATGCGCTCATTTTCCTCTGGACACAACATTATTTTTACCATAATCATTAACTTGGAAAAGGGTACCTACCGGGTGAATCAGTGACCACAATAAAGGGATTTGGACCTTAATCATTCTCCAGAGAAGGCCAAGGACAGAATTTATAATCAGAGCCTATTTGGACAGTACGACCTCTTTCCAGAGTTAAACATTCAGGTATTTGTCCTCCTACATGTCAACCCCCCCCCATATACAGGCGACAATAGTGCCAATAGTCACATGGATTTCAGTCCATACACCATTATTTTCCTCTGTTTCCAGATCTCTCTTTGCATTTGATCATGAGAAACAGACATTTGGGGGGGGGGGGTAGAGATATATGTCTAAAATGGCAAAAGCCCTGTTATATCTATAATATTTAGAATAACCGTAAATTTCCCCCTAGTCATCAGTGAGCCATGTCTGTTTTTTTGTGCTTATTGTAAGTAAACAAGAAGAATTTCAGGTTTGAACAATTTTTTTTTTCCCAGCGGCTGCTGCGGGTTCCTGGTAAACACAGGTGGTTCTTCTGCGTATATCAGCATAATGCGGGACGTGCATACAGAGGCATTAGGACTGGGTAGTGTGCTCTCCTAATGTATTCAAATCCCAACACCCCGCACAGCATGAGCAACCTGTGGGTCCTTCTATCCATGAGATAACAACGAACACAAAAGAAAAAAAAGGAGAGACACAACTGTTCATTTTGTAATACCGTCAATGCTTGAAACAAATTGCTGGATTTAACGTGACCTTCACCATCATCCTTTATATACGCGTATACAACTTCTGGTGCCGGCACTCAGCAGATGTGCCGGCACCGGAAGTTGTATACGCATATTGCGTAGATGTCCCCCGCCGGCCACGCAAGACACCCGGGAGTCTGCTCTGGTAAGTCTTGGGGGCAGAGGTAAAACGCATCGTGCGGACAGTCACCGGCTGCGGCGATGCGAGCGTAAACGACCTCCTCTGCCGGCACGTCTGCACGATGTGCTTTAACAATCTCCCTTTGCCGGGACTCCCCTCGTGGGAATTCCTGGCAAGGGAGATTGTTAAAGCACATCGTGCAGACGTGCCGGCAGCGGAGGTTGTTTACGTGCATCGCTGCTGCCGGTGAACGTCTGCGTGATGCGCTTAGACAACCTCCCGTGCCGGCATTACCCCCCGTGGAAAGTGCTGGCAGGGGAGGCTGTCTGAGCGTAGGATGCAGGTCCCCTGCACCACTGCGGGGGATCTGTATCCTAATTTTGCTGCCTGCCTGGCGCCCAGAACTGCATGACCCGGGCGTCAGACCCGGAATATAGACTGCACCCCCACTTTAAAGACTTAAAGTGTGTGTGGGGGGGAGTGCGGCCTATATTCGGGCCAATACAGTATTTAAGAACCATGTTCTGTTTCGTGCTCAAAAACCAAACGGTAATAAGAAGCTTAAGTCAGCGATATAGACGTAAGCAGCAAAGATTTGATTTTCTTGCTCCCTGCCGTTCATCCCGTAAGAGGAATTTCACCGTTACTTAGCCGGCTGCATTAATAACAGACTCGGTCTCTTGTATTGTTACTTTCATGCACACGTGATAGCTCACATAGCGTAACCTGTGCGATGTTATCACCACATTAATATAACAGAGGAAATTCCGCGCTGGCTTCTTCGGCAATACACTTACCCGTGCGAGCTCCGGAGTGAGTTTTGAGCTCCATTCGTTCAGAGTTGCTCTGATGCAATCCAGCAGCTGAAAAGACAGAGACAGCACATTATATTGCAATCAAGAAAAGCTGCAGCATTAATATACAATCTACCCCCAAAAAACACCAAAATCCTACCTAAAATAAAACGGAAGTTTTAATTAAACTAGATAAAGAAAATGAGAAACACCATTTATAAACCAGCATGCAAACAAATAAGCGACGCGATATGCATAACGTAGAATATTTTACTATGGATCGAGTAAGCATCAATGCATTGTATTGGTTATAGAAGAATCCCCACAGCTAGTGGGTACCGATTCACCTAAAAAGATTATCAGCCCGACATCGGGAAACTCAAGTCTATAGTACTGATACCGCACCATGTAGCCAGCCCTAGGTGGGAAACGCTGGATTAAAGCAGCATTCTTCCCTGTAGAATTATCTAACCCCGACGCGTTTCGCCACCATCATTGCTTCATCAGGGGATCAATAATTATACTAAAAAAAGGTAATGTGCGTGACTGTTTATGGCTGATGAAATTTTACAATTATATGTCAAAACATCAACCAGAAATACAACCGCCTAAAACCTACGGGCTTACGCATGAAGATGTGGCAATGAAAAAAAGTATCGAAAAAATGTTGGTATTCTCCAATTGTGACAATTTATAAAATGCTTTACGGAGGTCTTGTGGGGAAAAAGTGTAGCAATGATTGGGGTTGTAAATAAAAAGGTCAAGATAATGCTATAAAGCGTGTCATATATACATAAATATTTGTCAGGTTTGTACATAAAACCTAAATCCCCATTCTGCGGCAAAATGTATATACTGCCCATAGGCACCCATTACGTCACATATACACCGTTATATATAACCTATGGATTGTTTCTTTTTAAAGATCTTTTTTGGTGCATGTGGTAACGGCATGTATTTGCCCCTTCCCTGCCCCCCGGCTTCTCTACATGGAGGGGACGCATCTGGCCGACCAGATCTCCCGCACCGCTACTTACCGCCAGTCTTCTCGCGGGATAAACGTTCCCACTGATTCCAATGGGAGCGCATCAAGCAGCCAATCAGTGGCGAGAAATGTCAGACCACAGAAGAGGTGGGAAGCTGCAGAAATAAGACTGCAGCTTCTCTTTAATATTCATTCTTCCCGTATTGTGATGTCAGGCACCTTACACCATCCCTTTAAGTCGGCAAATCGAGATCTATAATGTGAGAAGCGCGGCAAGATCACAGCACTAGCGCTCGTGAAAATATTTAAACTGATCTTTAATACCCATTCTTCTTTAGTGGGACTGCCAGGGACAATAAACCATTAGTTTAAGTGACTTTTGGTGTCATAAAGCTTCCTGACAGGGAGAACTAACCCGTTTCCGCCGGTCGCCTACGCCGTCCGTATATACGTTACCTCCGTTTTCGACAAATAATATCGCTGCAAGTTCCACTTCCTAGCGGCTGCCAGACGCGACCGACGTGTTCATTCTGGTCATTTTTCTGGCTGAGTTTCTCTGTGATAAGCGCTGAGAACATTTTTGGCGCTATATAAAAGATATTTGATTTCGTACGTATCTCATATATGCCTTTCAGTGTCATGTTGCGGCAGCCAAGGGGTGACTTGTCCCTAACCCCCAATAACCATCGCAGTTACCCCTCTTCCTTTAGATTGTAAGCTCTTGTGTGCTAGGTACTTATTACCACTTCATTTACAGTCAGCTCTGTAGTCATTGCTGTAAAACAATGAGGAATAATACACTCATAAATGCCAATAATCATTATCTATCTATCTATATATATATATATATATATATATATATATATATATATATATAGTCTGAGGCAGACACCCTAGAGGCCACTGTCAGTATTACCGTGCGGGGTATAGCACAATGTACATTATACATTATATATATTTCCGCAGACACCAGAGGGTTAAATTACCTCCTCGCTGGAAGCCGTCGGGCACTTCTTCTTCAGGCGGCCCCAGTTCATCATGTTACCGGTCTGCAGGTAGAGGGTGTCCGCCTTGTCCAGCATGCTTCGGGCTTCACTGCTGTCGGTCTCCATGGCGTAGTAACTCGGGTTATGTCGTCGTCGTCGTCGTCGTCGTAGCAGCAGCAGCCCGTCTCACCTCCGCTCCCCGCCTGTCGTCTGAAGCTCAGGCGGCTGGGATGCTCGTATTAAACCAATGCGATGACTTGGCAGAAGTACAGAAGCGAAGCAAAAGTGCTGTGTAACAGTGACTCACCGGCTCCCCGCGCACAGCCGGTCCCGAGCCCCGCGACATGTGCGCCGCGCACCGACTCACAACACCGCCGGCCACAGCGTGAGCGAGCAGCGCCACCTGGCGCCGGGAGTGCACACTGCAGGCTGCTCTTACTCTGCTTCCTACAGGAAAGGCTGTCGCACTGTTATTACTAATGTATCGGTGCTGTACCTCAGGGGCTATAGAGAGCGGGATATATTGGGAAGTTCCTGCTGCCGGACGGTGGACTTTCCTGTGCCTGGTTTAATGCTGATTACCTTGTGCACGCTTTTGTACACTTCATCTGTTGTAAGTGCAATACTTTGCCTTATCCACATGACCGAGTGATACTGTGCCATTGCTGCTGTGTTTTTATATTTTTTAGCTATGAAGAATTAAAGAAGATTTTATGATGAGCTCATTTATGTCCTTGGAAATGTGAGGTCACTACTTACGTGCAGTACTGCTAAGCCTCATTTGCATACAGAGTCCCACTATTGTTTGTAAAAAATCTCTTTTTCCCCTATGTGGATGTGCGCCTCATTTGGAAGAGTTGTATACATACTAATGCGCACACATACTAAAGGGTATACATACTAACGTGCACACATACTAAAGGGTATACATACTAACGCGCACACATACTAAAGGGTATACATACTAACGTGCACACATACTAAAGGGTATACATACTAACCGGTATACATACTAACGCGCACACATACTAAAGGGTATACATACTAACGCTCACACATACTAACGGGTATACATACTAACGCGCACACATACTAAAGGGTATACATACTAACGCGCACACATACTAAAGGGTATACATACTAACGCGCAAACATACTAAAGGGTATACATACTAACGCGCACACATACTAAAGGGTATACATACTAACGGGTATACATACTAAAGGGTATACATACTAATGGGTATACATACTAACGCGCACACATACTAAAGGGTATACATACTAAAGGGTATACATACTAACGGGTATACATACTAACACGCACACATACTAAAGGGTATACATACTAAAGGGTATACATACTAACGGCTATACATACTAACGCGCACACATACTAAAGGGTATACATACTTACGGATATACATACTAACGCGCACACATACTAAAGGGTATACATACTAACGCGCAAACATACTAAAAGGTATACATACTAACGGGTATACATACTAACACGCACACATACTAAAGGGTATACATACTAATGGGTATACATACTAACGCGCACACATACAAAAGGGTATACATACTAACGGGCACACATACTAAAGGGTATACATACTAACGGCTATACATACTAACGCGCACACATACTAACAGGTATACATACTAACGCGCACACATACTAAAGGGTATACATACTAACGCGCAAACATACTAAAGGGTATACATACTAACGGGCACACATACTAAAGGGTATACATACTAACGGGTATACATACTAACGCGCACACATACTAAAGGGTATACATACTAACGCGCACACATACTAAAGGGTATACATACTAAAGGGTATACATACTAAAGGGTATACATACTAACGCGCACACATACTAAAGGGTATACATACGGGTATACATACTAACACGCACACATACTAAAGGGTATACATACTAATGGGTATACATACTAACGCGCACACATACAAAAGGGTATACATACTAACGTGCACACATACTAAAGGGTATACATACTAACGGCTATACATACTAACGCGCACACATACTAAAGGGTATACATACTAACGGTTATACATACTAACGCGCACACATACTAAAGGGTATACATACTAACGGGTATACATACTAACGCGCACACATACTAAAGGGTATACATACTAACGCGCACACATACTAAAGGGTATACATACTAACGGGTATACATACTAACGCGCACACATACTAAAGGGTATACAAACTAACGCGCACACATACTAAAGGGTATACATACTAAAGGGTATACATACTAAAGGGTATACATACTAACGCACACACATACTAAAGGGTATACATACTAATGGCTATACATACTAACGCGCACACATACTAAAGGGTATACATACTAAAGGGTATACATACTAACGAGTTTGTAGACGGGTGTGGTTTTAACTCACTTGCTTCACTATTCTTTATGAAGGACCAATACTGGCTGGTTCCTCTGGCTAGAAAGGCTAAACAGGCCCTGTATAATGTATAATTCAAAGAGCGAAGAGCCTGAAAAAAATCTCACTGATTCAACTATACATTATGCAGGGCCAGGCAAGCTTTTCCTGCAGCAGTAGCTCACTAGGGTTCTAAAAATCCCCCAAAATGTATATAGCTACAACATGAAATGGGTCTATACATTAAATTATGTGGAAAAACCATTGTTCGTACTACACCGCTATCCGGACCCCCCCAAAAACAAAAATATTACACAAAACTTCCCAAACAAAAATACCCGGCACTCACACGTCACGCGTCACACACCGTAAGTATAAAGGAACAGCGCTGCTGAACCAACACTCAGCTGAAGCCCAAAGCATCTGCTGAGCAGAGTATAGATTTTTTCGATTTGAAACTTTGGAAGATCTGCGGAAAATTGCATTTAAGATAAAATCAGTAAAATAAAGCTTTGTGTATTTGGCGCCCCCTGCTGTTTGATTCTGCAAAATACAGGGAGATGGCGTCCACTACTGCTTATGACATGCTGTACGTGCAGACGTGTTTATCTGTGTTAGACGTGTTTATCTGTGTTAGACGTGTTTATCTGACTTTATTACCAATCTCGCTGTTTGTCACACTTGGTTCTATCTTATTTCTGCTTCTATTTTGAATTTGGTATATATTTTTTTATGTCCTGTTTATGTGAAAATGTATTTTAATGCCGGCCTTAACCCTGCATAGAGATAAAAACTAGAAACGTGGCAGCGTGGTCGGCGCATGTGCGCACAGAAACAATCCTCTTCACAATGCATACCTGGGAACTTTCAGGCTGCAGCTACCCAGAACCCTCCCATTGCGGGATGCAGGTAGGCGGTACCACTGATGTCGGTGGGCGGACCTGCTGATGTTTCAGGGAAGACTGGCATGGTTGGAGAGGAAGTGGGGGGGGACTTGGGCGTGTCACAGCGGTGCTCTCGTGACCTGGAGTTTCTCACTGAAGGCCCAGAGACCCGGAGAAGAGCTGCTTCACCCGAAGCCCCTAGGTAGGCCGCTACGTCGTAGAACGCTGTGCGCACAATTTATAATCCAGCATTCTAGGACTGAACAAAAGGCAGTTTAAATGAGATGCGCGTGCGTGCAGCATCCAGGCAGCCATACTGGAAACCACCAGAAACAGGCAATGACAACGTTTTATATCTGTTAGTGATTTCTCGAGCAGAGCATATATATGATGTCTCAGAATTACCTGCCGTGGACACTTTTCCACACGTTAATCGGATGACAGGTCCACTATAGAATAACTTCTACAATCACTTGAGGATATATTATTTCTGTTCGTCTTCTCTATTGCTAAACGACACCTGGAAAGGCATGCAAGCAGGCAAATTACTTTAACTCATTAAGCGCAAATGGGCTTCTGACCCGCAGAGGGTTATTAACCCCTTAAGGACAATGGGTGGTCCATTGAAAACAATGCATTTTGAGCCCGTCCAATGCATTTAAGTGGAATTCTCCCCTTTATAAGGGTAGTCTTTATATTTAGAGTCTACATCCTTATATCTCTTTTTTGCAATAGAATTTCCAAGCCTGTCCAGTACTTATTTCACAGCGTGAGCCAGAGAACAGGACACTTATCATAGAAGAGACTGTCTGTCCCTTGCCACACAGACACAAATAATAACAACAACAACAACACCGGCTTTCCTCCAGTTTTTTACATCTGCCAATGAGCAAGCGATATAATGTAATATCTATTTCTCTGCATGCTTGCACTTTTCAATTATAGCATGTTGTGCTTCCTAACAGTATTTGCTGTCCTTTGATGCTCTGCTATCGGTGTGTTAAGCTTTGTGGAAACCCTGAGAGATCATTAGCCTGTTTTAGTTGTTGGGAGAGGTCACGGTCCATTCTCCGCTGGATAGTGGGATCACTTGCCGGCGTTCACAGCGTTGGAAGATAATGTGCCAGTGACTCAGTTAGCACATGTTTCTCTCTTCTTTGTCATGTGTTAGTCTTGATCTTGCCATAGGAGCTGGTCATCACTACCCAGGTAGTAGGCTAGTCATGCTAACCCCAAAAACATTGATATTCTGCAGTATTATCTACCTTTATAAGCTATTATAAGTACATTTGCGTGCTTGTTTGTCATCATTTATGATAAAGTGCCAGGGTCTATTGTATCTGCTTTTAGCTGTGACTGATCACTGGCTAATGTGCCAGTTTGGCTCATCTGCCATGTAGGTGGATATGAAGAACTACTTCTACATTTTTGTTTCCTGCCTGTGTGCCCTATATATTTATGTGTTATACCATGAGCTGCCATTTGTTGCTTTGTAAGAACTTGCGCTAATCCACGTTATCCATTGAGATCGTGCCAGCCTGTGAATTCCTGTCAGGCTGTTTTTTTTCTATATTAAACTTAATATTAAATTGTTTTATATTAAATCATTTAAGACAAATTAGGTCTTAATGTTTTCCTTTAATTTATATTACATGAGCACATTAATAATTTTTATTAAATATGCTGGAGTTAATGTCTGTGTTATTAATCTGGTTTTGTACACATGTGATTTGCTTTTATTTATTTCCCTGCCTCCTCATATTCTTGTGTTTCACACTTTTGTCGTCCTGTGACCTCACATATTGGATTCTGCTTTGACACTAGATATAAATAGGCTGCACATTCTGTTGCACAAGTACATGGCTTTTCAATGTGAAACATGAAGCCGTTCCTGATTTTTTTTATAATATGGTTTCTTTTCGGTGCATCTGAGAGCTCTGAACATGGAGGTGAGTTTATCTATTACAGATAATTTGGCATCAATAGCTTTAGAAAAGAAATAGGGGATAGATCGTTACCCTTAACGTTCAAACATTTTGATGTTTTATATGGATGTGAAAAAATGTACACATTTTATTTTTCTCTTCTGTCATTTTTCAACCTTTTACTTTTTTTACATTTTTATTTCAGTTTGTGGAAACAGACCCCTAGTGGAGGATTTCCACGGCTCCCGCGGGGTGGGGGGGAAAGGATGCGGAGCCCGGTAGCTGGCCCTGGGCACTGAGTATCCAGGAGGACATTGACAATGAGTATTTTGACTTATGCGGAGGTGTCGCCCTGAACAATTTGTGGGTTCTCACAGCTGCCCACTCAAGCAGCGTGTCTGCCTGCCAAACAAGCAATCCTGAGCAAAACGGATGACTTCTTCATGGCAGGCTGGGGGGCCTTGAAGAAGCCTGTAAGCACAGTTTTATCCATATATCTAATACATATGTATAGGCTTCCTCCTTTGTGTGCTTATCTTCCCATGTGGTCCATTTCAAGGGATTGGGCCCTTGTGGTACCTTTATGGACTTTGGAGTCTGGTGGCCCCATTGCAAACTCTAGGGCCTAGTGGCCCCAATGTAAGAGTGGTAGTAGGAGCATGGGGTGCGATGCGGCAGGGGGTCCTGTTTTCTGAGGCCAGCCCTGCATTTGATAACTCTTTTTTTTCTCTTCAGCCACTGAATCATCGGTCATCCTCCAGGAAGCTCCTGTCTCTACCCTTTCTCCCAATCTCTTACCTTGGTCCTATGATGGGAGCCTGACATCTGTTCTCCTCCTGCTTGCTAGAGACCAGTAAAATGTGAGGTCTGTATGACTATGATCTCCCCAACCAGGGGACATGCGCACATCTTAGGAGGAACATTGCATACGGCATGCTTGTTTTTAAAACCCTACAAATAAGACACCACAAAAACAAAGCATGCCCTTTAGAGCTTTGTCCAGGAACATTGCTTTAAGGTATGACATAAAAATGCCTTGAATGTACTCAAAGCTCTGAATATGCAGTGCAGAATTTGCTAGGCCCTCTGACATTGTTAAGTGGTTATAAATTCCCTGTATTCTGTCCTACTCATCTGTTTGAAAAACTACCTCTAAGATGGTTTAAACATATTGGAAATCAGCACATGAAGAAAGTGGAAAGTTAGCAAAAAAAAAAAAAAAAGCTGTTAAATGCGACACAGGAAAGAGGAATAAGCTATTTAAGGAGTACGTTGCCACTTAGGCATTCTGATGTTGCAATAAAGTAACAGCACTCATCATTTAATGTTTGTCTTTAGAAACGCTGTTTCACCTCATCTGCTGACATTAACATTTGTCTCTATAGTGTTTAAGCGTCACTCCTTTTATTTTTGATTAACCAAACCCTGCACCAAACCAATGGTGTATTTATGCCAAATCTTGTCCCATTCATATTTCAACTACAGCTTACGGGGAGCTGTCATCGTCAGACCTTCTAGCAATGAATACGTATTAAAGTAATTTGTAAGTATTTCAAAATGCATTCATTAAACATAAAACAAAAAGAAAATAAACATACAACAAAATGTGCAGAGGTGCAGAAGCATGGTTCCTTTGTGCCTTGGAGCAGCCAATCAGTGGCAGGACATGCTCCTATTGAACTCAAGAGCATATTCTGCACACGTGCGAGGAGAGGCAAGGGGCAAATGCATATGGGTGATACTGTGGAATCCACATAGGTGTAAGAAATTATGACCCTCTTACAAGGGACCACTCAGCTATCATGGGCATTAAAGTTCTTTTTTTTGGCTTGTGTGTGCATTTAAAGCTACATACAGCATATGCTGTTGTTTAATTAACCTCATGGAAGCCGAAGTCTGTCTCAGGTGGCAGGGCCAGCATTATCTAGTTTTCCTGTCCTTCTCTCGCCTCTTTTCACTCCACTCTTACAAAGGCTGACTCTACCTATTCTTGGGGATGGATGAAGATGGTTCTTAATACATATTCATTGCTTATTTTAATCTGCAAACACTGCTACATTGATTTGTTTAATAGACAGAACTGTAAACCGCAGGATTTCACAGATCCACTGCTAAATCTAGTCTGCACTCATGTGACACAAGAATAGAGCAATGTTTGTAACAGCACAAACATATTGTGTCATATTCCATGTGTTGAAACGTTGGACGGACAACAAATTGATATTGTTATTTGCTTAACATACTAGATCACTAGATTATATAGATTGTATTTATATAATCAGTATATATATATATATATATATATATATATATATATATACACGTACTTGGCCTGATTATGCAATGGACATGAGATTTTAAAAAAAAACACACACTCCGTGCCTTCCGTTAATAGTGAACTCTTGCCTTGTCTTGTCAGCACAGTGAAAATGGGGTAGTGTGCACTGAAATATTTGTGTTGCTCACTCTCAATAGTGAATAAATGTTGGTGGCACAAGTGCGTGTTTTTTCCCCTCATATTTATTGGATTGTCATACTGAGGACCAGCTGCTCAGGATATTAACCGCAGCTCAGCACATGAAGTTATAAGATGACAGCTTGTTTATCCATAAGGCATACTTAGACGCATGAGATTTTCTGGATGTTATAAGAATGGGATAGCCCCTACCACACATCTACAATGTGTGGACTCCAGCCTTTAATCTACTTATTTTCACACACATTTTTAAATGTGTCGGGATATGTTTATATGTTTATAAATATGTTTAGCATATCTTTTGCTGGTCAAAAAAAGATTATTTTTTTAAATTTTATATTCTGCTTTGCATTGGGAGCACTGGGAGCACAACTTTAACTTGTTGAGGACATACCTTACCCGAGTGAATTGACCACCAAGTGAATGAATCTTGCTTACTTCCACACTTTTTAATTGAAGATCAACAAAATCATTATTGCTGACATAATTACAAAAAAATCGTTTTTTAACTGTAAATTAGCTAAATTAAAAAGAGCAATCAAACTATATTGAGTCATTATGATATTTTCTTGCCGGGCTGTATTCTGGCAGGAATACGGACATTCTTCCATGACTACTTTAGGTGCCTGAAACCTTTGCCAGTACAACTTTCGTTATGGAAAATAAAGCGTTCTAAGGCTGAGTTCAAAAGCTTATTTGGCAATGCGAGATTCCTTTGGTTAAATAATCAGTTCTGATCTATGCCAAAGCTTCTAAGCTGTGTTTGACATTTGCAAATCTTACTTATTCCAAGCCCTTGGCTGATAGTTGTTCCTTCTGGAGCAGCAAAAACTCTGCAGGAGTGTACGGACCACACAATAAATAACATTTATATAACATATATATATGTATATATATTTTTTTTTAACTTGCTCATCTTCGTTAACTAATTAAAAATCTAGAAGACAAAGTAGCATAACGGTAACAGTTAAAACGATACTTACAATGTACTTGAATAATGTAAACCTCGGCCCTCTTGAATGAATTGGGGATCTTATTAGTAGGTCAAAAGGTATTTAATTTTAAACTGCAAAGTGGTATCATGTGGTATCCTCCTGCTTCTTAACCACATATCTAACCCAAAACCAAATTTGTCCCTCTTTGACCATTTTAGAATATTGGGCGGTATGGTACATGGCAAAATATCTAGATTTAAATATGGCACTAGAGGAAAGTTAACAAACACCTTCAGGTAAAGCCACAAAATATCTGGCTGAGCCTGCAAATGAGATTTTTATAAAATGATGAATATTCTGTTACCGCTAAAGAGAAATTTCACCCTTGGAGGAAGGTGCGAAAACACAAGGCAAAGTAACAAATATTCGGTTTGGGATTATGTATTATTCACTTTGTGAGATTCTCACTGCTTTGTAAGTAAACTATAATTAACAATCAGTTCTACTGCAAAGTGTGAAATGTGACAGGGACATTCCATTAGTTCCTATGATGACAGCTCCACATTTACAGCGCTGCCCCAGAAACGGACATTAGAAAATCAATGAGAAAACCTTAATATTGATTCATTTATATGCTTTTTTTTTCTTCTCACGTTTTTTCTTCACTCTCTTGAAAGCTATTTAGTTCCCTTCGAATATTAAGTATTTTACAACTATATATCTCCAAAGCCCGGAGAGTTTAGCAAAATCCTAAACTGACGTCTACATCATATAATAAAAATGTTCACAACTACTTTGATATTTATTATTTATTAATTCATAGAGCCCCAACAATATATGTTCTTACAGTACATATATTCAAAGGGTATGAAACTAAAATTGACAGACACAGACAAACATATACATAGGGTATAGAGAGCCCTACACACATTTTTTGTCAGCATACTGAAGAATGCGTTGTTCTTTTTGTATTGTCAGAATTTTTCTGTACACCAATTCCGTGAAGTAGTGTACCTAGTCTATGACTGTGATCATAGAACCTGTGTGCACACTGGGTAGATTGGGACGAGAATATAAAAACATAATGTGCGGCCACTAGTCATCCTCAGTTCAGCCCTTGTTCCAAATTTATTGGGGTTCCAGGTCACCACGTTTTCCCCAGGTTCTATGATCACTTCTAGAGCTAATTTTCTGCTGTTCAGCGGAATAATGTCTGAAAAATTTCATATATTTTTATAGTGAATAAAGAATCAAACTGTGATGAAGCATCCTAAGCAAAATAATAAACAAAATTATATTATTTATTATTTTATATAGTGCCATCATATTCCGTAACGCTGTACAATCAGTTCTACTAAATAAGAAAACTAATAATAAATAATGAAAACATCTGCAGGTTTGATCACATAGCATCAGGACGCCTTTTCAGTTTACATGACAACAACATACATGTATCACTGCTGTTTCTTCCGTGACATGTCAAATAAAAACTTCCTGATAAATTATAAATAAGGAAACATCTTATATGATGAAATAATATTATTTCTAGGAAAGGCTTTCAGATAGTTGGAACAGCATCTTAACACTCAATTGATTAAAATGGTATATGAGAAATAAAAATCAAAAAGGAAAAGTGACACTTGGTCTGTAAATATATATTTTATGCAATAATCATGTTTAAACAGAAAAATTAAAGCAATGTTAAATCACTCGCTGTCACATTTAATAAACAAAAATGTTATCAAATATAATATCACACAGAGTTGCCGGTGAAAGACTTAGAGCTGATGTAGATGGCAGGTGATTCTAAAGAATGAGAAGACCTGTCCTGTTTAAAGTTCTATGTGCTTTGTGTAAATATTATGAATCAACATCCGTGCAAACTCTGGGTTGTGCTTGCAAAGATTGCTTAGGGACATTTATCCGATCATATTGTTGGACACATTTGAGATATTTTGTTATTTCGGCTTTAGCTGGCTGTATGCACTAAGATGGCATCTCTTTATCAGCATACCTGGGAACTTCCAGGCTCCGGCTGCTGGGATATGGGGGGGGGGGGGGAATGGCATATAGGGGGTATAAGGCATATCTGGGGGGCAGAGTGGCAAGCCTGGGGGGCAGATGTGCATGTAAAATGGCTGGCAAATAAAAGGAAAAAAAAAACAAACAAGAAATGCATTTTTCTTAATAATAATTTTTATTAAATATGAAAAAATAGTTTAATATTTGCAAGTAAAACTTTTTCCCTATAGGGTAGTCTTATATTCAAGCTTTTTCTTTTTTCCAAAATTAATATTAAAATTTTGGGGGTGTCGTCTTATAATCCATTTTAAGGAACGTTTCCATTTTATATGGCAATAAACTATCTGTGCCTGCTCTTGTATCAGATGACAAATGTTCCCTGCAATAATCATGAATGAAACATACTACACTATCTACAACTATATAGTTATTATTTCTGTGAAGGGTTTGCAGAGGGGCACTCAGCTGTTCCTGGCCCCAGGGCCAAAAAGTGCCAGCCTTCCCCTGTTAGTCTCCAACATAATTGATTCTGCAAAACTCATTCTCACTGTAGCAAAGAGCCCTAAGCAAACTTTGACACTCCTAGTGTGTGTACTCCAACTCCCAGCATCCCCAGCCGTGTACAGATGCTGGGAGTTGGAGTCCATGTTGGCAGAGGACTCCTAGCCCTGCCCCTCGTAGCTGGTTTGCTGCGATAAGCTATGTTATATGTCTCGGGAGGATGAGTGCAGAGCTGCTGATGCTCATCACTTTCAGGCAGAGAAAGAGGCAGCAGTCGCTGCAGGCTGGGCTGTGGCAGATCCCTGTGCCGTCCGGACAGGCTGCACTCTGCCGGCTCTCTGATCCACCCACACGCGTGATGTGAATGGCTTCCTGGAGAGGACATCCCCACAGAAGCTCCATGAGCAGCAGGCTCAGTTTCTTTGAGGTAACTGCAGATTTCTATTTATTCTTTGCAAAGCATCACACTGAGCCATTCCTATAAAGGACTAATTACTAAGAAATGACTTTTGGGGCATTATATCTGCGTGTATTGAAGCCAGTATGTAATTATTCTAGCAGTGTTTGCAGTGGAAGAAGACTTAATCTTGGCAAGTTACTTGTTCACAGGGTAATGCCAGGCTGGTGGTAAGTTGGCACAGGTAGCAGTTGATGGACCCCTTAATATGCTTCCCCCATGGCTGACTAT
Source organism: Spea hammondii (assembly GCA_029215755.1). NCBI lineage: Eukaryota > Metazoa > Chordata > Amphibia > Anura > Pelobatidae > Spea > Spea hammondii. The sequence continues at coordinate 39,882,279 of JARDYJ010000007.1, forward strand.
TAGGATGGCAGGAGATAAGTTATGGGTCTGGTAGTGTTCATCAGACTGCTGTCTACATAGTATACCAGTGACAAGTCCATGCCAAAAATGGGACCCATCTGCTAAACAAGCGATGGGCATAAATATACAAACACTAAATGAAACCTTACATGGGTTTATATGTCCCATTAGAAACAATGTTATGGTATAGTAAATACGCACCCACACGTTCACCTGACTTCCCCTTCCATCCCCTGACTGGGACTCCACTGATCACTAAGGACTCCAAGCTACTGCTCAACCTTGTTATGGTGCCAACTTCATTCTCTGGTGTCCAGATCGGGGTGACCTGGCAAGATTATTTCTTGGAAAATCACAGCTATTTTTAAGTAGCGCAGATGGTATTAGTGGATTTTATATATTCTTACCACTGTTCAGCTGACTTTTTCTCACACGCTTACTTATTTCTTTGTTAATTAGGGCATCTGGGATGGATTTAGCAGCATTTTTCATTACATTAAAGACTCTTGTGTGCTGTTAGTAAATATCCCCTAAAAACATGTAACATGGGGTTAAAGCAAATATTTTGGTTTATTTTCCAGTAGTTGACAAAATTTCATAATACACCATATATCCACCTTTTCAAGCCCTATCACATTTTGATAAGTGAAGCATATAATAACTTGCTTACTTGGTTCCATGTACCGTAATAGTAAGGAATATCTATCCCTTGGGACCAAGCATTAAATATGTCAGTACAGTTTTTCAGGCGTCTTGATCTAATTTGTTTCCCCTTTCTATAACTTGAAGATATGGTATATCTGCCCCAAGAACAATGTTTGGCAATATAATACCCATTGTTACTTGTTTAAAGAGAATCCTGATAAAAGGTGTGCAGCAGCTGCAGACTTATATGTTCCTGGAGGATAGTGGCCATACCACTGTACCTACATTATTTTCAATCTACAAACGTTTGTTAATATTGGTCTGCCTTAATTTCATGTTTTCAGCTATACTACTTTTCCATGATTAGCTTTGCATACTTAGTGTCATTCAGTTACACAACAGTAACAAGTTCCTGAGTGGTTTAGTCCATGAATTTACTGCTGATATTTTGGGGGCATCTTCCATACAACTTCAGGAAAAGGATAAGAAGGGATCTGAACTCTGGTGGTACTGTTCACCAGGGTCACACAAGGTTCCTTTCAGAGGCAGCTTTAGAAGTAACTGCAGCTAAAGGACACCAGTGGCTTTCCAGAGTCTACTTTCCAGACTTAGATGAGGGACAGCTAGACTCAAAAAGTGGAAGGGAAACACTTGAGTTGGGTCGAACCCCTACCTCTTATTGATCGGATTGGATTGGAGCTCAAACATCTGACTCATACTATCAGGCTCATAGAACATCAGTGATAAGGTAGGAAAGCTATTCCTACACAACACTTTGAGTAATTAAAACAGGTGATCTTGAGGAGGTATGTGAGCATGAATGTGTATGTATGTATGTATGTATGTATGTGTGTGTGTTAACATGAATCTGTCTGTGAAAGTGTTTGAATATACAAGCATAATGTGTGTTTGTGTGTGAACATAAATGTGTATGTGTAAGTGTTTGTGTGTGAACATGTATGTGTAAGTGGTGTGAGGTAGAGTGTGTTAAAAGAAGTGTGTGTTAGTGAGTATGAGTAAGTATGTGTGTTAGCATGTGTAAATTTGTGTAAGTGTTTTTTATGTATGTGTTCCAAAGTGTATGTGGCAAGGGGCAAAAAAGTCACGGACAAGCTGTTTGGGGGCAGTGATGGCACATGCAGAGTGTTTGGTGGTTAGGATGGCACTGATAAGCTGCTTGAGGGCAAATGTGGCGCTCACAAGCTGTTTGGTGTCAAAAGTAGCACTGTGGGACCTGTTGCTTGGTAAAGTTGGGTGTCTCTGGAGCAATTTTCTGTGGTTTTTAGTTACGCCCTGTAACCATGTTAGGACATACATAAATTCCGAACTGTTCATGGTACTTAAATAAATTTGCCAAAATCAGGTGTATATTTTATACCATGCACATAAGATTTTTTTGTTTTATGATTGTCCTTTGAAATTACTGTAAATACATAGTTTTGCGTTTAACCCCTTCCGTACTGATGACGTACCTGGTACTTCCTGGTTGGTTGTCACCCACAGACCGGGACGTACCAGGTACGTCATCGATGATGTGCGATCCAGCTATGGATGCTGGGATCGTGAGGGGCGGCTGCTACTGACCGCTGGGTGTCCTCAGTGATCCATAGCCACTCCCCCTCAATTCCGTGCACGTGATCGCTTTGAAGCAAATCACGAGCGCGGAATTAAAATATTTAAATAAAACTGCTGTCTTCAAGGGAAGACGCAGTACAAGAGCGCCGGTCCTGAAGGGGTTGAAAGTGAGTGGAATTGCTTGAAGCCCTATACAACTCCGGCCGTCAGAGCCACACTGATGTAGCTTGTCTTGTCTAATGTGAAATAGCATATAAGACTAGGCATGGGTGTCAAAGTTAGTCCTTAAATGGACCCTCCAGCCATCATGTGCACTTTAATGCATATAATAGTTAAGTAGTCCCTATGAATTTATATGGTGTCTCTCCCCCCTCACCCCCCATTGTACATGGGGGAAAAATTCATGGCCACATAGTTTACTTACCAATAGCCAGCCCCGGGGTTGGGATTCTTTACCTGCCACTAGCAGTCATCCTTTTACCGTGGAGGAGAGCTCTGTTGCAGCTTCTCCATAAGACTATTTTTTTTGGGGGGGGGGGTTATACATTTTAAAGGACGCATTTTAAATTACTCAAAAGGAATTTACAATGCGTTCTTCTTTGGTGAAGATAACTGGAACATTAAACTATCCTTTTAAGGGTCATGGTCTTGCTTGTGCTTCAGGATTTATTTACTTAACATGCAGTCAGGAATTAGCAAGGCTATGCAGATGCATAAGTCATCTCCTATATATATTGTTCTTTAAAAAAAACCTGCTTAGACTACTTTTTAAGAGACCCATCCTTCATTCCTCAACAAGGTGGTGCATTGATTTTTCAGCATTTCTACTGAATGGCACTTTGCTTTGCAAAGCAATAGTGGACTGACGAATGTCTGATTACACCAAGCCATATGAAAGCTTCATTCTATTGTAGGGGGAGGTTTAGAATGCTTTAAGCAAGAAATGTTTTATTATGCATCTACTAATTTTATTGCATAAACTTTGCTAGAAATCTTTAGCATTGACCCTCTAGTCGGTGGTGGGGGGGGGGAGTGAAGCAGTAGGAGCTGACTGGGTCACCTGGGGGTGACTTTGCAGGCAGTGGTGATATTTTGCGTGACTTTCTATCCTCACTGTCTCCATAGCCACCCATAGTTTGGTGTCCATCAGGGTGACTAAGAGCGAACCCCCGAGCATTTGTTGGGTGTGAGTGTATTATTGTGTCCTCCAACCCTAAAAGTCACAAAACTGTGTGTGTCTGATTATAATGTTGCTCTTTGCGTGTTTGAAAGGTTGGATGTAGCGTAGCACATAATTGTTATGACTTACCATAGAATATGCATATTTATTTTCAGATAAACAGAATGAAAAAGGTGGCTTTAGGAAAAATGGAGGGATTCTTATAAATAGTGTCTTGTTAGGTCTATGAAATAAGTTTTTACTGTGTGATAAGAATTTGGGGTCAATATATAAGGACATGATGGAATGGTTATCTTGTGAGAAAATGGCAAAAATGCAATTTTTGGATGTTTTATAATCATCTAATTAGCTGTTGAAGTGGGCCTGTGTTTTGGCTTTGGAAGCAAAAATGTACAATTCACAGATTTTAGTTGAAACCATTGCTAATCTTCCACGAAATGTAATTATTGTTTATAGGCCATTTGTAATAATGGTGAGTTTTATTATCTAGTGATGCCACCTATGTGGTATGATAACCCCTATTTAATGCTCAAAGGGATTCTATAATAAGACCATAACTTTTGCCTTTAGTAGCTTTGAAAACAATTCTGTTAATTACATCTTAGGTTTTTTCTCCCTTTACTGGGGGTTTGCAGGCGAGTTGAAACATATCGACTTGTCAACTCCACTATTGTGTGTTATACTGGTGAACCTCAGAAGGTTTCTTTTGCAGGAAATACAACACTGGCCCTGAAACATACATATATGCAAGAAAACTCCACTGCATTATCTACGCAATAGGCAGAGTCAACTCATCCCTTCATGCAGGAGAAGGGTATTGAGAGGGGATCTTATTAGGTACAGTGCCCTGTAGCTGCCCCTTGCCCTGCCTTTTCATGGATAATGGGCCAGATGAGGAGGTCTTCTGATCTCCTTGACTGGCCAGGCAGGTGTACAATAAGTGGAGGTCCATCATGGCTTCCACATGGAATCTTCAGGTAAAGTGCGGCCATTGGAATTGTTGGGTGACGGTGTACACTGTAGATGAAATGTTTGGTCTGCAGGCTTTATGTAGTTTTGAATTTTGGTCCAACTCTCATATAAAAATATGTGACTTTTCCAGCCGTCCCCACCAATCATGATAACTTTTCTAAACATAGTAAATCGAGAACTAGTACAGCATCATGTGTGCATATCTAGGTAGTATATCCCCAGCTACTAAGGACAAAACAACATCTGTTGTAACTTAATTTAGACACACCCTTTAATCTACATTCTAGTGTTTGATGTGTGCGAGGATATACAAGAATATAATGGGCTCAGATGGAAAAATGTACGTTGAAATCCACGATAAGCCATTGAACCCTCAGTGTGATTTTTATATCTTGGTGACTCAGCTGCTCCACGTGCAATTTGAAATGATTAGTTGTTGGTGTGTTGCAGTAAAGGTTAAATATTTGCCTTTGGCATCAGATTCACAAAACCCCCAAATCCCAGTGGACTATCACTAAATTCCGTGGATTTGCTCAAACAACTGGTGCCTCTGAATCGGCTTCACAGACATTTACAGATTTGGGGTCTATAATTCCAAAAATAGTTTTTTATACTTATAAGGGGACAGCGTGTATCATTAACAAGGGTTAGATCCGGTGACCATATGGCTCATTTTAACCATACACGTTTATAGAAAATGGTTCAAGCCGTGATTCTAATATAGCCCTGCAGCATGCACTTTCTATACTTTAGACAGGATGTTTCTATGTATGACCAAGGAAAACAAAGGAAGTAATAAGGAGCAAGAAGTGTGAGAAGAAAGAGGAGCGGGGGAAGGGTGAAAACCCTGACAGTACCTCCCTTAACGATCCCTCCCCCATGGGAGAGGACCAGGTTTAAGAGGGTACTTAGAGTGGAATCCCTTGCGGAGATCAGAGATGTGCACATCAGTGCAGGGAACCCAGGAACGCACCTCAGGGCAATAACCCTTCCAGTGGAAAAGGTACCGGAGTCGACCCCTAAACAAACGAGAATCTAGGATGCTGCGGCTCTTGTATTCCTCATGGTTGTCAACTGTAACAGGACGAGGAGGAACCGTGGTGAAACGGTTGCACACCAGAGGCTTCAATAGGGAGACGTGGAACATGTTGGAAATACGCATATTAGGAGGGAGGTGAAGTGGGTAAGCAACCGGATTTACCCGCCAAACCATGAAAAAAGGAGGCCACAAGTGACTCATTATTCCATCCCCCTCGCTGCAGAGCTCAATATAGTACTCAGCCACAGATCTAGTACCCTATCGGATAGACATCAGCAGTTTAGCAGCAGAGGAGGCCAAATATTTGTTTGAAGGAGGTAAAAAACTCTGAAAAGCTGTGGACGATAAGTTTACCGGTCTCCCACAATGGGTTGGCCCAGGCTGAGGCTTTGTCCGACACCAGCGGAATTATGAAACCGACCTTACTTCTGTCGTTCAGGAAGACTCGAGGAACCACTTCCTCAAATATGCCAACCTGGTTCAGGAAACCATGACACTGGTTTGGGTTGCCCCCATAGCGCTGGGGAAGCGGGGCAGACCCAGTGAGGCCCTGGGTGGCTAACGGTTCAGATGCAGCGGGTACTTCTGTGAGTACCAGAGCAGAAGTTGCAATGGCCACTGGGGGAGGTTCCAGGTGCGCCGTGCGGTTCAAAAGGGTCTGTATGGCCAGAACCACATGATTGATTTTCTGATCCTGGCTAATTAGCAGGAAACCTAGGAAATAATAAGGAGCTAATTTCACAGCTGAGATGTGGCTGAGTGTGAGAAACAAGACGAGCGGGGGAAGGGTGAAAACCCTGACAGTGTGCTAGTGTGGGTGTGTGAGTGTGAATGAGTGTTCCTGCTATCATTTGTAGGTCGAGCACCACAGCTTGTTGGACCAAGAAAATCCAGCCGTCCAAATCATTGAAGTTGGACAGCATTGAATTACAGTACATGCTGTTCTAAGTAGAAAACCGCTCAGTGAAGTAGGTTCTAAAGGAATCTTATGTTCATCTACACTCTAGGAAAGATGCCCTCGCCTTATGTCCAATGATAACACTTCTGTGCAGACAGGAGTACCTCCTGGCAGTACCCTGTAACAATTATTGTATTACTGCAATCAGATCATATTGTAATGCAGAATATGGAAAGAAAACTGCTGACAGTATAAGATTTCATATTTCTTTGCCAGTTCGGAAGTAAGACACGCAGGCCAGGATATTTTCTTTCCTTTTCAGGTCCATGTTGGTGGATTAATTTTCGTAGTGGAATTCATTTACTTGCTAATCCATTTTCTTGATATATAATGTAGCATTTCCATGAGAACAAACTCACACAACATTTACACGGGCGCTGGTTATTTGCCACAGCGTTTAATATCTGAAAAATGGGAATGTACTTTAACTTGGCAACCATTCTCTGCAATACTATGCCAATGTTCTTAGAAAATGGATAACTCTGGCTTATACAGAGTTAGCTGTTATCTTACCCCAACCCCCCAAGTAAAATAATAAAAAAAAACACATAACTGTAGCAAAAACTAATGTTTTTACCCCTTCTGTAGCATATGTGTGTTGTGTGTTTATGTATTACTAGTAGGAAAATCACAATTTAGTGATTTACTGCAAACCACCTATGCTGTGCTACAGATCCTCGTGATATGCCTTGTTAGGCTCTGTATTGGGTTTATGACTCATTGGCTTGCACGGTGTTAGTGTGAGTATGAAATCTATTTCATAATGTGATAATGTGATTATAATTTTTATTTCAGGTGGAAATTCGAGACTATAAAACAAAGAAACAGTTGTGTTTTCTGGACAAGGTAGGTGGAGATTATCAATGGAACACTTGAATACACAGTGATAATGTTATATTTATATATTGAAAGAGCTGGCTTGGTGATGCTCATCATCAGCGCCATGCAAAGGGTCATGTGCAACATCCTAGGTCCTCATGGTAGCTATGCTCAGGGGCCTCCACCTCCATGAATGTACCTTTCTGCATGAGTTTGTGGCTCTTTGGGTATGGTTGGCATGCCCCTTCCCAGGGTACCCACGCCCTCCTGTGTCCGTCCATGTCCCCCAACTTGGAATCCTGAAATGCTGGAAGTTTGCAAAGGGACAGCTTGCACCGGAGAACACACAAGCTATCCCCATGTCTGTGAGATAAATATATTTAAACAAATGAAAGAAAAAGCTGTTTGTGTTTTTTTATGTGGATTGGATTAGTGGAGCCGAAATTCCAGTAGGTGGTTCTATTTCAATTACGGTAATTGCCTTTGTGTTTAATGGTGTTTGGAATAAGTTTTGACTCTTTTCCAAATTAATATTTCCCTTCACTTGTTCACATTTTGTTGCTGGGTACACAAACAGAAGATTCTCATTTTAGAATGCACGTTCAGTATTGTGTGTTGGTGATATGTTGAAAACTTTAAATAAAAAGTGTTAATAATAGGCCTTTGCTTTGCCTCACTGATATTCTAAATTCTGTATTTTTCTTGTTTTCAATGATTAATCATTTATTTTCTCATTTAGGTAGAACCCCATGTAACGATTAATGATATAAAGTTGATGTTTCATAAATGTTGTAAGTATTGCTTTTTTTGTGTCTATTGTAATTAATGACAAATATTTGTTATATTAATTACTTCTCCTGAAAACTCTCCTGTGCCAGATTATCATGTCTATTTTTGTGAGGAACATGTATATATTGTGACTCAGTTTTAGCCAGGTTTTGTTGACTCAATCCCAGTGTCTTGCCTGGAACGTCAACATTGGTGGACTATCAACTGTAGGTGATCCGACAATACTATTTCTGTTGGTCCTTGTATGGATGCTTACGTGAGGTTCTGCATTACAATATATTCATGGGCACAATATCAGTGTAAAGCAGACAAAAAAAAAATCTATCAAAAATTTTTTTGTAAGTGGCATTTCCACATTATTTTGGCTGTAGCTGAAGCGTATATCATTATATGTAATCACTGATCCAAATTTATAGCAGTTGTGGCTAGCTGTTCCATGAATGTCAGGTAGATGATTGTGTAATAGTGTACACTTGGACAAGAGATTTAGCATCTTTTTAAAGAGATGGTATGTTAGTAATTAAGAGACTTATGTATTCGAATTCATATGAATTGCAAATTTACCGAATTTTGGTAAATTTGGCAATTCCTATGAGGCCAGGGCCCCCCACGAATCTGATGAAAATAAAGCAAAAAGCTCAGAATTTTCACCTGAAATCCGTAGGTTCACATTCACTCACATTGTCTCACTCTCTTGCACACTTGCACTTGAATGAGAGTGTAAGTGAGAGTGAATGAGAGTGAATGTGGACAACTTAATTCCCAAATTAAAAATGCCCCCTCAAATTTTTGGCCGAACCCAATGGGCAGGGAACAAAATGTGCAAATGGGCCAAAAACAAACCGAAAAATTAGTCCGAATCATTTTTGGCTCATTTGCACATGTCTAATAATTAATTTAATTTAATCATTCTTACTAAATGTTTACCTTATAAAAAATATATGTCCAGTTGAGATGCAGTTACACAAACTATATGTGTTTTCTGGGTGCAGGTATTGCTAGTTTTGGTTTTGTTCTACAGCATTTGCTCCATGCATGACGATGATCTTCTTGAGAACGTAATCTTTTTTTAGTTAAAATGTTATTAAAATGTTTTTAACTACAGAACCACCTGCAACCCTCCAATGTTTTCATCCTTTCTTAAAACAGGAGAAGGGGTATAATGTTGGCCTTTGTCCACTTTCACATTTCAGAAATTTCGCTAAATACTTTATTATGTTTTCTTTAGATCCTCAGTGGTATCCAGCAAGACAATCAATACGGCTGGACCCTAGTATGTATGCAATTTTAACATCAATTATAAAGTATAATTAAAACCTTAATTACAAGACATGCAGTAGGTATCCTTATCAATACTGTAAAACTGGCAAAGCAGTATGAGCACAAGCCACGAGGACGCACCATTTACATTCATTCTACCATTCTAGGTTCTCCCAACACATTATACACAATTATTACATACTTTTCTTTTCTACCATGGAGTTATTTAGTTGTATAACGATTCTGTTTGGAAGTGGGATGCAAACATAGTATAGCAATAGTACAGACCAAGGCTATAGTGCACTCCTTGTTGATCATACAGTCTGAGCGTTCTGTACAGGATGTTGGTATGAATCTCTGGAAACTTCTCAGTTTTAGGGTTCAATAATATATTAATTTTATGTTTTCTTGTAGAGGGTAGATCTTTAAAGGACGAAGAAATGTTACAAGAACTTCCGGTTGGCACCACTGCAGCCTTATATTTTAAAGATCTTGGCCCTCATGTTGGATGGACTATGGTAACTGATTCCCGATGAATATTTTTTTTATTAACTAAATTCAACATTTTGAGAATTATGAAAGGGTGCGTTGCAAGTTCTAAAGAATTAGATCATTTTACTACGTTTCACGGAATGGAACCAACATTCCCAAATTCTCCTTTTTTGGGAAGATTCGGGTGACTATATTCGATTGGTGGTAATACAGCATCTCTTTATACATTGATACATAGTGTAAGTGAAAAAGAAGTTCTGAGATCCTACAGGTCATTCTTTAGCTGTTGTAAACTAGAATTCCCTCGAGCTGGCTAAGAAACCTACAAATGATACTAACCACAGCATCTGGAAAACAGACTGCTGGCTATACCCTGTACATGGTACTCTAAACAAAGAACCCATTATCTTTGTTGCATTACATTTTTGTGAATAGCTTGTGGTGCTGCGCGGTTATCTGGATTTTGTCCAGAAATCACATAATCTTTAATGAAGCAGGCGTTAATGGGTTTGAACCATATTTGACCAATGGTCAATACTATCAGTTTTTTTCCTTTTAATTAGTTGTTGGTGCCTTAAAAACGACTAGTCTTTAGTAATTTAAATGTTTTAATTAGCAACAATCTTTAATGTAACATTCTTTTTTTCAGATATTTCTTACAGAATACACAGGTCCACTTTTTGTATACTTTCTTTTTTACTTCCGCATGCCCTTTTTCTATGGATTGGCCAAAGCCTTCACATCAAGTCCACATTCAGTAGTTCAGTAAGTTTTATATATAATCCTACTCGACTAACTCCTGTAGAAAATATATGGTTTAGTAAAGTTTTTTAAAAGATTTTTTGTTCTTTTCTCCCCATAGTTTGGCATGCTGCTGCCATTCTTTCCACTATATCAAAAAGCTCATTGAGACAATATTTGTTCATCGTTTTTCCTATGGGACCATGCCACTAAGAAGCATAATTAAGGTAATGTACCATACCACTTCATGAGAATACCCATTTTAGAAAAAAACCTTATCCATTACAAAGCAGTAAAATAGATCTATCAGAGCCGGACTAGAGGTTAAGCCCTGAAAGTTTTAAGCCCACGGCCGCTAAAATAACATACATGTGTGGCCATGAATGTATGTGGGTATTCGATCCATCAGGGACTTGTCCACCAGGTGTTTGCCTCATGGGCAGTCTGTGCCTCTCTGTCCTCAAGATGTTTCATGGTCTAGTCATTGAGGTATGAGATATGTTAGGCTTTAAACATAATACTTGTATTTCTGTTCAGTGATCCTGAATGTTGATTAATTTACTTCCACCTTAGTTAGAAAGCCTTGAAGTTGGGTGTCAGCATATATGTCAACTTCTAATGTAAAGAAACAGTATTGTAACAGCATGTAAATAGTCTAAGAAATCAGAAGCCTCTTGACCTCTGGGCTCCTCCACTCCAAGTGTTTTAATGCTGGGCCGTAGAATAGTTTTTCTTAGTGCTTGGGAATTTATAATTCAACTCAGAAAACATCTGTTTTCATATTTTATGCAACCTTTTGTGAGAGCGACACTAGTCCTTGCTCCATGGCAGAAACTTTGAGTGCTGTTCAAGTGCATATCCTCGAAAAAAAAAAAACCAAAACATAGACCTCGCAGATATGCAGATACTTCAACGTAGAACTTTGCCACACTTACTTCACATACAGTATTTGAATGAAGATGAGAAGCAAATCTGTACGCAGATGAACAATACTGGAGATATAAAAGAACAATATTATAACCTTTATAACACATTCATCAGAATGTTGCTGATTATTTGGTATACCTTATAAAAACATACCTTTTCATTGTATTCTGTTAAATAGAGGCAAAGGTGAATTAAGGGTTATATAATTCTAACTCATAAATATAAGTTTCCCTCTCTCATGTAGTATCGAGAACTTTAATAAAAAAATGCTTAACAAATTCATGAGAAGTTTTCATCTCCAGTTTGTGCTCCAATAATGCACGTTAAGAAGGATCTCTAGTCTAAAGTTATAGAAATAGATGTTACTTTTGTACCTTTTTATTTTAGAACTGTGTCTATTATTGGGGATTTGCAGCCTGGCTTGCATATTACATCAATCACCCCTTGTATACACCACCTTGTAAGTCTGACCAACACATGTTTTCAGTTGTTTTCTGCATTTCCCATACTGTAACTTTGTGCATATGTCCTCATATTTTTTTTTTGTTCCCTTTTAACTACAGCTTTTGGAAAGAAGCAGGTTGGCTTGTCCATGATCATGTTTTTGGTACGTGACATGAGTGAGTATAAATGTGGATTTATCAGATTAAATTGTTACACATCTATTTTTTTAAGTTTTGATATATGAAATATGTTGATTGTTTTGTAAAGGTTTAGGTTTGCAAGAATCATTTCTGTCTGCAAAATATAGGGCTATTGTATATTGTGGTTGATAAATTGTAGGTAACTAAAATGCATATTTTCAGTATAAAAGTAAACCTTTTGAGCTTTCCACTCTTATTCTTTCCCCGTTAACATTCTTCTTTTCTTGTTTCTTTTTTCTCTTGTTACAGATGTGTGAAACTGGTAACTTCTCCATCCATGTTGCGCTCAATAATTTGAGACCAGATGGTACACAATTTTCATTTGCTGTCCACATTAAGAGAAAACCTTTTGATTTCACATTTAACCATAGCACGGAACCTGACCTGTGTGATGCATTGATATCGTACTAGTTATTTTTTTAACAAGCCGACCACAACCTATAAATTCTTGCTTTTGTTTCAGAGGTTTTACCAGCAGAGGATATAAATGAGACAAAATTCTATTAAATGAATAAAGAAATATTTCTGATAAAGTTTTGGATATTAAGCACTACATGTAAAGATGTTTCTAATGCTGCATTTAGTTCTGAAAGTGTTACAAGAGGAGGTGGAACTGCACATTAAACACTACTGTATTTCTAGATGTAAAGACTTGTTTATATAGCTCCAGTCCAGTCCAGTAGAGTATAAATAATAGTATATTTTAACTATAATATTAAATTGGAAGTCCATTTCCTTAAGTGAATACGAGCCTGGCATAGCTTAGCATGTAGTAAACTCAATTATTCTCTAAGAAGTTGAGTGGCTAGTCGAGTTAAGGGTTAGCTTGCCTGACCCGACTCGATTGACCTTGTGTACCAACATTCACAAAGCAACTTGTGTATTGGGTAATAGCTGCTTGAGAATAGATGTGAGTGCACGCCACTTAACATTTTGCGAGTTGCAGACAAGGACATTTAAGTTGAATGAAAACTTTTATGCCCTTACCCGTAACTTGCAAAACTTCATAATAAAAATGATCTTATTAAAAAAATAATAATGACTCCTCAGAGAAGGAAAGATGGAGTTCACGTGGAGCCCTAGATGACAAAGGGAGGCCCATTTTGTAGTCTCGACAACTCCTGCAGTCGAGTGTAGGCTTCTGGGTGCTAATGTCTATAATGAGTATGGGAGTTGGACTTTTGTTGAACTTCTGCAAACTCACATTTTCTTCCCACTACAGTGCATTTGTTTACTTAATAGAGACGTCCTAGGAATATAAGCCTAGTTAAAATTATTCCATCACACCATTTTGATGATGATGACTTGCAATACCTGCAGATAATGAACCGCTTCATTCTGAGGATCACACAAGAATTGAAAGTTCACATTTTCCCTTTATCACTCAGGTTCGAAGACACGGAGATTCCCTTTCCCAACAAGAAATCCCTTTACCTGGCTTTTTATCTTTGTTTCGTGCCCCAACTATACCTATGAGGTATACCATTCATCCTATCTAGCATTGTGGAATGACCTTAGTATGCATTTAATCAAGAATTCCTAACAAAATCAATCAGATGGGACATGGTGGGTTTACAGATATCTTGTTGGCTGTAGGGATAGGTAAACCTTTTCTAAAATTTCTTTATGGGAAATATGATTTAGCAGCAGAATGATTTGGATGCTGCATTAGTCAATGGGAGAATAAAAAAGTACATATTTTCAGACATTGGGCATTTAATTTCATACAATTTTACGTAATAATAAACTTGACCAAAAGCATTAATAATTATATTTCATCCTTCCTTACATTCATCTCTTGGTGATTTGGGGCACATGCTTAACATTCCTCTGTGCTTTATATATATTTTTTATATACTTAACTTTCCAGAAACGTGTCATGAGTGCATTGTTGAATACTATGGTCTAGATCTCCTTAGTGTCGCTTAATTTTGTTAGCTTTAGTTATACCTACAGGGTCTAAAGCCAACATGCACCATAAAGCAAGGGTTAGTTTGAGATGGAACGAATACTTACACTATGAAGCTGATCATAATAGATGGTATATTGCATTTTAGGTTGGATGTTGGATCAGTTTCACAGTAATGACCCAATGTGTACCAGGTAAGAATCTTACCAGTAAAGTAACGATTCCTTGTTAGGTCTCATGTGTCCTAATGCCTCCTTACATCTGTGTTTATGTTTTTGTTTCTTGCAGTTGGGGTGTATACCTTAATTAGTTTTATTCAGATGACTATTTGGGCAAAGGATAAACATCACAGATACGTAAAGGATTTCAAGGATTATCCAAAATTCCGAATGGCAATCATCCCGCTTCTTCTGTGAAATTAGTGCCCAACAGTTACAGGGCCGTAAAAGAAGCATTTTGAAATTATTTAGATTGATTTTTTCCTGAAGAAAAAGAAAATGTCTCTTATTACTTTGTGAAAAAAATCCCTACCTCCTTTATTAAATAAAATTAAATTACTTTGGTATTTGTAGTGCCCCTAAAACAAGGCTAATAACCACCTTACCTGGTGAGTTTGGTCTGCATCACCCTTAATTTTTCCGTCTATAATATTGTTTTTTAAACGGACATTGAAACGTCTACATTTATAACAGTGGAAAGTCTATTTTTAAATCGTAAATCTCAGTTTAAGTCAGGAGAGCATATATTATTGCCTGGGTCAGTTAAAATTTTCATCCAACAACAACATGTGTGCAAAAGTGATGTGACACATCCGCTGATAACTTTGTGGTGGTCACACTACTCCTTCAATCGCACATCAAATGCGGAACAGAATATTTTGCAATGAACTGTTTTAAAATAATTCTGATATATAACGCTGCAGACATTCTGGGCATGTTATCTGTCCCATCTTCTCTTAGATGATATACCTTTTGTAACGTTTTAAGTTTTCTGCTTTTGTCTGGGAAATATGGCAGAAGCGGTTGCTGAATATAAAATCAAGTTATTTTCTAGGGGGGGTTTATGTATATTGTAACAGGAACTCTGATACACCTATAGACCTATAGCCCACTTCCTTTACTTGAGTGATATAGTTTAATTAAACCATCAAGTCATCTTCACGGAGCTGCCAACATGTAGTGAATTTTATATTATAACATGAGAGGACAGGGTGATTAAGTTGGGCATTTATTTTATGCCTTTTCATCTAATTTTGGTAATGGGAGTTTCATACCATACAAAGTGGCATTCTGAGACATATTCTAAATTATGTTCAGCAGACAAATAACCGGGTTGTATCAGATGTCATTTTTAAAGGTTATATTTATCAGTATAAGATGCAGTTTTACCCCTCTCATGGAATAATGTCCATGAGAGCTTGAATTATATCCATTGAACAGAACAAAACCTTCAATTAGATGCAAAGCTACTACAAAAAAAGCTTTAAAATATATTTTTAGAGGTGTGATAGTAGCTATAAAAGCTATGACCAAAATTAGAATTTTCATCATAATACATAAAAATATTGTACATTTTATCTGCTCTGGAGCATGAAAAATGCAGAATTATTGAACGCTGGTATGTAACTGTTTTATAAAGGCTGTTCTTAGTGCTGTATTTTTATTTCTTATGTTAAAACAAAAATGGATCTTCCACTGTTGTAATTGTTAGCACTAAAACTTTAAAAACAAATGTTATGCTAACATGCCCGCCTTTGTTATTTTGCTTGTGTGGATTTTTGTTTTTTATATACTCATATTGGATAAAAAAGGGTTTTTCCTTGAACCTAAATAATATGTATTTTTCAGTGCAAATAAATTTATACAAAACTGTGTTTTTCACTTCTTACCACAATAAGATAAACTTTAATATTTTAGAATTTATTTTCTGTGTTATTTAGTTTTGACTTTGCACCATTTTTAAGTGAGGCCTTGGGAAGATTTGGTTGATGTTTGCAAAGAATTTGCCCCACCTGTTTCTTAATACATTATTGGCAATTCAAAAGGTTGTTGGGTCATTTTTTTTCTACAAAGTCCATGGATTGTTACCTCGATGAACAAAGTAGAACTTTCCTGACGCTGAAATTTCTTCTAATTTTAAATAGTGCCCACCAAAAAATAAATTCCACTCTAGTCTTTGTATTACTCTTAGACTACAGATTTATGGAAGAAAGCATTTTCAACCTGCAGCTCGCCCCAATGGTATGACTTAACCTGTTAATGCAGATTCAACACAAATCTCAACTCATTAATATGGGAGCATTTGAATAGTGCATGTGGATAAAAACAAGTATATGGCTCATGGGCCTGTAGACAGAAGCAGGAGGATGCAGGGTACTGATACAATATTTTTATTAATAAAACTATATGATGAAATGCAGGTTAGCTGTGGGTTCATATGATTTTACATCTTTGATATCCAGCACTGGGGTAAAATAATCGATCCATACATCCATAAAAGGTTCATTAAGTAAGTATGAACATATTTGACATTAGTCAGTACAGTTCATAATCCTACTGGCTCTCAGTCAGGCAGTGCATTAGTATCAGCAAATATAGTTGCATTAGTTTATGCTGAAACAAAGTATGTTAATGTAGCACTTTGTATAGTGCGAACACAGAGCAACAAAACTATCTGTATATTATTGTCTAGGACCTCCGGCAATGACATCCCAAATGGCACCATATGCAATTTAAGTTCTATAATGAAGAGTAATTATTTGCATATGATGCCACAAGGTTATATCACTATTTTCTTTGTCTTTATTGAAAGTCTGGCGCTACCATAGAGATTAATCATCCGCTTAGGACCCCCTTGGCCTACAAAGCCCCCTAGAGGATGAAGGGACAGGACTTATACAAGTGGGGTACAAATTCCTCATAAATAAAATCACTACAATGTAAATGTAATTATCTTAAAACAAATCTGTGATTGTGAATACTGTGTTCCTTAGTTTCAGCATAATTATTTTTTGTTTTACTAGTGTTAAAGATGGGGCCCTGATAAATATTTTCAGCTTAAAACTGGAAAATGGGGCCCTTTATTACACCTAGAGCCTTTATTACACCTCATATATTTTGCAGTCTTACACCAGGAGTGTAATTAATACTGGTTTCCTGATTTGCTCACTTTATTAATTATGTGAGGTGACATATTCTTGTCTACTACTATTCTGACGTAATTAAAGTCTCATAAATGGTGCATATTGTGACTAAGCCACTAGTAGAATGTACCTCCAGTGACATCTTTGATCTATCTTTAACTTGGCAGTTAGTGTTATCACAAGAGCAGACACAAGAACCAGCTGGATAAAACCATTGTTTCCTTGATCTGTACAGTATTCAGTTGGCATTAAAAAAGGAACATGTTTTGCGTGAGCTCCAGCCTATATTGAAGTTACCCAAGAAAGTATGCCGATTTGAACCAGGCACTCACTAAGAAACTTATAAAAGTCCCGTTGACCTTAAAAGTCTATCACCATGTAATATAGAGAGTGTCTGGCATTCCACCCTTTTATTTTTGCGGCGGTGCAGGTGCAACCTTCACTTCTCGAGTGGCTCCAGCAGCTCGGGGATGTAAACGGATGTCCTCATCTTCTGTTTGTTGTTTAGCAAAGTTCACAAACACCTGCAAATAAGAATGCATTAATACCAATGTTTAGCAGGTATTTGATACCATGGATATTCCATACAATAAAAATGTGTGGGGCGTGAAGGCAATTACCATTTGAGGAAGCATTACTAATAAAATACGGTTTTCCTCATGAATAAAACACAATCATTTCTACTATAAGATACTAAAAGCAACTATTGCATTTGTTAGTTATGTGTTAAACAAAAGACAACTAATAGCTCTCCGTTTATGGAGCTTCCATAATAAAGTGGAACTTAGCATTGGTGACCAAGAAGATGAAAAGGTGACAATTCTGTGATTGCTCCACTCCTTCACTGAATTAATGCTGACTTTGACCTACTTGGTCTAAGGTGGTCTGTGAGACAGAATACTCCTCAATGTTGAGGTTGTCTTTGTTGGATATGAGGAGCTGAAATATCCTGGCCAGAGAAGAAGATGAGATCTGGTACTGTAACATGTTGTAGTGTTTCTCTCTCTGTAAGCTGCCTGCAAAATTGGTCTGTATGAACTTCTCTGCTGGTCCCGGATCTGGGGCTGCTCCAGGCTTGTGAGGTCTGATTTTCATAGTGACAATATAACCATCTCCAAACCTGCAATAAAACACATTGAGTTGTTTAGTTGAAAAAGACAACTTTCTGCTTTACTGCACTGTACATAGTAGTGGACAGACATGGAAATGAACCAAAGCATTTCATAGTGAAACATGAAAGTCCCTGTTCTATAGGTGCGCTAGTTATGTTACCAGAGTGTCTAAACGGTAGAATACAGCATAGATGCAGGAGTTACAGGGGCTGAATGGACCATAAATCACAAAGATAAAGGCAAATCTGCATCCTCTGTGCCTTAGTACCACTGCTTTACTATGATACCACACCACACACATTCACTATTTAATTCAGCCATAGGAAGCAGGAGAAAATAAAGAACTGTGTTATTAGTCCAGAAATTAGTAAACGCCAAAGCAGGATAGACTTATGAACAGGGTATGGTAGAGATTTGCCACTTCTTTGTGCTTTAATGCTTACCTGTCTCCCACGTAAATTGCTTGGAATACTGGATACAATTTTTTAACTCAACAAGGGTGTATTTCATGCATATTGGAAGCTTGCTCATCTGGCAGTTCCTTCCAAGCTGATATTGTAAACACTTCCTTACACAAACCAATACAGTTAAACATATATAAACTCTTTCATACATGCTCTGCCTTCCTGCATTCATTTGTAGAGAGCCCCCAAAAACTTACTTAAATTTTAGATGTTGAATGGTGCCAAGGCATTTAAAGGATCCCTTGACCATTATGGCAAGACGAGTGCAGAGAGCTTCACATTCTTCCATGCTGAAAAGAAACAGATTGTATGCTGCAAAAAACATTGTGCGCTTGATTTTATACTGAAAAGACGCCAATGTTCTTCTTATGGAAACCACTGCCATAGAAGCATAAATACACAAAAATATTACTATACCATAACAATATACCACACTGTTTAATATACCGTCCATGATAACAGCCTCATCATATTATTCCATATGATAAATATAATAAACTGTTTATGGGGCAGATCTGGGGGTCTGGGCACATCTGAGGTTACTCACATCTAAAGAAACTGGGCAGAGGGGGCATATTATTTGTTATTTTACTTGATGTGTCAACAAAGGATATCTAGATTAAGATGCATTCCACTAATTGTGCTTCTATTGGTTATCTTTACTCTGTAGTGTTTGGTACCAACCAGTAACTGTAAAAGAGACAGGATTATTTACCATGCACTAAAACAGACACAATGATTTGGGGAATATTTTTTCCCTTTTATGGATCACTATAATCATAGGGAGAGTTTTCAGGAGAGTTGTGCTTTCAACTTTCCCACTTCCCATGTGGACAGGACAGATCTAATATTTCCCTTAACTTTCCAGCTATCATTACATTACACAGCGGATATATTTTTTAACGATACCTATGAGATGTCAAAACCACAGCTCTGCCTTCTTTTATTATGGTGACAATAGAATTCCACAGGAAGCGGCGCGATTGAGGATCCATGCCTGTAGTGGGTTCATCCTGTACGTAGGCAATAAAGTGTTACATGCCGGTAAATATAGTTTGCTATTTATCAAACTTTTTTTATTGTAAAAATTCTAATCTAAGAAAGAGTAACACGGTGCTTAACTTGCGTTAGTTTACATTAAGTTTCTCTAGGTATTATACATTCAGATTTTTAATATTGGTATGGTGCACGGTGCACTATTTCGTTTCTACCAATAGTAAAAACATCATTAAAACTGGTACCAATGTTTTTAAAAACAAAAGTAAAAGTGAGAGGCGCATGAGCAAATATGGATGTAGGTATATATAATACAATCTAGACCATATATATATATATACATACACATACATATACATATATATATATATATAGAACAAGGTCCAGTACAACCACAATCTCCAAACAAATATTGGATATTATGGTACCAGTCAAGCGGGTTATGTATTGTCAGACAGGTTATGTATTGTCAGGCGGGTTATGTATTGTCAGGCGGGTAATGTATTGTCAGACGGGTTATGTATTGTCAGGCGGGTAATGTACTGTCAGGCGGGTAATGTACTGTCAGGCGGGTTATGTATTGTCAGGCGGGTTATGTATTGTCAGACGGGTTATGTATTGTCAGGCGGGTTATGTATTGACAGACGGGTTATGTATTGTCAGGCGGGTAATGTATTGTCAGGCGGGTAATGTGCTTTAATTTGATTAAGCACTTGAGTTACCAGCAGCACTACTGGAGGACATCCGATGAGAGCGATTGCAGTAGAGAGCTTGCGTTTGTTTCCACCGCTGTAAGTGCCAACAGGCTGATCTGCATATTTGCTAAGACCCAGTTTCTCAATCCCCCATGCTGCAACCTGAAGAAAGAATTGCCAAGAAAATGAATATGTGGGCTATGTTGATGACAAAAGGTTAGTTGTTGAACATAGATGTAGGAAGCCACATATAGGGTGGAAAGTTAATGATATAATTTTGAGAAATTACTATCACCAGAGCCATAACAATGCTATTGTTTGTCAGTGCAGTTGCTATATATTATTATTATACTGATATACCCACGGGATTACACTATTATATTTTGTTCTTTTCCCTACATGCACCTGCGCCCCCATTCTTGTGGTTCCTGTTTTTGAACACTGAGAGGAGTGTTTTTTGAGGGTTGCTGCAGTGCGCCTCTGGCAAGTATATTCTTTATATATTTGTATAAACGATTCACATGTGATTGGTGTCAATTATATCACTGGATTAGTTTACCCTATCAACTTCATCCTCAGGAACCCCTCTCAAACGGCCATAAAGTTGCAGGTGTTCGCGGCCTGTCAAAAGTTCATCGACAGCATCAAACTGAGGACAGTAACCTGTGTTCTGGTGAACATCACCGGTCTCGTTCAATATGCTGAAAGACAAGGGTAAAATCTGAATTCTATTTCTTCAGAAATATATGCCTAAATATATGGTTGTCTTACATATATCATTATATGATTGCCGGTGTTCACAGGGAGGTGATACTTGAAATTTTGGCCAATGGCGAGGCAGAGACGCAATTGCAAGGAGCAAAGTTTAAAAAATGGAGTGGTCCAAAATTAAAGGATTAATAAGGTTAAAATTTAAATAGGGGAGGAAATTATATGAACTAAGGAGGTCAGAAAGCACAACTATGTGGATGTGTGTCTATGCCATTTGAGTCTATTCATTTAAGAGGGAATCTTCAGAAGAGTTGTACATTTCTGATGATCAGCATACATTATGAAGGTCTGACCCCAATGAGCTTCACTTGCCAAGAAAGAAAGATGGCCCTATATAATACATAGTTAAATCAGTGAGAATTTTATGGAATGTCCCAAGTTTAGGGTCCGCCCGAGAAGGTCACTGGGGTTTGCTGTTCATAATATCTGTGTGAAATAGTGAAACGGAGCTGTGAGATATGACTTTAGAGACCAGGCATATGAGGGAGAGTGGGGGCATCGCTTGTCGCTTCCCAAGGGCAATGCGGCTCTGGGATGTGAGCTAGGATGTCTTCTATTTGGAAATCTAAAAATGATCGATCATTACGTTTCTTTACTAATACTGTGTTACATATGCATCAAGATATAACGCAATAATGTCACTGATCGTCTCTTTCTCTGAAATGTTTGTAATTTGCAATTTGGATGTGCCACAACCGCCATTACAGCAGCACAATGACACCCTTTTATTTTGCGGCACATTAATTGGTTACACATAAGCTGGAAACCTATCCCAGCAACTTCCCGGTAGAGTCCTCAATGAGCAATCTCATTAATAATATATCATTAGCCTGCGCATGTACTTGAAGTGAAATACACTAATCTGAACTAATCTAAAACATAACATATGACATAAACAGTGTGTGATTGGACCTTTGCCCACCAGACGAGGATATGCTCTACATTATTTTCACCTTCACCGCTTCTAGGTTAAAAACATGTTTTTGAGTTGACATCACAGAAAAAGCATTGAGGTTATGGGGAACAAGTTCATTTTGTTAACAATGTTTTTTTCCTAAACAAATGATCTGCAAATTGACACTGTCCGGATTCAAAACATGTTGACTCTGCTTCCGAGCAGTAGGACAGGTGTATAGGCTGTTTTCTGCTGCAGGGGACATTTTTTCTACCTGACAGATTATGGCATTTAATAGCGGGAACAGTTTAACTATGTGAGTGACATAAGGCTATGAAACACATTAGAATACAGTCATTCAAAAATGTTTTACTCTATTTTCCCACATAACTTAATAGCTCCAAAATGAAAGGTTAAGTGCTATGACCATCGTGTTACATATTTTTTTTCAAATAAATCCTGCTTCCTGGTCTTGCGAATACTCAAATACCTACAACAAACACAGACCACTGGTAAGGGGTCTGAGGGCCAGATGGGTAAGGGTACATTCCCCTGGATACTTGAATGTGGTCAGTTTACGGTATCTCAGAACTGCATTTTTGACAGTCTACACTACAAGGCATGGTCATTGCCACCACAGAACCGCCGTGCATTGCAACAATTTACAAAGACCATTCACTGAACCATAAGAAGTCATAGAAACCATGATTGGCCAGTATGGGACATCTACCTTAAACCAACCAACATATCTGTCCTTTTGTTGTAGAGATGCATTCATTAACACACACAACTTAAGTTGTTAATGTTTTTCTCTAGCCACAAACTTGAATGTTTCCTACAAGCCTCCACAATGCTGCTTAGAAGTCAATTTCTTAGCTTTATGCAATGTCATACTCAGTTTCCCAGACAGATATGCTCCTGGTTTTATTACCCCCAGAAGTATATTACGCCATATGCCAAGAGTGGAAATCAATAAAAGTGCAGTAAAATGTAACATTCGCAGCAATACTATTTCTTGGCCAAGTACAACAAATGCTTAGACAACAGTCAACAGAAATTAATGAAATATTTAATACTTCTAAATAATTTTCACTCCCCCTATTGTTACAGCGCTACAGAAACTGCTGGCTCTCTATAAGTAACATTTAATGTGAAACCCAAATACAAGCTGATATATTATGTAAAGAATCCAGAGTACGGTTATCCAAGTATAGCTAAATGAGTTTACACCTCTCTGTGTTTATTGGCACAACATAACATTAACATTAACATTAACCAAATGTTAATACTATCCAAACACATATGAAAAGGACTTGCGAACATGTGGTACATATCCCTTCTGCCCTCCTTTATTATAGTAAGACACCAGAATTAATATAAAATACATACAAATATCACAGAAAAATAAATACGCTACATTCTCACAAAACAGCTTAGAGACAGGCG
The DNA here is from genome assembly GCA_029215755.1 of Spea hammondii. Classification (NCBI taxonomy): domain Eukaryota; kingdom Metazoa; phylum Chordata; class Amphibia; order Anura; family Pelobatidae; genus Spea; species Spea hammondii. Next base: position 39,905,750 of record JARDYJ010000007.1, read on the forward strand.
CTTATTTCCACTGTTTTAATATATTATAGATGCTAGCGTGGTAATACATCAAAAATTGCATTACCCTTAACTAAGTCATAATCATGCCGCATTGAACCCAACAAAAGAAGAAAAAGAAAACTAAAAATAAAGAACCAATTGAAGAGTCCAATTGGTGTAAAAAAAAGGCTGTCCCAAACGACACCTCGCTCTCTAAAGAAAGCGATCACAGATCATCCTTCCAGTCAAAAAATTATTCACAAAAAATAACAGTAATAAGGGGCATGATCAATGGTGTCCAAAATTCATCTGATGGCAAAGTCAAAATGTTTCCACCATCTAATTTCAACAGTGAATTTAGTAATAAATATAACAAAGTCTTTGTTATATTATCTATTACAAAGTGCACTGTTAAGATTATAAAATAGTATATTTCTGTGGATCTTTCATGTGCTATCTGTGCAGCTACCTTTTACTGCTGGTATGTGTTACAGAAAATGCATTGTGTAAATTGAAATGATTATTATATATATCATGCAAAGTCACATGACCTTTAGGGATTATAGATCTTTTTCTATGGTGGCCCTACAAAAAAGGTATGACGTTTGACTAAATAATCCATTCTCTAGTAAACAAATCCTGGGATATCTGCTCATGTTTAAAAATGTTTTTTATTTTACATATTTACCTATATCCAGCCACAGTTGCATCCCCTGATGTTACATCAATATCTCCAGTCAACATCTTGAAAGTTGTAGTTTTCCCAGCACCATTCACTCCCAACAGACCAAAACACTGGATTAAACATAAAAGCAGGGTTTTATATGGTTTGAATGCTGCGTTAATTCATGAAGTTAAAACCAGACATTAGCTAAAGTCTTTATTAAAAACCGATTTAGTAACATCTCCAAACACAGCTGCAGAAAATGTATTACTGTCCTGGGTCAAAAGCAAGTGCCGGCTGTCACTTAAGCGTGTAAACTGTGGATGTCCCTTAAAAGAAATATAGGAACCCAGACATTGTTGGGGACAGGAGACCCAATGTCTCCTGAGATGCATTCCAGACAGCAGCTATGTACAATGTACAATGTGGCTGCAAATTAAAAAAACGAAACTCAATCGTTAGGTGGTAGGACATGTTTCTAGATGAATCTTCCCAGGCTTAAAATTACCGGGATCTTCCCCCATACAATGCATCACACCTTTCAATTTATACTTCACTGATCTATTGAAAATTATTGTTTCTGTGTAATTCCATTATTCTCGTGTTATGTTCATTGGAAGTAGTAAATATGTCACTTGGGTTTATTGAAATGTAAAGACGCTGTACCCAACTGACCAACAGATGGTGCAATTAGACTTTATTGTTCTTGATAAAGGTTAAGAAAATCTAAAAACATCTCAGATCAGAGTAAAATCAGTAACGCAGAAAACAAATGTTTGCTTACAAATTAAACCTTTTGAATCGCAGTTATGGAAAGCTTCACAACATAGTTGGCAGGTAAGAACCATTGAGCCCATCTAGACTGCCCATTAACATCAATTTTAGTTAGTAAATTGATCTTTTTGCAGGGCCTACCTCTCCGGGACGGACTCCGACACACAGTCTGTCTACAGAAGGGACCTGTTTACCCACATACACCTAAATGGAGAAAAACAAAATGTTATATTTCAATGCTTTCACATCCAAGTGAATATAGTTACTCCCTAAATTAGATTTTACCTTTGTTAATTCCTTAATTTTTAAAATGTCATTTTTTCCACCACCTTTCATGACTCTCTGTCTCTCCTGTGCCACGTCCTCATCTTCACCGTCAATTGCACCTCTGCTTGGCTCTGAAACCCTAGAATAAACAAAAAATACTATATTTGTAGTTTCTAAGTACATTTTGTTGAGTTTGTGCCCATGTCACAAGGAAGATCCTTTGCAGAGTGTCTCCTTGTATTACTTATCAATGGACTGTTATCTTTAGAATGAACACCAGACCATTTAAGAATGTGCAGATTAAAGTCCAGTCTGCATTTATTTCTTTTTGGTATGACAACTATCTGCTTTGTATCTCAATGGCACGAGGGCATTATCTCCTATCATATACTATGAAGGAGAAGTGTTTGACCAACATATTTATACATTAACTTCTCTAATCAATAGTAAGAACTACACATAGTACATCTATACATTCTCTTCTACACAACAGATTGACAGCAATCTCTAAAATGCAATGCACTTGTTAAGTTTGTATATTCTCAGTGTACTAATTCATATGTTATCCATTCTTATTTAGGTGTTGCTGACCTGTTAAGACCCCAAACGGAGTCCAGTAATAGTCATGGCATTTTCATTATTGAATGGTGAGGCTAGTAAGCTACATCCAGCCAAATGACAAGGTATGTATAAGGCGTAAATCATCTTTTACATCTATACATTTAATAATTACTAAATAATACATTATCACACTTTTAGCCCATATCTGTGTGTCTCTGCCTATTTCCCCATTAGTTGGAGATATGTGTATCTTACCATGCGCTAAGAAAGAAGCGGTTCTGAATAAGTAGATTTAAACCAAAGTATAAAACTCCTTCAATTGCCATTGCAAAGATATTTCTACCCAAGAACTCCCACTGGAAAGGATTTGTGATATGTTCCTCACCTGAAAATAAACAAACAAAAAAGAAATGTGTTTCTTGCGTATTCACAACATGCATTAAGGCCATCTGCTGGTAATGCATCGCTTGATCACGACATATTCCAGTGGGCAAGACATCAAAAACTTGGCTAAGCATGTTTAGCATCAGCGAGATATTCCTTCTCCCTGACTATATATATGCATTTGCCTAAGACTAAGCACCTCCTTTGGGGCAAAACATGTTAAGTGGTGCTTTTTTCTTCCTGTTCCAACATGGAAGAATACAATTTACTACCATCTACTGATTTCATTGGCGTAACTGTGGTTGAATGATGTCTCTCCACATACTTTATCTATAATATACATGTAACAGGGAACTCTCAGGGTCTGAAGCTGACTCTCAGGATGTTTACTTAGAGTCTTGGGGTAAATGGGCAAGCTTTCAGGGTGACATGCTCTAGAGCTGACTGCTTAATATTCTACTGGGATTTAATTATATCTGGGCAACCCAGTTGGTGCTTTACTTGCTGATATGCCATAGCTGAATCATTGGAGTATAGACAACCTACTTCATATTCTTATCTCATGACAAATTTACTGTTGGCCACCATCAGAAGGACAATTAGATATTATCTGAAGAGCCCCTGTGTCAATTAATTTATAACGTTTCAATGTAAGGACACAGATGTGATGGCCTTATAGAACTATAGATAATAAGCAGTATCTTTTTTCTGGTCTATAAACAGCCAGGGAGCAGTTGTTTAAAAATTGGACTGGGAGGCAAGAGAAGCAAATTCCTTTGTTTCCATTGAGATACCTGATATCTTCCACAATGCTCCGACACACAGTGCTAGCACTAAAACACACCACAAGCCATGCTTGAGTGAGAGAAGCAGGAATAGGAATGTAGAAAGAGTTTTCGTCACCTTGGTGGTTGCCAAGTAGATAATTTAAACATTTAATGCCAGTAGTGCACCTTGTAATACACACCAAATCGAGCATACACATCAGTCACAGCTTGGTTCATCGCCAAGTCAATGAGTCCACGGCCCAGGCAGAAGTGTGGGAAGATTAAAAGCATGTCTTTCAGCCTTTCGTTGAACCTTAACAAAGCCTGAAAAGAACAACATGACACAGTGTACCAATCCACATAGAGCATTTACGGGGGTCATTGAGATGAGGGGCAAGCTGAACACCCAAGCGCTACAGGAATATAGATATTTATTTCTGAGAATCAAAAAAAAACAACAAACAAACCTACACCACACTGTTAAATACTATAAGTCTATACTTACCCTGTTGTTGTCAAAGAGGTCCAAGATGAAAGTGATGGCACTGCTATTTATGCCAATAAAGAGATTTAAACAAGACAGCGCAACATAGGCTGTGCTTGGTACATTGAACAGATAAGAAGCAGGATACATCATGGGGATCACAGCCCATCTGTAAATGAAGAAGAATCACTAGAGGGAAGAACTGGAAAAAGTAGACACAACTCACGTAAACAAAAAGTTATTTTCCCATCATTGGGGTCTATTCACTATTGGGGGTGTTCACAAGGTAGCAACTCCTCCTGAAAACTTGACAGCTCTCCCTTTAGTGAAGAGACCCCAGAGTGTTTAAATAATAAACAGACCAAACTTAATATGTAGTGATAGCTTTTTAGACCTTTTAGGCATAATGCTAGATGAATATATTCATATCTAATCTATACATCTATCTATGTCTTATCTATATCTATGTTACATAGATTTATGCGTGTTACATATGTGTATATCTCAGTATAGCTATTTAATTCTCACGTTAAAGCTGTACTGTGTTAGCAATCTAATTTAGTACTGACCTCATTACGTCAGCAAAACCTATTACAGTTGGATGTACAATAACCCTAGTAAATGATAAATTCTTACCCGTAGAAGAAGAGCAGTGCAATGAGAGCAGGTAGGTTAGCTGAGGACGTATAGGCTTTCTTTTCAAATACAATGAATATTGCAACAACCATAATAACACTGATAGCATAATTCACCTGGACATAGAAAGAAAAAGACATTGGAGACATTCATTCTGGTCAGGGTGCACCACTCTGAAAGTCATACAGCTATGAGTTATGTTATTAAAATATTTTATGTTATTAAAAGCATTAATTATTAATGTAACCATGCATCCTTCCCATTCAGCCATTAATGTCATTCCCATTATCTCTTATAGTAATAACTGTATTTTCCCCTTTTTTTTTCTATCCTGCCAAGATTTGTACTACAGGTTCCAGGGTTTTCATTATTGGAGTGAAATTGTTTAATACCCCCAGCTGCCCCCTAACCAGCTCCTGCTATATGATTGAGCTTATCTAGGATTTTATCTGTACTTTACTGATTCTCAGCAATTCCCTAACCCATTCTGGCAAACCATCCTCTACTTATTCTGACTTTTAATGCTCACTCAAATATTACTTTTTCAGAAAAGCAGATGACCCCTCTTTCGAATCCCCACAATCTACAGCCTTAAAGAAACCATCTTCTCACTGAGATGTCCACACTAAGACTTCTCAACATAATCTTTATCCAAACAGTCCCTCGCCTTCTGTCTCATTGTCCCTCAACCTCGTAATACATTGTAAGCCTAGAAGAGCACAGCAGACATCTTCTGTACCGTTATTGTCTATTTCATATAATGACAGTCTTATGTCAGTTATTGTTCATTTTATGGTCACATGAATTCAATCAGTCTAAAAGATATGTAGGTTAAACTAATACTCTCTCCCTTTATGCTAAATTAATATATAACCATTATGTTTTTTTAGAGTTACTCACAATGTCCCAGACATAATTTGTGAACCAGTACACTGTGGGGCTGACACCACTGACAAACTGAAGATGTTTAGCATTGGACACCCTCTCCTGAATCAAGTACAGAACAAAACTGGCTGGGATGAATGACATAGCAAAGATCACACAGATGGCAACCACCACATCCACTGAAGTAGTCAATCTGTAAAAAAAAATAACATAACACCAATGGCAAATCTGAATAGAGATAAACCTGAGCCTTTCCAGCTTATTTACAACATATACATTATATGTGATGAATATCCCATGTAGAGAATGGAGACGGCAATCAGTGTGACCTCAACCAGTGTGTTTTGGTCTAGAATGAGAAAACTTTTTGGTTAGAGAACTTCCACTTTTTGCTTTGCCCAATTTCATAAGTAAAATCCATATTAAGCAAGATATTATAAATATATATTTAAAACTCTTAGTTAGAATTCATCAAGGTGAGTACTTTCTTTGAATGTCCATATACCTTAATATTGATGATGTCTACATTAACTGATTATTGATTTTTGGCAAAATATTCTAGACCTAATATTTATGGATTTTTGAAGCCCAAATGCACTTTATTCAAGTGGAAATATGTTATTACTTGTGTAACAGTATAGAAAATATTAAGGTGAATGTTAAAGTTTTTTGGGCACAGTATTGCACTTATTGCACTTGCAATGTCAACATTATAGCTTTCAAGGACAGTAAGTGTCAGTACAGGCTAGCTAAGCTGTCTGCTTACACTGTAACTTCCGAAAGCTGATCCTTTGTGAGATTCAATGGATGGTTCATTGCAGTTATACCATACTCGCCAGGGTCCTTGTCATCACCGAGGTTGGCTCTGAGAATAGCATTGTTAGCAATATTGATGAAGATGACCATGGAATGCCAACCTTTATTGTTGAACCAAACCTAGAAAAAGCAATGTAAGACACTACTATACAGTTCTCCAAATTATGGGTAGTAGCATAGGAAAGCTAATATGGCAACAGAATATTTAAACGTATATATTATTATTCATTAGGAAAGCTAATATGGCAACATAATTACTGATCTATACTAGCAACAGTGATTAGCAAGTCTGTTTTATGTGTGTTTGATGCTACATTACAAAATGGTCCTCACATTTCTAGAACTAACTCCATAAGTTGATGGCATTTTTTCTGCCAGCGGCTCAATAATCTGTTTCTATTTTTATGTCTGACCCTGTCTATTACTTGGTAGCAGGTCAAGTGAGAACCTCTAACACTTTACTAATGTCCAGGAAAAGCAGCACATATTCCTGAGAATACGGTTCTATACCTTGATGTTGTTTTCAGTTTCCAGATCTCTGAGGAAGGCAGGCAGTTGTTGTGAAACAGCCTTTGTAGTAATTCCCTATTGTAAATGCAAAGAACATATAAAATTAATCAAAATACATATTTTTTTTTTAACATAAAACCACAAAAAAAAGGTCTGCTTTGCTTACTCCTGTCACATTGATCATCTGGCCAAGATGAGTGAAAAAGTTTGTGATGCTTTGACCCTCAACTTCTAGAACCGGAAGTTTACCACCGACAGAAATCCCACCGTATCTACAGGAAAGTAAATAAAATATTTCACAGCACTTAAGCCACATCTTTTACTTCTGCCATGCAGAGGTTTATTTCATGTGAGTGGGGCTAACATTCAATAATATCAATAATTACTCCGTGCAAGGTAGTCAAGTAACAATAAAAAGTAATCCTAAGTAGTATTGTACAGTACACAAAGTATGAGACTAATTAGGGTCTAGTAGTATCAACTTAAGGAAACTTGACAGGAAAATATTTGATGTTTTAAAAAAAAAAACATATTATGTACATATTATATTACACGTACCTTTGTTCATTCACCCAATATTTAGTCTTCATACTAAAAGAGATTAATATACAAACATATTATAAAGCAATTCTAATATCCAAACTATTATTTTTTTCAGTAATAAGTAAAAGTTTCTAGGTATGTAAATTATAATAGATTAAAGAAAAATATTAAAGGGGCGCTTATGTTTTTTTTTGCACCTTTCTTAATTAGGCATGATAAGACAAATTCTTATTATTAAATAATTGTATTCTTAAATTCTTAGTGGTCAACAGTAACTCACCTGACCGCACTTAACTGCATTCAATAAACCCAACTCTGGTCAGTAGTTGGAGTAGCCATAGTCATGTTAACTTTAGTGAATATGCTAGTTGCTTCTGTACAGTCAACAGAGATGAGTTGAAGTCACTTTTCTTCCAACTCATCTCAACTGAATGGTTAGTAACTATCCTCCTCCGCTATACCCAATGACTTTTATTCGCAACATGTGCATTTATATCAATTCTTAATTTCCAGAAAAGGGATTTATGAAAACTGCTTTGAAATGTTGGTGGACTCTGGGGAGAGTTTGTAAACCTCATAGAAGATAGATTTTGAAAACACATCTCTTAGAAAAGAAAGAAAGCTGTATCACATGGAAACTGTAAAAGGTAATAGGGAACATTCCACAGCACCTGCTTCTTATCAGATTGGGGTATGTTTTCACAAGGTAATCCGAAATATTTCGCTCTGTCAGGTCCTGTAGGATCTCGGAGCTGGGCTGAATTCTCTGAGGATATAAACATAAAGATATTCAAATAAGTTGTTATCTTACATTCATATATCTTGGAATCTTGTGAATAAGATTTGTAAAGTTCACGGAACACGTGCACTTCCCAATGGCTGACTATGATGGGAGCTTGAAGCTTCCTATCCTAGCCAGTATTTTTTTAAAGGATGCTGCATAATGTGTGAAGCCTTAATTGCAAATTCTTCACTAATCTAAAGAGTAACCAGTCTTAAAAAGTCACCAGAATACTAAGCTCCAACGTTAAACCACTACTTCCTAACAGTTTGTGCAATTCTCTTCCATGTCTGACAACTCCAAATTATCTTGTAATAAATCCAATAAGTCCAATGTGTTTTCAGGGTTCTAATACAAGCTTATAATGTATGGAGTTTTCTTGAATTTCACTTTAACTTGCTGTAGAATATGGTGGTGCTAGATAAATCAATAAAAAATAATAGACACTATCTACTGTACATGTGTACAGCTTCAATCATCACAATCGGTCATTTTTCTGCTAAGCTACTAAAATCAGCTGTATATGGGGATTTACCTGGGGTGGAGGGCGTCCGCCTGCTCCCTCAGGGCATTCTGGGAGCATAATCAGCTTACTTTTTGTACTACATGTGCATGATGGAGATGGGAACTCAGGAGTCCAGTTCCGAGATAACAGTAAGCTGGTAACACTTGGAGGAACAGATGGGATAATCCACTCATTCGAAGTATTGGTGCACAGAAACTTTTTACTAAAAAAAAAAAATAGAGTTTACTTAAGATGTATTACAACATAAATTGCACAAAGCGTAAAATTCCAGTAAATGTTTCTCTTCGGTCAAAGAACATTCTGACTTGGTGTTTTGATTACTTACGATAGTGGTTCTTCTGTCATACAGCGAGTCCCAAAGCCTGGACTGTTTAGGAGGGCGTCTGTTATAGGAACCATTTGTTCACTTCCGGGCTGCTCATTGCTAGGGTCAGGAGGAAAGATGATAAGAATACATTTTCCTGATATGGTCAACCAATATAATCACATGAATCATCATTAAAAAGTTCAAGAACAGAAAAAAACAAGATCTGAATTCAAATCATATCCTCAATACTATTTACAATTATTGCACAACAGGAAGTACAGGCTGGAAATTTTCTGCCTAAGTGGCAAGTTAAAAACATTGCCCAGAACATATTTGGTACATGTTGACTAGCTTACATCTTGTACAATAAGCAGACTTGTGTAACACGTCTAATCATCAAGATGGCTGTATAAATAGTTTTTACAAAACATGGACAGAACGAGGAGTAAATGTAACATATCCTAGTTGTCCTTTGGGACAATTTGAAGATGTAAAAATCAACATTTTTGTATCAAACTGGGTCATGTCTTCTTTTGATACTAAAAAACCCAAAATAGCAAAGAAGAGGGATACTGTGAAACACATTCTGTCTGAAGATCTGCAAACAAGCCACACTTTTTGGATACCCCAGCTTGAGCACATGCATCTCAATTAAGCATTATTATTTAGCAAAGATGCACAGGATTCCAGGCCCGTTTATAGCCTTCAAGTACTAAAGTTGCACAGCCCTGTTCTAGAATACATTGATTCATTGGAAGACAAGAGGTCTTTTTGTGTATCCCATGTAGTCATCTAAGGAACTACAAGACTAATATTATCCATAATACTTCTTCTTGCCTAGTTAGGGTAATATGTGTGTCTGATTTAACATGAAGGAGATAAGGATAAGTAAAAAGTAAGTACATATATGCTGATTTCTCTCACCTGAAGAACATGTACTGTTGCCCATAGATCCATGGATGAAGGGTGAGGCTAGGATATTCTCCAAAAGGAGGAACAATGAGAGTGAACACAAGGGCCAGTAACACAAAGCTTGCAGGAAGCACAATCTATAAGATTAAATGGACAAGGTATAAGAAATGACACGTTAGCACGTTAGTGCAAATTATTGATTAGTTGAGAAGATGAGTGAGACCATACAAACAGCCAGTGTTACTGTAGAGACACTGCACATGAGTGGCTGGCTGGGACTACCCATAGGTCATTGGAATCTATAGCATCTTATAGAAAGATTCAGAATTCCAATATGGTTAATGAATGCTATGAATTAATGGAAATAGGCATGATGATCTGCCGTTGAAGTTGAGTTGGAGTGACGTTCAGAATTGTGTTAAGGTTAAATAGAGAATGAAGAGAATAATAGAGGAAATACAATGTAATACAGCAGACCCTGCCTGTGTAAAACCCTGCATTGTCTCACCAGTTGGTAAAACCTTACCTGAGCAAGAAAGTCCTTATGACTACGAGTGGCATGGTGGTAACGTTTAATGAGGAGTGCTTTAAATTGCTGGTGCATCAGTTCACTGCCTTTTATTTGTCTAGATCCTCTTCCATCTCGTTCATCAAGCTTGGGAGGCTTAGTGCGGGCATCATGTTGTGTATTTTCAGCATCAACCTTTTGAGAGTCTTTCCCTTGTGGCTCTGAAATTTGGGATCAATTGATAGACCTTAGTATTCACAAGAAATGGCTAAACTGCAGTGCTGCAGACTTGCATAAAGATTAGCTGAATAAACATCAGAAGCGCTATACTCCATAAAAGATGCCCAAGATTTCATGTTCATGATGTTTAAGATTTTTGTCTTGACATATCAAGTAAGTTCAGCCAGAAGGAAATAGAAGAGCCTTTCCATTAACAATTGTTTTCTTATTCATTCATTAACATTGGACACTTAAGAAGAAGTATTTTGAATTTTTAGAAATAAAAAGCCCAGCAGCGTTATCTCAGTCTTTGCATTCCTGGACAGAAATGTTGTTCAAGCTTATTCTCACCGAGCTGTTTTAAACACTTATGCCATTCAACACATTAACTTTTCATGTGTCAGACAGGTGGGGAGGAGAGTGTGGGGTTAAATGCACACAATCTCTACAGAGTAGTTCTAGTGAATACTCCGGTGGCTATACAATAAGTTAACACAGCAATGCCCTAGGGAAGTAATAGGTTACATAATTCATATTGAAAACAGCTTCATAATACATAGTACTACAATTATACTGTAATTGCTGATATCATCCAGCCATGATGATAAGTAGAGTTGGACTGACAAGCAGCAACTGCCTATCATTGACCTAAAGCGCATCTAGAGTGCAAGCAGGTTACCTACCCCAACAGCAGTCCTGATATATAAGATATATTTCTAAGCAGCAACTTTATAAGCAATGGAGAAAGCAAGCCCCAAGATGCCCAATAAAAAGTGCAGCTTCATGGTTCAAGTACATGATAAGGATGGATGAACCAGCCAGTGAGTTTTGTATTGGGTTACTAGTACTTTTCTAGTTTAGAAATTCTGTTAGTTCTAAAGTTAACATACTTAGAAGAGATGGACCTTTTCAAAATACCTTTAAAACACATGTGCGTAATGCCTTCATGGCTTCAAGTACTGATCAACAAATACAAATTATCTGACTCAGCTCATCTATTTTTAGAATGACATTATTATTTTTCTTATTATTTATTGTATTAGGGAAACCTGCTCCAAAGAAAATTGTATACTGAATGTTATAAAGCCAAAGAATGAGCGTGATAAATAATGTTATAAATAATGTTATCATTATTTATGTACAGTTCTCACCAAAAATGGGACAGGTTTACCTAAACAATTTTTGCTGTTTTTAAGGTTATAATTTCCATTCCTATATAAATTCACTGGTGGACATGTTCACCCATCTTTATCCAACTTGAGTTACCTTTGATTTCAATATTGATAACCGCTGCCTTGCTATCTGCAGCTAGACTTGTTCTGGATTTTCGCTGTTGTAACATCCATTCTTCTGTTATTCCGTTTGGAAATAAAATACAAACCGAGCAAAACAACTTGTCAATAAAATGAGAAGAATTCCTCTTGAAATGGTATCTGTCTGTTTGTGCAATGAAAATGTGATCTACTGGCCTATTAGCAGCTTCTACTATGAACCCCCAGTGGTGTGGATAAGGCAACCAGATGATATTTGGGTTCAATGAAGTGACTGGCTGGTTAGGCAATGAAGAGCGATATTGCCCTGCATTTAGCATTTGACCCAAATGGATGTAGCTAAAACCAAGACTCTACCAGCAGTTGTTGAGGAGATGTTTGAGAGCTTCTATCTGTCCAGCAAAGGGACTAAATATGCCTAAAGGTTCCTTTATATAGTACCACCAGATTCTGTTGTGCTATACAACAAAGTTATGCAAATGGGTGCCGCTCATCAGGGGGGTGACTTAAAATCACTCAAGGGAGCCGGAGGTCTGTTAAAGACCTCCGATATCGCTCCCTTGCGATCCGTGCGGCAACAGCTGCTGTGCGCCGGGATTTGTTGTCAGATCCCGGCGCACAACACTGAAGCCGCGCCCACTGAACCGGAAGAAGACAGAAGAACTGAAGAAGAGGAGCGAAGAGGAGGAAAAGAAGCTGTAAGGAGAAAAGAGGAAAGGTAGGAAAGCATTCAGTGAGTGAGAGTGGATTGGTATATGTGTGGATTGGTATGTGTGGATTGGTGTATGTCTGGATTGGTGTATGTGTGGATTGGTGTGTGTGTGGATTGGTGTGTGTGTGGATTGGTGTGTGTGTGGATTGGTATGTGTGTGGATTGGTATGTGTGTGGATTGGTATATGTGTGGATTGGTATATGTGCGGATTGGTAAGTGTGTGAGAGTGATGGGTGTTATGCTGTACCATTTCCAATGTATTTTTCATTATATAATTATGCTCTAGTACATCATAACTCCCATCACTCTATACTGTTCCATACAGTGGCAGAGCTGGGAGGCAGAGGCCTTGCACCCCCACCGCAGGACTCCTGAAAGGTAAGTGAACTTCAAAGGGGGAGAGGGTAGATAGTTAGGAGGGGGTAGATAGGGAGAAGGGAGTGAGACGGGGGATAGGGGGTAGATAGGGAGAAGGGAGTGAGAAGGGGTAGGTAGGACAAAAGGGAGTGAGAAGGGGTAGATAGGGCAATCATACTCCTATCATGCCAAGTCTGCGAGTACATCCTGGAATCTGGGTATGCCTGGGCATGATAGGAATGTGATTGCTGTTAACAATCATATATATATATATATATATTAATATTGTTATTTAATTGTTTTGTCCTATTTTGGTGTGTTACTTACTTTAAATAAAAGTGTTAGATTTTTTTTTTATGGTGTGGGGGTCATATTTGGTTTCGGCCAGGTAAATGCTGCATTTTCGGTTTCAGTCCAGAATTCGTTTTGGTGCATCCCTACTACTAATGAAGTGGTAGGCCTACACCACATCAATGTTTGGCTTAGTATATAGTGATAGGAGTTATGCTGCACTATTGTCAATGTCTGCCTCAGTATATAGTGGTAGGTGTTATGCTGTACAACCGTCAATGTCTGCCTCAGTATATAGTGATAGGTGTTATGCTGTACCACCGTCAATTTATGCCTCAGTATATAGTGATAAGTGTTATGCTGTACCACCGTCAATGTCTGCCTCAGTATATAATGATAACAGTAAGTGTTATGCTGTACCACCTTCAGTGTCTGCGCCAGTATATAACGGTAGAAGCTATGCAGTGTGTGTGGGGGGGTGCCACATACAGGATCCGCCCCAGGTGCCAAATACTCTAGGTACGCCCCTGGTTGTATTTAAACAGATAGAGAAGTGGACATATTTGATTATTTTTGTATTTTATTTTTTTAACAATGATGGTCAGTACCTGGGGTTTCTGTTCCTGTCACCGAATCGGCAGTAACTTTCAGGAAAATCTGAAGAGGTAAAAAATAATTACAACTAAGTGATAATCTAATGTATTGCTTAGGAAACTAAGGGGATTCTATTTACTAATAGCCTGTTGTCTACTTCCCTGTTTGAATTTATTCCCTGTTCCCTGTTGGATTTTTACAACAGAAATGTTTCGCTCCTGGCCGGGGTTGTAAGTTTTGCGCTGTGCATTTTAGTGACTACATACATCTCTATATTATAGCAGCATCTATTTAGCATCACCTCTTCCAGAGGAGTGTCAGAAATGCCAAAGCTACTTAGTCCCAGGTCCCCGAGTGTTTCCTCCAGCTCCCGGAACAGGCTGGCGTAGGCTCTGTATTTGAAATCTTTGCTGGGCAACAGATAGATCACCTCTTGGCCAATGCTTTCTATTAACTTAGCTTCAGAAACATGATGCTGAATTAACTCAGTTAACCCACTGACATCTCCTGTGAATATAGAATTATACATTAATTAACATTACAAAGAGAAAGCCATTGTATATATATATATATATATATGTTGTATATAAATATAAATATAATTGCTGCAAAAATGAACAAATAAAATAATGAAAAAACAGGCCAAAGATCAAAACAACAAGGTGTCATTAAAACCAAATGACTTTATCAACTCCTAGACTAGAGAACACAATATCTTGAAATAAAAATGTAGAGAATCGACACTAGAGGTCACTTGTGCTACATCAGAGGAGTTTCCCCTTTACCGTCTAACTCTTCTTCCAATGGGTCTTCTTTTACTTTAGGAGAACAGCTTGGACAAGGACAGGAACAGTCGGACCGACAGGAAGCCTACGGGAAGAAATGGATGCATTACATAGGCTTACAAACCCAATGGGCTAAATGTTTTCAACACTAAATTGTTCCAAATTGCCAAATTGCTCCTAATTTATCTATGTTGACCTGGACAGTCTTTTGAAGAAGGTGTTTAGTTATAAGAGTAATCTGTAATCTTCTGAGCTCACATTTATTGCATATTCAGATTTCAGTGTTCCTAATTGGCATTTGACTAAACCTGAGTATGTGTATTCCTACCAGGTTCTCCTAAGGACTGTTCAGTAAAAGTCAGTGATACTAGTGGTGGCCCATGACTGCTTATTTTGCCCAAAACAAACAAAAGTTCTTAATGGGTAGCTCATGGTATAGCAAATAATAATACTGAAATGCACGTAAGTGCATAGCACTAATAACAGTGAAGGAGTAGTCCGTGCATATGCTGATATGAGAACGTAAAGTAACATGCTCACACTTACAGAGTCCTTTTTTCTAATTTCTTTAACGTTTCTCATTCTACGGACAAGCGTGAGATAGAAGCCTGTGCCGAAGCAGTTCTTCAGGAATAATGGAGACCCACTGCAGTAGAGTTTTCCTTGAGATATTATTGCAATTCTATCCCCAAGGAGATCAGCCTCATCCATGTGATGCGTAGAAAGAATAATGGTTCGGCCTGGTAAACAAAATAAGCTACATCAAAAGTCACATAATCTTGTAAGTAATGCTATGAATTATGGGATCCAAAATGTATGTTAAATATCTTAAAGCTTAATTTACTTTTTTTTACATTACAATTAAAGTTATTGCCAGTAATAGTCTGCTACAAAATGGAAAGAAAAATGTCTGCTCTCTGGATCATAAACTTAATAGATTGTTTGTAGTAAAAAAGATGAGAGTGCATTGTAATCAACCACAAATGATTGCAGGTCTATTATGCTATAAAACCCCAAAAATTACATTACAGTAAAGATCCAAAAAGCGAGTATTTATCTCTCTCTTATGATGCAACATACCTCACCATAGAATGTGTAAACACATATGCAGAAAAACTACTGCCCAATACAACAAGCTATAAAACATCAATACGATACAACATAGAAACAGAATTATCGGCCCATCTAGTCTGCCGGTTCTACCTGGTGTAGAGACTTAGACCTTTATCTAAGTCCTTGGTCTTGTCTTAGATTTTGGGTAGCTTTATGCTCATCCCGTGCGTGTTTACATTTGGAGAAATGGAGCCTACCTGACCGGTATTTGAGTAGTAGATCCCAAATAGATCTTCTTGAATATGGGTCTACACCTGATGTTGGTTCATCCAGAACCACAACTTTTGATTCACCAACAAATGCCATCGCCACAGACAATTTCCTCTGCATTCCACCTGAGTATCAAGACAAATAATCAAAGACGTCAGCGTATCCACCACTGAATTGTATGACTGTGTCCAGCAGTGTATGATATCTTGCAACTTATTTAAAGATACATAAAAAATCTTGAAGGATATTATGAAGTAGACAGCCAGACATCATTTAAGAGATAATTGTAAGAGGTAATACGTACCTGATAGATTTTGTGCTTCCTCATCTCTTTTTTGGGGAATACCCATGTCTTCCAACATCATATCCATCTCTTTCTCAGCTTGCGTTTTGGATTTGCCTTTGAGCTGAGCATAAAACATAATGTGCTCTGCCACTGTTAGACTGCAGGGGATAGATGGAGTCAGTTCTCTCTGTGCCATCTAGCATTCAAACATTTAATGCTCATATATAATGTCAAATGTTTGCAAAAACAAACAAAGATAGGAACAAATAAAAAAAAAAGTTTACATTGTAAAATTCCCAAATATATTTTTGTTTGCGAAATAAGAGAGTTATTATATAATGATGGTTTTGTAAAAAAAAATTATAATGCATGTTGACCAACTTGACGAGGTCGGATCCACATAGATGGCATAGATTGACCAATTGAAAAATTTACTAAATGGAGTTTATTTGTTAGGGTGTTAGAAGGGCCTGAATAAACAAGACATGTTCATTTAAAACTTTTATATTCAACACCTTTTCATATGTTCACACAATTGTCAAAGTCAACAAAGTATACAAACAAAAATAGAATTCGGGAGCCTGGTTCTTAGTTGATAAAAATGCTTAAAATTCTCTTACACGTTCAATTATAAAGGCCATGTTGCACCCTCGGTCTCAAGATTTTGCGATAGACTTGTGGGAATTGTGGGACTATGAAGGGACTGTCCATCCTCCAACCTTTTTTGTATGGCGCATTCTGTTAGGTATTATTATATAAATTTAATTCTGTCAGTAAGCAGAACAGCACCTTTATGGGTAATAAATCATGTGACTCACACAGAGAAAACATTGTTTCCTCAATGGCATGTTATATGTTTACTACTGTTATTTCCTATTGGAACACTTGACTAAGTAGCCTGAGCCAATAACATGCCCAAGGCTCTTTACCCCATAATTTATGAATGCCTTTTTTTTCCCAGGCAGCTATGAGCAATTATCACATCTGGAAATATACTCGGCACAGATTCTATGAATACTTGTGAAATGTGTAAACCATAGTCTTCAGATGGATTTAAGTTGCATTCAATTTTACGATCAGTTACTCTTTAGTGCTGATTGAGACTATTTTATTTTGAAGTATTTTTTACCAATATCACCACCCTTTGTTACAGTCTAACTCTAGTTGCATGACAAGCTGATAATCTGAGATACAGGGGCAAGGACATAAGGGTGCAACAAGCCCATTATAGCCATCACAATATCACTTTGGATCCTAAATATTCTTTGCGTTATTCCAGATGAGGACATATTTAATACCTACTGACGGAAAAGGATGTTATGTTGAGGGCACATTCCAAGACTCTGCCGAATGGAATCCATGTGTGTCTGAATATTTTTACCACGGATCCACACTGTCCCGGATGTTGGTGGATATAAGCCAGTAATAATCGACCTGAATAAGTACAGAACATATGTAGAGCCAATATGTATGGTGACAAGTTAAAAATAACTGAAAATCAACTTCACTACCGTGTTTTCGACTGTGGTGTTTTCCTTAATTACTTCAAGATTATCTTTTTTACCTGGTTTATAAATGATTACTAGACGAAGGATGTTCTGCCTGAATACCAAAGAAACTAACATGGCGGCGGCAAAACGTACACAAAGACAAAGACACACAACATGAAGAATCTTCATGTTTGTTTTAGTTAATCTACTAATCTCCCTGGTCCCTTCCCCGTCTAGCCTACTTAGAGGTTAACAGGAGCGGAAATCCGTAGGTTCGCCCGAGGACTTAAAGGTCTGTGCGTGTAACGTTCACCCTTCGCTGCATGGACTTGTTTAAACTTGGTGCTACTGATTTCACGTTTCCAGCCACCAGTGGCCGCCCTTGCCACTCAGAACTGATTATAATGTCCAGGTCCACCTTGCTACCTGATTATCACAGCCTATATAAACCTGCCCAGCCCTTCAGTCTGGGCCTTGACATTGACGTTATAGGACTGCCTGTTTGGTTCCTGATCTGTTCCTGCTTTGGTTCCTGATCTGTTCCTGCTTTGGTTCCGGATTTGTCCCACTAGTGGACTCCGAAGTTGAGTGCCCAGCAAGTGGGCAACCTGCCGTGTGCCCTGCAAGTGGGCAACCTGCCGTGTGCCCTGCAAGAGGGCTTCTAGTCGTGTGCCCTGCAAGAGGGCTTCTAGCCGTGTGCCCTGCAAGAGGGCTTCTAGCCGTGTGTGCCCCAACTAGAGGGCTTCCTGCCGTATGTGCCCCAACTAGAGGGCTTCCTGTCGTGTGTGCCCCAACTAGAGGGCTTCCTGCCGTGTGTGCCCCAACCAGAGGGCTTCCTGCCGTGTGTGCCTAACTAGAGGGCTTCCTGCCGTGTGTGCCCCAACCAGAGGGCTTCCTGCCGTGTGTGCCCCAACCAGAGGGCTTCCTGCCGTGTGTGCCCCAACCAGAGGGCTTCCAGCCGTGTGTGCCCCAACCAGAGGGCTTCCTGCCAAGTGACTTTCCTTGTATATATATTGTTGTACCATCATATGCAATACAACTCTTAATCCGCATCTTCTGTCTTTGATTTATTTCCTGCGCCTGTCTGTACCAACCCGAAGCCATCATGCATCGTGGGGTACAGACAGAGCCCCTCGTATCCCCTGCACCTGGGCTCCTATCAGACCTGCTCCCCTGGTTCGTGACAGTGCGAGAGAATCTATTGGTGGCCTGCAGGGGCCTCCTCTGGTATCAACCAATTGGTTAATGCTAGAGGAGGCCCCTGCCTGCTACCAATAGAGTTGCTCTTATGGACCATTAACTCCTGACAGAGAAACTCCGCCTGTCCAGGAGTTAAAGGTCCGTACCAGCGACCAATAGAGTCGCTCATACGGACCTTTAACTCCTGGAGCATGCCCCAGGTGGAGTTTCACCGCCAGGAGTTAAAAGTCTGTACAAACGACTCTATTGGTCTAGAGGAGCTCCCTGCCGGCAACCAATAGAGTCACTCGTATAGTGGGGAGAGAGCGGGGAGACCAAGGGCAGGTGCACTTCATTGGTTGATGGCAGAGGAAGCCCCTGCCGGCGACCAATAGAGTTGCTTGAGAGACCTTTAAAATCCTAGCGCCAAAGCTGTTGCGTAGTGCGTACCGTGTTAACCCCGTGTATCCGGCAAAAAATGAAGGAAAAAACAAACACGAAGAATTCACACGATTGCCCGAACCAAACTCAGGAACCGGCAAAGACGAAAACAAAGACTAACACGAAGAGTTGGCCGGCGCCCAAGTCTAATAATTACTTAAACAAAATTCTATATGAGAGTAAAAAACAAACCAATGGCCTTTCTTCATTTAATGTAATTTCCAGATATTGTGTTTTATGGTCATTAACTAGTTCATCTTATGTTTTAATATTCTTTTATCAAAAAGTAGTTTAAATTATAAAATGTATTTTGGGGATTCAGATTGTTGAGTGATAACAGGTATATTAGTCTGTGGGTTCATGAACACTAACAAGAGTAGGACACATTATATAATTAATCAGTCTGTCCTATTTCTTCTTAAGTGTGGTATCTTCATGAGAATTAGATGAGGGGTTCCCTAATGTCATGGTTCTGGTCGGTTGGATGTGACTCAGAATGTGCTTGTAATGTTATGCATTGGTACAGCATTTGCTTACACCTTGTCCTGCTATCGCTACTCGAGTTCCTGGAAATAGCTCTTGTGTTGCTTACTTAACCCCTTCGAGACAAAGGCTGATTTTACTTTTTGTACCCTTTGTGACAATGGCCTTTTTAACATTTCTGCGCTGCTTGTGTTTAGCTGTAATTTTCTTCTTTCCCGTTTACTGAACCCACACACATTAGATATTGTTTTTTTCAGGACAAGAAGGGCTTTCTTTAGATGACATTGTTTTGATTGTATCATATTATTTACTATTAAAAAAATTATAAAATATGGTGAAAAATTTAGAAAAAAATGACTGTTTCTAACTTTTAGTTGAAAAATCTTTTACTCATCTATAAAAGGTAATGAAAAAACCTGCTAAATAGATTCTACTATTTGTCCTGAGTTTAGAAATACCCAATGTTTTTATGTTTTTTTGCTTTTTTCTACCCATTATGGGGCAATAAGTACAGGTAGCGTTTTGCTATTTCAAAGCCATTTTTTCCAAATCTGGTAATTCTTCCCCCCATGTGCCATTTCGGGTATCTTTGAACCCGGCCAATGCAATTTACCCCATCAAGTCATATATTTTTGAAAACTAGACAGCCCAGGGTATTCCAAATGCTAGTATTTTAACTCTTTCCATGCACCATATCTACCACCAGTCTTTGTCAAACTTTATGGTAGTCATTTTTTTGCATTTGTTTTGTCATACACATTTTACTTCAGGTATGAATTAAAATGTTCTAGTTTATGTCACTATCACAAAACACCCCAATATGTGTTCAGCAACATCTCCTGAGCGCAGCGATACCCCACATGAATGATTTTGCCTGGCTGTTTGGGGGCAAAAGGGCCACATTTGGGGCATGCGCATTTTTCAATGTTGAACTTTGGCATTTGGGGATCCACTGCCCATGCCCTATTTGGTACATCTTTGAGCCGGGCCATTTCAGTGTGCCCAATAAACCCATATATTTTTGAAAACTAGACACCCCAGGGTATTTCAAATGCTAGTATTTTAACTCTTTCCATGCACCATATCTACCACCAGTCTTTGTCAAACTTTGTGGTAGTCATTTTTTTGCATTTGGTTTTCCACACACATTTTAATTCAGGTATGAATTAAAATGTTCTCGTATATGTCACTATCACAAAACACCCCAATATGTGTTCAGCAACATCTCCTGAGTACAGCAATACCTCACATGAATGATTTTGCCTGGCTGTTTTGGGGCAAAAGGGCCACATTTGGGGCATGCGCTTTTTTCAATGTTGAACTTTGGCATTTGGGATCCACTGCCCATGCCCTATTTGGTACATCTTTGAGCCGGGCCATTTCAGTGTGCCCAACAAAACCATATATTTTTCAAAACTAGACACCACAGGGTATTTTAAATGCTGGTATTTTAACTCTTTGCATGCACATATTTTACCACCAGCATTTTTTCAAAGTTTGCAGTAATATTTTTGTGTGTGTATTTTTCCCACACACACCTACTTTATGTATGAATTTACAGCTCCTGGTATATGCCGCTGTCACACGACACCCCATAATGTGTTCAGCAACATCTCCTGAGTGCAGTGATACCCCACATGCATGGGTGTGTCATTTTTTGGGGGAACTAAAAGGCCACATTTGGTACGTGTGCATTTTTCTAATTGGAAATTAGATGTGTGGCCATCCTTCCCCCCGTGTTAATTGGGACGTTGTTGAACCTGGCCCATTCAATTTACCCCATCAAATCATACATTTTTTAAAAGTAGACACCCCACGGGCATTTAATATGCCAGTATTTTAACTCTTTCCATGCGAGAATTGTTTTAAGCTAATATGCTAATTTTAGGACTTGCTCACAAAAATATATTTTTTATATATATATATATTTTTTTTATTATTTTTTTTTAAAAAAAATTTAACATTTTTTTTCAACTTGGAGGTTCCCCTGATAGTGACATCAGTGGGAAATGATTTTTACATTTTACTGTTTTTTTACTATTTTTTTCTAATTATTATTAATTTTATTTTATTTTTTAATTTATTTTTACTAATCACACTGTGATTAGAAAGCTGGGCTCCATTGACTTGCATGGTGAATGCAGTACCTGTATTCAACCTGCAAGTGGAGCCAAAGTTCTCTAGATGGTCTGGACCATCTAGCGAACTTTTAAAATTTGTGGTTCCTGTTACAGGACGGCGGCCATCTTCCTTGATGGTGAAGATTGCCGGCAGCTGCGGCTGTGACCGCTCTCCGGAGCGGTCACAGCCCATCAAAAGGTTAGTGTTTGGTGTCGCTGGATGCCTCCTGATCGAGGCATTCCAGCGACACCATTTAAGTTTAGGAGGCGATCGTCGATCGCCTCCTAAACGCTTTTAAAACGGGCGTCCGCCGCCATACAAAGTATGGCGGATGTTGACGCCCCGTGGAGGGGCCAGAGATGGCCCCTTCGTGCCGATCGCGGCGTTGCTGAATGCCTCGAGGTAGAGGCATTCAGCAACGCTTTTTGGGTGCAGAAAGCGATAGTAGATCGCTTTCTGCACCCGTTTAAAGACGTGCCGGTCCTGGCACGTCAATTGTCGTAAAGCACATGCTTTTCCGTGCCGTGCCAGGACCGGCAATTGTCATTAAGGGGTTAAACTATAATGCTGTCCTTGGCTTTCTAACATGTAAATATTAGTCAGCTGGTACCTCTTTCTGGTAGAAGAGTTATGACATCTATCTAGCTAAGTGGCTTAAATAGATAACACCTGCTTTTTTTTTTTTTTACAAGAAGACATCCTATGTTTGTATGATCTCATAGCCCAGTCACTTTACTTATCTTTTCATTCAAATGTCTATGTTCCTAGTCAACTTACAAAGTATTAAAAACAAATAGGACGAGACACAAATACTCAGTCCTGAGACACTAGGCCATTGTAAGCACTGCACAGTTTTCACAGTCATAAGGTGAAAGCGCAACTGTGGATTCTATGATCATATTTTACAATGAACAAACAGGTTTTTCAACAGAAACGCTGGTTTTATATAACTCCCTACTTATTTGGTTGTTGAAAGAGAAACTTACAATGTTGTTGTTTTGCCAGCTCCATTGTGACCTAAGAAAGCAGTGATCTGGCCTTCATAAAAGGTAATGTTCATTCTGTCCACAGCAGGTTTGAAGCTATTGTTAAATACCTTTACCAGGTCCTGGACACACACGCCTGGCACCATACCTGGAGGTTCAGGCTCAAAAAATGGATTTGCTAAAAAAAAGTATTATAGTGAAACAGGTTATCATGATTAGGAAAAACAGAAGAAGCACTGACAAGTAAAATGGGTGCCACTGCGAAGAAATCACAATTTCTGTAGCCCTATGGATGTCTCTGTTAAGCTGCATATTTACTCACACATGCATCTGATACATTTATTCATATTAATGTTAAAAATAAAGTTTTTATAGGTAGCACAAAAAAAACGCATAACCCTCCTAATCATTTGAACATGCCTACTCTATTAAAACAACAGACAGCTAGTTTGCTTTACCATCAGTCACTCCATCTTTGTCCATCCTCTCTTTTTCTTGTTCATCTTTTAGTTGCTTCTCTTCTTTCTCCTTTTCTTTCTTCAGTTTGTGTTTGCAAGTACCAGCATCTTTCAGTGTGTTATCAGCAAGCTCTTTCTCAGAAATAAGCTCCTTTGGTGGAACCTCAGTTGGTTTATCTGAGTGTGAATAGGACACATGCCTATAAATACAATCCTTGTTTTGAAGTTTGTGCATCATGTTTAAATTTCACTAACCTACAGCTTTTTAGAACACAATTTTCTCTATTTTATAGTCTTATTCAATAGTTCAAGAGCCACTTGAAGTTTGCTTTTCAGCTCTCTTTCCAGATGCAAATTAAAAACTACAGAAAAGACTATGTTGGTTTTTAATCTCTCTTTGGTCAGATCATCAAAAAGATGCCCATCTAGTATGTCTTAGAAACTCATCGGTCACTGGGAGTTAATTGTGATGGTGGTCCCTGGCTAAACGTCCATTGTAAGGGCTAATGAATAAAACTAGATCTGGATGAACAATTTGAATATATTCCTTACATTAAATATAAAAAATGGAATCAGAATTTGATTATTTGGTCAACGGTGAGAATAGAGTCTGAAAGTTGGTGGATAGTTAGGGGGATATGAATATTCCTCACCGATCATCAAATAAAGGATAAGCTCAGCTAACCACAGTTAGATGTTAATAAAGATGAAATATTTTCCTGTCACCATAGATATGGCATTAATAGGTAGAAGGAAAAAATAGAAAAATATACTTCTCCATCTAAGATTTTCCATTAAATTTAGAAACGTAAACACAAGGAAGTTATTTGATTTACATGATAAATCGTAATTCTGTAAAAAGCCTATTATTATCTGAATATACACAAGGGTGGTGCTAAGCTTTTAGACCCCTAAGTAAAATAATAATATAAAATAAATAATGGATAATTGTACATAAACATAATACTTAAAATCTCACGTTTCTTAATTGTGCCTCATCCCTCCCACGTCCTCTGAGAGGGCCCTTAGATAAATGAGAGCACCAAGCAACTGCTTAATCTGCTTATACGGTAAGGCTACCTCTGAGTATACAAAATGACATGTATTAGATGTCTTGCCTTCTATGTGAGACTCCATGGGGTAAAAGTGACCTTGAATAGTAGAGTCTTGCAACACACAAGGAGAATAAATACTGTTTCATATTACAACCTTTGAGCCCTTACCTGGGTCATCTCCAGGAGTGTCTTCCACTTGCTCATGAATTGATAGCTCAGTTTCCACAGAATCCACTTTGGAAGAATAAAAATAGTTATTAATATGAAGTTTATGCAACAGAAACAGATACTGCATTAAGAAAATATCAATAAGAGGCAGTATGAATTTCCAGGGTAACAAACCCTAAATAACAAAGCAACTAATCCTGTACAGCTCTACCTATAACATGGATGAGCGTTCATTAATGGCTAATACGATTTCATAAACCTGACCTCTTCGATGGTCAGTCACTACAGTACTCCTTGACACTGCAGCCTACTATACCTTCACCAGGTGGAAAACGAGATGGCCTAAGGTGTTCTCAACTGTTATAGTATTGGTGTCTGTTTCATGGAGCAAACCAATACTTGGATTATGTTCCATGAAATTGAAGGACAGAGGGAAAGATATATTTAAATGCATGAGTCAAATGAGAATATCTGTAGCAGGGATAGAACAGGTTAGAGAAAGGGAATAAAACATGCAATTATTGATAGTCTCAGATTTTCAACTTGTTTATCAGAATCCGCTTGTAGAATTCTCAAAGTAGGTAGTTCAGTGCTGCTCAGTGGCTAGGGCCACTAACAAATGCGAGGTTTTGTTGTAGTGTGCATTTTACAGATCTGGAATGAATGCAGGATTGAAGCCATTTTGTCACTAAAGGATCTACCTGTCTGTTTCCACATATTAAAATAGTTCCATCACAAAGGTGTTACCTGAGTTATCTAAAGCCCTCACCACTATAAACTAAGGAACTTTTTTGGATATGCAAATATCACGGACAGGTTATTTTACATAACAGAAATCAGAGCCAGGCATTTCTAACTAGTGTAAGCAATCAGTACTCGGCCAATCCAGATAAGGTAATCTTATCAACTATTAATTTGCACTAAAATTAGCTCATTTATTTTTTCTATTTGAATTTTCTCATTCCGATCAAAGTCACTCAAATGACTAAGCACTTAGTAATTCCACAACAACAATTAAGAGTCACTTTAGAGTTCAAAGAAAGTCAATAACATTCCCACTGTACTGTATCTAATCTTTTAACAACCTCAAACAGTTACTATATATTGTATTCTTTGTTAAGTAGATTAATATATTTTTTTTACTACCTACCATCTCCTGCCAAGGGAGTTTCAAACGTACACCAATAAGTCGCCAAGAACGGAAAATACCATGGCTTCGGAATTCCATACTCTCCTAAAAGTCACAAAACATCATATATCATAAAAGCTCAAAACAATCCAATTTTAAGGCATCTGGTTTATTTACAATCCATTAATTGAAATATCTAGTGTGTTAAGCAAACAAACCTTAACACGTCTGTTATTTTATTCTTTTATATGAATGTTCAATCACAGACAAATAATAAAAAAAGATAATATTAAAAAGCTTGTTATCAATTTCTGCTTTTTGTGCCACATGGCAGTTAAGGCCGCCCGTCAAAATTAATCTAAATTATATTACAAATACCCCATTAACACATAAGTCCCCAGGTGGTCTACCATTTGATTATTATTATTTAACTGACACATATGGAAACACAGTAACAGCCCTGTATACGTTTATTGTTAAACTCAACAAGGTCCAGACTTTTAAAGCATCCTGACCTGAATAACATGCAATTAGAGTTTGGTGTAATGTTGAAAATTGTATTGGCAGGCTTTTACACAGAAAGTTGACATTTTGCTTGCTTTGAAGCATTAGCGAGCACAAAAGTGTGTAGAAACTGCCACTTTCTACCACGAATATCACGCGCCGTGCACCACTGATACACACTGATGTCAGGAGCAGACAGTGGAAAGTAGGGTTTTCCCTGTGGAGGAAAGTACTACCCAACAATGGCTCACACTGGGCCTTCCCTCCATTCTGAAATCCGACTGGCCTGCTTGCAGATTTCTGGCTGGCCATGCCACCCTACCCCTGATGTTTTAATTACGTGGGTTTTTATGAAATTCACGTAAAAGTTTTGTTTTCTTTTATTTCTCAGGAATTTTGTTTATTGTTATATCCTAGAGGAGAAGAAATGAGTTTCGGTAGCCCTAAAACTCAATCCCCATCATTTATTCTATAAGGACACTTTTCAGCAGTACATTATTACAATACTGTTAAACATACCTGGAAATACATGGTCTATGTACCACGCAAGTAACCAGTACACAAAGGCATCAAAAAGCATCATGAAAATGGAGAACACAAAACTATATTCATCGCCCTCTACTGGGCTCTTCCGAATGTTGCCCCACTGAAGTCCAAGACCTTGCTCTTCATATCTCGATAAATATTCTGTTCCAAACCCAAAGGCTACAGGAGACAGTAAGCTCTGCAACACAATCAATCATTAACTAACAACTATTTAAGAAATGAACCAGTTCCTAGAATAATACCCTGCTGTTAATGGTCTATAGAATGTTCTTATCTCAGAGAATGTGACGGCACATACCAAATTATATGTCTGAGCACTTACGTGCAGGGATACACTATAATTATTGTTATCGCAGCATACCAATTCTTTTTTTTATTTTCGTGAGTGTGTGTTTGGTAGACATACATTTTATGGAACAAAATTAACACTTTACATGTTTGCATTGCCTTCATTAGGCATGTTAGAAACTTGGTTTATTTAGATCCAAATGATCCAAGTGACTCAAGGGACCTGAAGGGGAAATGTTTAGGGACCCATATATAATACGACAATTCATTTAATTACCGGTATATACAAATATTGGAAACCAATGGATAGGCTCAGCTGCTGGGTTGTAATGCATTACTGTGATATTATATGATGATAAATCTGTGTCCCAAGGTATTGAGAGCATATAGGTGAATGAGTGATGTATAAAATAATAATTAAAAAGACAATCTTACTGCCAGCGTTTTCAGTTTAAAAGTCATCCGGTCCTGCCAAGCAAAGCAGAGGATGTGGGGTAAGTAGAGTGTAAAATAAATCACTCCACTGCAGGCAGCTGCTAAGTTAGCCTTGGAGAAGAAGACACTCATCAGGAAACCCTGCATGATCGTTGCTGTTGAAAAGGCCATCAGGAAGCAGAACAGAATAAATGGATTGCTATAGTGGAGGACGCCACCACCCTGAAAAAATTTTTAAAAATCCATCAGCATGGGAGATGTTTTGTTTAAAATGTAAAAAATACAGGAAAAAGGGGATTTTGAGCAATACAAAATGTCCACAAAAGAAACAAAGTGACATTTCTTCCATGGAGAGTAAGCCTGATTGGATATTGCTTAACAGTCAAGCACTCTTTGTTCCTTAATGAAATCACGAGCAATGCTCACTAGGTTACATTTGAATTTCCAAGTACTAGGTTTGCATTACAAAATATATATTTTTTATATTTACATTGTAAACAATGCAATTTTTTTACTAAACTAATGGAAATCAGTAAATTCAACAGAATGTTTATATTTGCCAGAAATTACTCATTCTCTTTCATAAACACCAAGTAAGAGGTTTCTTTACTTCTTAAGACATGAACATCAACTCTATGGCATGCCAAATGGGGCGTTTTAGGAGTCTATTGCTAACACAAGTGATTGTTTTAATTAACCAAAATAAGGAAAGTTATACATGAAAATATTAGTCTATACCCAGGCCCGGACCGGCCATCTGGCCATCTGGCGCTAGGGCCATCACATCATCACCAGTCTGGCCCTGCTGATACCTTTAAGTTATTGAGCATATGTTCCCACAATCCTCTGATACATTCAGACCCCATAGATGTGCTAAAGCTACTTATGAGGTACAACCTACTAGGCACCAGATTGCCTCTGTACTTCCCATTGACATTGATGTCCTAAAATATAGTTAGAATGCATTAAAATGTTAACAGGAGAAAAGTATAGTTAAATTATACCATTTATTGGCTAACTGAGAATAAATAAATGGTATCATTTTAACTATACTTTTCTCCTGTTTTCTCAATGGCTAACACGGTACAAAACCTTTTTATCATTTTAAAATGTTAACAATATTGATCTATGAACTGAAATTAGTAGTAGTAGTAGTAGTGTTAAGATTTTTTTATGAAAACATAAAATGCTTTCTTTTACGCAATGTGAATTTTTTTTTTTAATCTCTTTAACCTTAGCAAGTCTACTAAGGGACTACTCCCTTATGGACAGCCAGAGGAGGAGGACCAGTCCCACTCTCCACCTGGTCCACTCACATATTCAACCCCCTTACCTATCCCTACCTCACCCCAGGCCCACACCTCAGTCACAACACCACCCCATTTCCCCAGGGTTGTTTCCAA
This sequence comes from Spea hammondii, assembly GCA_029215755.1. Taxonomy (NCBI): domain Eukaryota; kingdom Metazoa; phylum Chordata; class Amphibia; order Anura; family Pelobatidae; genus Spea; species Spea hammondii. Next base: position 39,934,579 of record JARDYJ010000007.1, read on the forward strand.
TGTATCAAACCATATGTGCAATGACTGGAATGTAATTAACGTGTTTTTGAGAATGTACTTTTCGTGAATTGTCCTGGGTAGTGTCGCAGTACTAAATATTGTGTGTAAATATTTTGGTCCTATTGATCATGATATTTCTTTTGATATGGTTTCTTTTGGTCTTTAATCCAACCATTGCTGTTTAAGGGTATCAGCACTCCAGTGACACTTGCTTTACCTAACTCTGAACGGGTTGGCTGTAAGAATTCTCAAATTCTGCATTTCCTAGAATTATACCCTAGGTGAAAGTGCGTAAATTATTCCATCACATAACCACAAGGTAGCCACATGTATCCTCCTTCCTTGTCAGATCTGACGGTGCTGATAATGCCTGCCATAAGAAAGCTACATTCTCAAACCTGCTGAGAGACACACGACATAACAAGAAGAAGGAATGGCCTCAACCACCTGATAGAAACTTAAAGGTGCTGTTACTGTTTCAGTATCATTTGTGTACTAAACAGATAAACTTTGATTTTACAAACCCCTTTCCATTCAAAAAGGATTTGTTGTCCTATAATATACTGATCCTCTGTTCTGCGCGTCCAACTGGAATAAGCTCTATAAGCACTTAAGGAAAAGATTGGTAACGGTCGATATGAAGATTAAAAAAAGATTAGTTTCTAATTTCATAAATTTGTAATTGCAAACAGACATTTCATTAAAGAAATAAGTACTGGAGGCCATCATCTCTGGGTCTCCTGTATGGTAAAAATCACAAACGTCCATGATATTTCACTGATTGCTGCAAGATTAAGAAAGGGACCTTTGATCAGTCAAAATATGATCAGGCTTGACTTTTATTATGACATTCCGTGTTTTAATCTCCTGTATATATTCATGGCTAAAACAATGGTTTGAAGTAATCATAATCAAGCCAACAGTAGTGGATGATGAAGAGGACTTACCACAATAACAACCGTGAGGAGGAAAGTACTGGCTGTTATGATGGTGAAGCTATCAATGAACCATGTGAACCAAATCACATCATTGGTCACTCCCATGTTTTTCATCATCTCCTTCAAGCGCAGCTCTTTTTCAAGTACAATGTCCTTCACCAGCATTGAGACTGAGTAAATCCAAGCCAACACCATAAAGATTGGGAAGCAACGGTTCAGTGTTATCATAAAGCTGAAGGAGATAAATAGAATGTGATTGTGAAAGAGGGGGAGTCTTTGTCAGGAGTCAAGAATACATGGACATGGCTATACACTGTAGAATGTGATGTCATAACATAAAACATAATGATCTATCTTGTTATATTACAAATATTATTCAGGAAAACTTTCCAAAATAATCAATATTTAACATATTTTTGAAAAGCTCAGTTCTAGATAATGATTCTATGTTTCTACCCTATGTAAATGGAGAATTGTCCTAAGGGAATATCACATTTAATCTGTTTGTCAAAATTATTGTCCACACATGAGGACTAAGGAACTGAAATTTAAGAATATTTGCATTAATGAAATCGGGAGTGAATTTTCATTTTATTTAGACACATAGGATAGTTTTATATTGACCTCAACAGGGTCCAAGGTGCCATGCACAAAGGAATCACATGTTACATTTGTAGATAGATTTGCACTAATATAGTGATTAATTTGCTCCTATTCTCTGGAAAGCAATCTCCAAGCCTATTCGTCTTTCCCCTGCCTTCGATCCTTCAAAAAATCCTTCAACACCCACTTCTTGAGGGATGCCTACACACGTACCCGCTTACGCCCTTCTTCCCATATTCCTCTATCTCACCTTTCCTAGTCCCTCACCTGCTTTTGACGATTACTGTACACTAGTGAGGCTGGCCCTATAGTGGCACTTGAAGATGAGTTTTATGTTATTTACTACATGTTTACCCATTGTACAGTGCTGCGGAATATGATGGCATTATATAAAAATAATGAATAATAATAATGTGTAGCAACAAATATAACATTGTAAGACAGGCAAACAAGAATATTTGATTATATTATTTACATTATAAATGATAGGATGACACCATCAAGAAACATTTCACAATTTTCCCAAACAAAAATAACATGAAAGAATTGTTTCATTTGCAAATAAGTAAAAAACAAATGATTCATGATTCTCCAAGTAATAATCCGCTTTACTTCATGGTTGGCCCTGTTAAAAATTGCAATTGGCAGAAAAATCCTTAAAGGTGCTGTTCCACTACTGAGACTACATTTGTGTAACTAAATGCAGCATGAGAAACATCATTATCAATACTCTTGAATGGGTGTACCCTTTCCAGATATACCGTAATTCTTTAAAGTAAAATATTGCCTAATTGAGGGTTTTTATGGTGAATACTTAATTTTCATGTGACTGAAAAGCTAGAACACGTAGGTTGTTTCTATAGAATCCGAAAAGTCTCCTTAAAAATGTCTGTGTTGTTTTTATGTTAAGTTGACATAATATAAAATACAATTTAGATATCATATATGTATCTGAGATTATGTTGGCATAAAAATGGTTTATTTGAGAAAATAATAATAATAATTAAGGAAAAACCCACCCATTGTTTTCTAAGCATGTCTGTGGACAGTCTGCAGAAACCATATCCTTTTTAACAAATTCCAATAGTCTACCTGACATTTAAACTTTTACAACCAATGTCTGCCAACATTACCTTAGGCCTTCAATTTGCTTCTAGTTAATGAATACCTTGTCATTCTGCACAAGTCTGGAGACAACAGCATTAACCTACATTACATTCCAAGTGTATGATGCATTTGGCTCCCCTTTCATGTAGCTCAGAAGGCTGTTACATTATATTTGATGGATAGGTGGATTTACTTAAAATGTGGTTTAATTACTTGTTACATACACACACACTTGCCATATTTTCCAATGGTGTATGTGTGCATTTTATAAATAAATAAACCAACTAGAGTATAACTGTCGTCTACACATTGTATTCTGTGCCCTTTAATTATTGACTTGTAAGCTCAACCTAAATCAATAGGAATGCATTATATTTTGCTACTGAAAAAGTCTGGACATAGCGAGTGTAAAACTGGCCACAGTGCTAGTCAGTAACAGGTTCCATGCTAGAGTTTTGGCATTTCCTTTATTTTCATCTTGCCTTTTTATCTTGATGGAGAACATAAGAAAATAGGAACTGTCAGCTCTCGTAGACATGGTCTACATTCACAATCCTGGGAAATTGTCAAACTGTCTTAAGACAAGGTCAAAGGTCAACCATTTACACTGCACAAGACTTCAATGCGCCACCCACTTCCCTCATTAGTTTTATCAGGAGAAGGATCTCAGAATGTTCATACTTACACGTCATCCACAAAGCAAGGATAGGGCATTTGCTGGACGTATATTCCCGTTGGCATTTCATTATTTGTCTGGGTCTTTATAATGCCGTGATCAATTATATCCTGAAGATAGGCAAAACCTCCCCATATGTACCGGAAATCTTCTACTGGATCAGCTCTTGGCCCTGGATCCCAATACCTATAGCAAAATAAACAAATATCTCAGCATAAATGAAACATCAAAGTAAAATTTGTTATTAATTACAATATGTCCATTAATGTAAACTATAGTCTAGGTAAGCTAATAAAGTGAAGAGAAATGTATGAAAATCATAACCTGGAAGTATTTCTGTGTAAGTGCTGATGAAAGCTGTAATATTAGCCAAAACATTGGCTAATTAATTTAATAAACATACTTTAGGATTAGTTTTCTTGCCTTTGTTACCTAGATGTACTGTTGTATCTTACAAAATGTGTGTAAATTATCAGACAGCTCTGTTTATTATACAACTGGGAACAAATTAAACTAAAATCTAAGCAAAACCGCTAGAATGAATAGGTAAGCTCCTCAGACATTCCCATGGTTTTAAAGTCTAATTCCACAGAGTTTTGTAAGCCTTTCTCTCTCTTCAGCATTCCCCATGTCTCATCAGGTGATGGATTTACATCTGTCTTTCTTTACCTCAATTAATCATTACGTTATATTTTATTGAATGATTGCAGTAAAGCAGCAACCTGGTAGCTATGCACTCGCAGCTGTATACATGACACAAAATTATAAGATCATTGGTTTCATATTTTTTTGACTTTTAGGGAAAATATTTTGTGGCCAATATTTTGTCTGTCTGGGATAGCATAATAAAATAATAATAAAAAATAATAATAATAATAAAACTAATGATAACGTATTTATTAAATCTGATAATATATGATAAATAATATATAATCTGATACATTTATTGTGTCCGATATATTGTTTCTATCTGCTGACAGTTACAATGTCTTTGTCAATGAGGAGCCAGCAACGCCATCCCTGCTGTCAATAAGGAGATCAGGCTGTCACAAAAACCACCTCTTTGTAGAGCAAGTCAGGGGTTCCAACGTTATTTCAGTTAAACACCTAAATAGGGTCTGCCCCCAGAAATACTAATTGTATTTTTGGAGACAGAAGCACTTTAACTTACCTCTTGAGTATAGTGGGAAATAAACCAATGTAACAAATTACCGGTATATTCCACTTTTGCTGATTTATTGGTTACATGACACCTCTTACTCCAGAAACAGAAATAGAAAATGTGTCAATACAATCTAATACCATGTGCGTATAAAATGGTAAATATACTGTATGTGACTTAATGAATAAGATATGTATGTATCATACTAATTTATGTTCATTCACAGAAGGGTTCCTGGTGGCACGCACTCCTCATTACAGTCCTAACAGGGATTAAGACTGAATAGACTAATATTTAGTAGATTGAAATGGTTCAAAGGAAATTACTATGTCAACAGTGCAAATGACACATTATTTAGGTCAATAAGAGGTATTAAGAGCGCAAGAACTATAAAGATAAGGTTATTATTGACTAAGAAAGACTTTGATATCTCCCTGGTTAACAGTAAGCTGGACCTCAGAGCTGTGTCCACAATAAACATTTGAAACATTCCTATAATGAACTGGACATCTGAGTAGAGGGCTTTATATGAGGATTGTATCAGAACCATTTGGCAGTTATAATTGGCAAGTAACTCTAAGGACTCTCGGGGACAACATGTTTTTTAAAATGATGCGCACTGGGTATCTGAATCCTGAATAAAACAGCTTGTGTTGAGAAGGCGCTTTATAAACAGCACAGAGATTTGAACGCTGAAATAGATGGCTTAATTCACTAGCAACTACCATGAGGGGAATGTTGTTATCATTAGATTCTAGCCAAATCCACACAGGTCAAGGCTATTCATGGCCAAAGGGGTAACTAAGAGGATTTTAGCTCTATTTTACTTTGATCTGTTTACCTGCATATTTAATCATGGTGCCACCCAGCTTGCATACCCATGGGTTATAATCCAGTTCCTTAGAAACCACATAAGCAAATAAGATTAATTTGCTGTCAAAATGTGCAGTATTTATTAATTTGCTTTTTATTGCACTTTTATTATTTTTACAATACTAGGTAAATCTGAATTAAATCTAAAAACGAGTTTGAGGCTCAGAAGTTGCTGGCTGATAAGAGCCATTCCGCCCATCTAGCCTGCGCATTTTTCTGCCTTAAAGACTCAAACCTTAATCAGTTCTTGATCACATTTTAGATTCCGGACAGCTTTATGCATATCCCATGTATGTTTAAATTCTCTCATTGTATCACTTCTGCCGGGAGGCTACTGCACTTACCTACCACCCTTTCAGTAAAGGAAAACTTTCTTACATTATATCTAAGCCTCTGACCCTCTAGTTTTAGATGACCCCTTGTTCTAACATTTCTAACAAATAACCATAAGAACAAATATATTTCAGGTTGTTGTACTAATAATAAGCAAAGCACAAAAAGACTAGCAACTATTTTGAATCCCATTAGGGCTTAAGGAGTATGTACGCCATTTACTAATTATTTTTTTAATACTTACTTCTGCTCAAACTGCACATTTAAATGTATGCAACACACTTATCAACCTAAGAGAAAATGGTTATGCATATCATAGGCAAGCATGTTGCTTAGTCATTTTCAGCTGACTCACTCTCCATCATTCTTCTACCTCTACACAATAAATTCTAATCCATCCCTTTTTTATTCTTTCTCTTTTAAACATGACCCTGCTGTTTCCAGAAAACATTCCAGATTCCCTCCTTACTCACCCTTTGTAGGCTTCCATTCTACTTAGGAGATTGGTTCTAGTAGGGTAGTGTTAATTATGTCTACAGTAACAACCAAACATGTATATATATAAACCATACACATATGCACAAAATGTTCTGGCAAGTTTAAGCATCGAAAGGCACCAGTTACATAAAGATTGGTGTTAGTGCAGTGCTGCAGAATGTTGGTGGTTTGGAACATTGACCATTGTAGATCTGTAATGATCAATAGTAAGAGAAAATGGAATAATGCAACATATGAAGATAAATAGATTTTTGGTCATTTTCATTTATTATTAAACTATCTTGGTCAGGGAGGTCTGGTGACAAAAGACAAGGAAACCTGTATCAGGACAATAAAGAATAGATTAATTCCCCTGAGGGACATTATTGATGCTTCCGTGTTTAATTGTTGTCCTGGAAGGGACTGGAAGGTGCCGTAATGTAACATCAGAGAACTTGTTGCGTACTGGCCTTTCAATCTTTAATATGATGAAAATTGTAAAAAAAATTAAACTGTGGTTTGGGGAAAGAATAATGATGGTTTTTATGCAAAGAAATGCAAAGTGTTTTGCTGGTTGATTGGACATTGATCATAGATTACTAGTAAAGTAGACCTACAACCACTAGTTGAGTGTACTTTGCAATTATGAAAACGTGTAAACACAAACAAATACCTGTCTTTTATCTTGTTTGTCTTCTCTACTGCATCAATATCCATGCGGATCTTGTACTTCACATGAGGAGGTAGCTTGTTAGTCCACGGGAACATGTCCATAAATACAAGCCCAGCCCAAAATTTGTTTTCTTCCAACAGGTAAAGAGCATGATGTGTCAAATGGGATTCATCATTGTGACCTTCAAATTTATCCAAGGTCAAACACTGTGAACAACAAACAAAAGAGTTCAAATAAAGCATGAAAGTATAAGATACACATATATTTTGGACATAATGAGAATTAACTGCACTAATATATGAGAGAACACCTGTATGAGTCTATAGATGTTGATATTGACATTAAAGTTTACGATGCACATGTACCCTGATTCCTTTGCATCAAAGGCATTATCATATATTTAAAGGTGTTGTTCCTAAACTTTTTTCTTTTGCTTTAAGGGTTAATTACTTAACACAGACCTTTTAAAAAGCTTGGTTCTATGGTAATGCCCTATTGGCGTCTATTGTTATGTCACATGATAACTTAGCAGCTTTAAAGGGAAGCTCATAGATAGATACTGTAGATAGATAGATCAATAGACAGATAGATCGACAGACAGATAGATATATAGATTCCGTGCGAAGATTAGGCCATTGGGAATGCGTGAACCAATGCTTTCTCCCCTGCCAACATAGAAGATCAGGCAGGTTAGCTTCCATTAATCTAAAGAAACGGATGCTCTGCAAGAGGAGGTTGGGAGAACAGTGAAATGTAAAACAATGTTTATAGTAATATAAATGAACGATTATCTAAAAATAAATGCTTCATTGCTATTGCCTCACTGCTACACAAGTTATATCTAGAATAAATCATTAAGGTTGGAGAATGTAGATATCTCAGAAGTAGAAAAACTCTCTTTTCAGCTGCTTTTAGCACCAAATCAATAACCTTATCTGTAAATGGGAAAGCTGGACATATGAACTTTATGGGAAGAATTTTAGATTATTACAGCATTTTGCATGATGACAAAAACTATTTGATTCCTTCTTCTGATACTCATAGCAGTTAAAAAAGAGCAACTATCCGACATCAAAGTCTTCTTACACAGATCCTAGTTTTATTTGGCAGACATCTTTTAATAAGTAAAGACTCCTTTGTTTAAATACAGTATTTACTGAAATGAGCCGTATGGCTTCATAACTTTTGGAAGAGCTCAGAGGTTATTTGATTACAGTGAGAGATGAAATGCAATCTTTAGATGTCATTATTTTAATTTGTGACTTTGTGCTTCCACACAAGTACTACAACACAATATGGTTTGACCTTGTGAAGGTTAAATATAATGAGCAGGGTTCAGGGCCATCATTAATAATATTGTGGTCCTGGGCAAAGCTCCCCTTAGGCCCCTTTAAGCTCTGGGGTCTGCCAGCTCCAATGATCTTTCAGGCACGGTGCCAAAATTGATTGCCAAGGCAATGCTTACAAAATGACAGCACATATGTTAAGGGCTTCAATGGACAGTGAACCGAGGTCACAGAGATAAACTTATGGCTAACTTCTTGGAATGTTTTAAAACGTAATAGATGACCCTTAGGGTCAATGGTGGACTGGCCCGTGGGGGCAATTTCTGACCAGTCCTTTGTTGATTTAGGATTACAGGGAGGTAGGACCGCAGTGGGGCCACATAACACTTTGCTGCATGACTATGCAGAAAGAAAGCTGCTACTGAAGTAACGGGGTGAGTGAGAGGGTAAGGGAGGGAGCATGTATGTTTGTATGTATGTTAGAGTGCATGAATGTGTTGAGGGGGACTATGTGTTAGCCTGAGTTTGTTTGTGTAAATGTGAGTGTGTGTAAATATATGTGCCAGTGCATATGTATGTTACCATAAACCTTGGTTAGAGTAGTTCAAGTGTATATGCAAGAGTTTTGGAGATTTAATTGCCATTGCCATTACTGTAACAAACCATAATTAGTAGTCCTCTTTTGATTTACTTTAAATGCCAAGAAGCCAATCAAAAAATGTACTTTAATTACTTTAATTGTTTATTAGACAATACCATTGCATGCTTTCCCTCCAGTTCAGTGATTCTGGCAGCAATAAAAGGTAAATCAGTCAAGTCAGTCTTTTTCACGTCTAACAGAACTCAAAAAAGGGGCATGTAGTATATACATTAATATTTTTATATCTATTTATTTCTATTTAATTTATTACATCCTAGCCACCAAACACAATCTCTAATTGGACCTTTTTTTTTTTCTTCCAATTTTAACCTCATGAAGGTTCAAAATATTGTCAAAAAAATTTCAGCATTTTACTTTTCCCTATGCCATATAAAACACTAAAGAGTATATCATCACTCACTATGTGGTTTCCATGTTTCCCCGCAATTAAACCCAGGGGTCAGTTGTGATCTACCCCTGGCAGAAATAAAAGACAGATTGAGTGACCTTACTAAACCTCTTTGCTCTGAGAGGGATCTAAGGATAACTTGCACAGGCGACAGTTGCACTTTGTCTTGGCCGTAAGCTCATCTTCCCCTGATTTCCAATTATGAGCCTTCCCTTTGGTTCTAGGCCATGGTACCATGAAAAGCGGAGACAATTCAAGATCCCCTACTGATAAAAACTGGATGAGAATAACAGAGGTAGACCTTCTTTGACTAGCAACTGTTTACCCACTCATTAACTAGGCCATGCTTGACTGGGTTTAGCTTCCTGCTCTTAATATAAGTGTGGTTACTGCTTATTTATTTGTGTGTACAAGGTGAAAGCATGTTAAATAAAAGCGCACAGGAAGAACATCTTAATACTTGTAACATTCCGAGACCACCCAATGCCCTATTTCACACTCAAACAGTAAAATGCGTTTAAAGGATAAAAAAATCCTTAAAAACTATATATAAAAAACTATATTTTTAAAAAAAAAGATCATTTGGAGGGGGCAAAAAACAGAATTTAATGAAGACAAAAAATTAGGTTTAAGATTATTTTTAATCATACGACCATAAATCAATAGTTAGAGATTAACTATCTAGTCTTTTTAAGTAAGTGTTCATCAGTATGGATTTTTCTGATATAACAAATAGGTTAAAGCTTCAGTTAATTTATATATACATATATATACACACACACACACACACACACACACACATATATACCGTATTGGCTCGGATATAGGCTGCACCCTAAAAGTTAGGTGCTTTTTTAAAGAAAAAAAATTCTTAGTAAAAAAAAACCACTTACATATGCTGCCACTCTGCCCTCCCCAGATATGCTGCCACTCTGCCCCCCGAGATATGTTGCCACTCTATTCCCACCTGAGATATGCACTCTGCCCCCGAGATGTGCCCCCCCCGAGATATGCTGCCACTCTACCCCCCATGAGATATGCTGCCACTCTACCCCCCCTGAGATATGCTGCCACTCTGCCCCCAAGACTTACCGGTGCAGACTCCCTGGGGTCTTGCAGGGCCGGCGGGGGACAGCTACGCAGTACGCGTACTCAACTTCCGGTGCTGGCACTTCCGCCGTGGGAAGTGCTGGCAAGGAAGATTGTTAGCGTACATCGCGCACACGTTCACCGGCTGCGGCGATGCAAGCGTTAACAACCTCCGCTGCCAGCACGTCTGCACGATGTGCTTTAACAATCTCCCTTGCCGGGACTCCCCAGTGGGAATTCCCGGCACGGGAGATTTTTAAAGCACATTGTGCAGACGTGCCGGCAGCGGAGGCTGTTTACACACGCATCGCTGCAGCCGGTGAACGTCTGCGCGATGCGCTTAGACAATCTCCCGTGCCGGCACCCCCCCCCCCGTGGAAAGTGCTGGCAGGGGAGGCTGTCTTAGCGTATCCGAGAGTAGGATACAGGTTCCCTGCACCGCTGTGGGGGATCTGTATCCTAACCCCGCTGCCTACCGTCGGGCGCTAGACCCCGAATATAGGCCGCACCCCCACTTTAAAGGCTTAAAGTGGGGGGGAAAAGTGCAGCCTATATTCTAGCCAATATGGTATATATATATATATATATATATATATATATATACACACACTATATGGACAAAAGTATTGGGACATCTGACCATTAAACCAACAGGGACTTTGATGACATCATATTTTAAATTCATAGACATTAATATGACATTGTTCCCCTCTTTTGCAGTTATAACAGCTTCCACTCTTCTGGGAAGGCTTTTCATAAGATTTTGGAGGGTTTTTGTGGGAATTTTATCCCATTCATCCAGTAGAGCATTTGTGAGGTCAGACACTGATGCTGGGCAAGAAGGTCTGGCTCTCAATCTCCATTCCAGTTCATCCCAAAGGTGTTAAGGTCAGGACTCTGTGTGTGCCAGTCCAGTTCTTCCACACCAAACTCATCCAACCATGTCTTTATGGACTTTGCTTTGTGCACTGAGGCATAGTTATGCTGGAATAGAAAAGGACTTTCCCCAAACTATTCCCACTGTCCCCTTCAGCATACCAAGACATTTTGAACAATGCTATACACAGAGCCCTAACCTCAAAATCACATTGAACACCCTGGGGATGAACAGAGATTGTGAGCCAAAACACTCCAAAATCTTGTGGATTTTCCTATACTCTTCCCAGAAGAAGATGTTATAGCTCCAAACAAGGATCCAACTACATACCGTATTTGCTCGATTATAAGACGACCCTGATTATAAGACGAACCCCCAAAATCTAAATATTAATTTAGGAAAAAAACAAAAAGCCTGAATATAAGACTACCCTATAGGAAAAAAAGTTTTACTAGTAAATATTAATTCATGTAAACAATTTTTTGATATTTAATAAAAGCTATGATTGAGAAAAATATATTTTTTTTATTTCCTTTTATTTGCCAACCTGCCCCCCCCTAGTTATGCACATCTGCCCCCAGGGTTGCCACTCTGCCCCCAGAAATGCCTTATACCCCCTATGTATATGTATAGTGGCATATAGGGGGTTAAAAGGCATATCATGGGGCAGAGTGGCATATAGGGGGTTAAAAGGCATTTCTGGAGATATATATATATAACTTCTAACAGCAATCACACTCCTATCAAGCCAAGGCAGCCAGTACATGCTGGAACCTGGGGATGAAAGGAGTGTGAGTACAGCCTCCCTATGCTATGCTACCACCACCACCCCCCTTACACATCCATGCTATCACACACTCATTCACAAACATTTAAATACTCATTCATTCCATGTATCACACATACTTCACACATTAATCACAAAAACCCTCCCCCACCCCCTTACCTGAACTGCAGATCTCTCACTCCAAGACTTCTGCAGAGGCCCGGCTGTGCGAGCAACTTCTCTGGCCCCGCCCCCAGAGGAAGGAGGGGGGAGGCAGAGTTATGTGACACTCTTCTAGCTTCCTGTTCTCCTGCCGCTGGTAGAAGAGAAGCTGCTCGCGACCAAAGCACCGGTAAGCAGCCTGGCCCCAGCGGAGGTCTGATTAGAAAACGACCTCGATTATAAGACGAGGGGTATTTTTCAGAGCATTTGCTCTGAAAAAAACCTCGTCTTATAATCGAGCAAATACGGTATTAATGTCTATATATTTAGGATGCCATGTCAAAAAAAGTCCCTGCTGGTGTAATGGTCAGGTGTCCCAATATTTTTGTCCATAAGTGTATATCTATCTATCTATCTATCTATCTATCTATCTATCTATCTATCTATATATATATATATATACACCGCAACCAAGCTACATTTGTTTATAAACACTCATTTGTTCTCTCTTTTTAAATTTGCCCTGATACATTAGCTAATTGCTTTTGACCCTTTTTCAAAATAGCTGTGCCAAGTTCTTAAACACAATTAGTTTTTATGTACTTTAATGGGCAAACATATCTCCAGTCCTGCATCTATTTCATTTGTAATGCACGTGGAGTGTAAACATCATATTACATTACAAAGTGTACACAGTGGCTTTAAATAATATTATATTTTTAGGAAAAGATACATATTGACTGCAAAATGGTTTTATCGATTGCCTTTGATAGTGAAGAAAATTGGTATCTTTATCTTTTATGAAATAATCATTTCAAAGGTCCATAACACAAAAAGTGCCATCTATGTCTCGTTTGAATTAAACAATTTATCATTGCTGAAGAATTTTTACAAACATTGGATATTATTTGAGATATTTGGCTTGCTATTTATTAATATATCTTGTGCATGGTAGATCTTATTGTTAACATAGTTAAACTGAATCAATGGGCATCTGCAGAAGTTTGAAGAAATTAGATTGCTTAAAATAAAATAATAAATTAATTAGATGAAGGAAATAAAGAAGGGCACAAGAGTACGGGAACAGAAAGACATGCCACTCTGATGTTTATTTTGGCCACTGTGGAAAGAAATCTGCAATCTGCTGCCTCCAATATAGCTTTGTGTTGTGCCCAGGGAAGTGAAATCCTCCCGAAACACTCTGATTTACTACAAAAAATAGATTTGAATGGCTTTTTAAGCAAGGTAGAACAAAGTAAAAGATAAGGAGAATGTTAAATTTTTGTGATATCTGACATCTGGACTAATGCTAAAATGTTTTTAATCAAAGTTAAAAAGGATTGAAACATTTACAGGAAAACATCCCTATATATTAAGCCAGAAGCCATTAAGCATATCAATTTAGTATCTCATTCCCTTCTTCAGTTATGTACTAGAATGGATTAAAAAGGTATTATTTTATCTATTATAACAGGAAACACATAAAATGCAGTAAATTAAGGGCTTTGCAATAGCAATGTTAGACAATGTCCATTTAATCTGCTCCTTCATTGTTCTTAATGCCAAAATAGACTGTCCGGAATCGACCCTGTAGCGATTAGAAAATTAGTAGAAAAATCTTTAATTGCCCCAAGTAGGGTTTTTTTGCCTTCTTTTGGATCAACTTTAGAAGTAGATATGTGTGAAAGGTTGAACTTGATGGACTGAAGTCTTTTCTCAACCTACTATACTATACTTATATGTATTTATCTCAGAATATTCAAAAACATTTGTTATCACAGACAGTATGTAGCCCCATACCTCCATGTAGTTGTTAAACAGACGTATGACTTGGTCGGTAAAGTTAAATACATTCCTCCAGTCGAAATTTGGTTGTTCATCTGACCGTGAGTCTGGATCACCATTGTAAAGGAAGTTGATCACATCATCGGCATTTATCCCTTCGTCTCCAAGCTGCCTGTTGAGGAAATCCTTAACCGTAGGATTTTTGATGGTGTCCTAAATGTAATGAAAAGGGTATATTTTAACTCCATGCTTATATCTGTAACAGGGTTTTGCTTACTTATCAAAATTTATTACTTCTTAATTTCTGATTACTTCATTAACATGAATTCTGTACAATTTGCTCGTATGGAGCTAGCAAATGGATTAGAGTGCATTCATATAAAGGCATATAAACTAAAAAGTTTTTTATTTGCAAATCTATACGTGGCCACCAGGGACCTGACATGCATGCTCTTAATTTCACAATAGCTAGATCTGCAAGGTGAGTCTCTATATGCAGTGTGTTTCGAGTGCCAGTGTCCAATGTGCTTTGTGCCACATGGGGTAATCTGCACCAAGATTTAATATATATATATATATATATATATATATATATCTATATGCATTGTAGATCAGCTCCTTTATTTGACATACCCGTATCAAATTCATTTGAACGCTGTTCTGGAAGAAGTACCATATCTGTGGCCCCACCTCTTCCCAGGCTTTTCCTATTTGCCTCAGACGCTCCAGTTGCTCAAAGGTTGAGTTTGCCTAGAAAACAGAGATGCAAAATCTATCAAACCCATCTATCTATCACAGTGAACACATTGCATAACGTCTATATAATATATATATATAGTGTAAATAGTCGGTCTTGCTAGGCAGGACCCATGGTGAAGCTCCAATCAGAGTAGAGGTAGAAGAGTGTGATTAGACATTTTCAATAAGCCAGGATTTCAGTATTTGTTGTAGACTTGTTGTATTCATGGGATCAATTTCCCCATGTGCCAGAACCTCCATATCTTATCTTTACAGTTCTCCTCAAAACATTCGGGTTTGTTTACCTGTGTTCTATACCCAGTAAATAACCAACTATTATGCTATTACAAATGTCTTTTTCCCGTGGTAGCCACTGTTAGGAGGACTTTAAGTCCATATATTAACCTTAGGTTGTGTTACTGGCACTATAAGTTCCCTAGAATCCCTAGAACATTACATGCCAGTTGTTGGACATGACCAATTGCAGGCTTGTCTCAGTTTTACTCATGTCCGTGTTTCATCATTTTGAAAATCTCT
Organism: Spea hammondii; assembly: GCA_029215755.1. Classification (NCBI taxonomy): domain Eukaryota; kingdom Metazoa; phylum Chordata; class Amphibia; order Anura; family Pelobatidae; genus Spea; species Spea hammondii. Next base: position 39,949,710 of record JARDYJ010000007.1, read on the forward strand.
AACTTTTAAAAAGGTTTTTTTAGGAGCTTGAGATTTGTGCCTAAGGGTGTCTGTTATGTAAACGTAGCTGCTATTACATTGCAAAATCAATTAGTAAAGTAGACTACATAAAATATTTAAGTCTATAATGGCAATCTTTCCAAGACATGGGCAATAAATATTACATAATTTAGGAAAAGATCAGCGCATAAAGAGCTATAAAACAGTTAGCAAAAACTATCTTTAAGCTAAACATCTGCTAGTCATATGTTAACATATTATATGTACAATAATGTACAGGCCAAATACCGAGCTCTTTAAAGTACCCTTATGGGATGACAGATGCCATATCAACATATATTACAGAATGTCACCTTTCTGCCCAAGTAGGGGTCATGGTTTCCCTGTAACACTGCCAGTGGATTGACCATCATTACTACATATGGATGACTTACATTTTTCAAGATCTCTTTCACGGCTGGAGCATCAGGGGTGTAAATAATTTTCCCCATAAGCAGTGGTTTTATTGCACTCCAGGCTATTTTAGTTGCAGGGTTGGACTCCATACTTTGGATCAATGCGTTACAAAATGGAGCTGTGGAGCAAATTAGATTATTTTGCACGGAAGATACTGGTAAGCATTTGCCTAGCAAATAGTAAGAGTTAATGTTCAAGTTGCATTAAAAAATTGAATAACGAATCTCTCTCCTCTACCATTAGACCACAATGAGCACCCAACCTACATAAATGAATGTGGGGTAAAGTGTGCACTACTGAGGTCCATCAATGTGACCATGGGGACTGGATTTCTAAGGTATAGCGCTTAAGGAAATGTAAAGTTAATGTATCAATCATTTGGTTAAGATGTATGAGTTGCATAAAAAAAAAATACAAAAGCATACAAAAAAGGATGGACATATATAATAGATGATATAACTATAAACCAGAAGACAAACAACGCAAAAGGATAGAGATATATAATATCCTAAATCGCTGTTTCACAAAATATTTTCCACTAATGTTTTTAAATAATAAAAATTAAATACCGTTGGGCTTTTTCCAGTGTACATAGTTCTAGCAAAATAGGATATATGCGTTTCTAAACTCTGGCAAAGAATTCTCGCTCCCTAATAACTTGCATGCCTTAGTTCCAGTAGTGGGATTATATCCTGCCATGGCTCTCCTGGCATGCCGTAGAAGAGGGGGGAAAGGAGTGTAGGATATAGATACATCCAATATAAGACAGGGTTCTCCTGTTCACCTTCTGTAGACCATCAGCAGTTGGAGCTGAAGCTGGCACAGAGTTGCTGGCCTCTTGGAACTAAAGGCCCTGTCATGAGTGGATCCTGTGCTACACATCTGATTAACTAAAGCTTTTAACAGTTTTCGGTAATATTTGATGTGCACTTACTAGTCGTCTTGTCATACATGTAGTAGGTGTCTTTCCTGGTTGAGTTAACTCCTAGGAAAGCTTTGTAATTATTGTCCTCGTACCAGTTGAAAGAGAACACTCGGGCACCTCCGCCCTCTGGATAACCACAAAACAGGTCAGACAGAGAGTTCATCAGTTGGGTGAAGGTCCTTGGTCCTCCCTCCTGCACAATGGGCTGCAGCCCCCCAAAAAGATCTTGGATACTTTCCTTCTGTGCTAACTAGAATAAAACCAGGAATTCATATGATTTACAATATGTATTATAAGAAAATTCCTGAATGCTCATATATGCTACTCATTACTGCTCAACAAGCTTGTGTGAGTTTGCTCATTAAAAATATTGGTGGAACCAATGACATGCGCATACTGCCAAGGTTCAAACAATGGCTCAATGTTGTCACTTGCACAGAGTTTCCCTCTGTACAAAGAAGGTAGTGGCTCAGTGTTGCATGGCTACCTACTCAACATAGTATTCATTATACACAGAGCTGAATTGTTCACTAAGGGATTAGGCTACTATGGGCTACAGTAATGCAGGGTCAAGCTAACAATTTGTTTCATATTCACAAACACTGCTGTGGCTCCTGCCCCCTGTCCGGCCTTTGTTTTTAAGGCTGTTTAATACAGCAGACATTTGCTCAGAGAGGTTGATTATATATATATATATATATATATATATATATACATACAAAAATGTGAATCCTTTGCAGTTGTGGTGGTAGCAGAAGTTTAGGGTTTCTGGCTGGTGTTTGCGGATTAGGGTTTAATAATGCCTCTGCTATCATACTATTGGTGTAGAAGGGTCACATATCAGAGAAAAAAGCATTCTTAAATTTCCATTCTGGAAAAAAAATATACTGCAAAAAACTACTCGGTTACCTACCAAGATCAACAATTTGTTACATTGTTAACATTGTTGTACTTTATTTGACAACAATATTACTAACACTTTGGTTTCGATTGAGACATAACACACCCAGACCTATACCTAAATTTAATGAGTTTAGAAAATGTATGAATCTGATTATTCAGAAAGGTCATTTTGAATGTTATGTTTAGGTTTCCAGCATACCAAAACCTGTTACATTTTTGCTTGGAAAGCTTTTTTGTATATGTAATAATTCATAACTGTGCAATGCATGCCAAAAATATGAAATTCTGTTTTTCCTGGAAAACTTCTGATGCAGTGTATAAAAATCTGGAAACCATTAGTGGTGGGGAATGACTGAAGTTTTTCATTAATGAGGCAGGACAGGTCAGCTACTCACTTACCTCTTGCAAAGAGTCAGACAGATTTGAGACAACCTTCCCCCAGAATCTGAGATCTATACCATGGGAACTGCCGTCTAACACAGTTGGAAGCTGCAAAGACATTTGAAACATAACACTATATCAACTGTCCAAATTCTTTCAAAACATAACCTGTCAAATAAACAGATATAACATCATATGCAAGGCTTTATATAAACATATCCCATGCCTGCTGGCTTTGGTGAAGCATCAACATCTAATGTGTTAGTAAAGAGGGTTAGGGAAGTTTAAGGGGTAATAAAAAAAATACTTACACAGTATAACATGTAAAAGCATGTAAAATAACATGTTTTTTTGTTAATTGCTAGTTTAGGAATATATTTTAATCATTTTTATGTGCCATAGTGGAACGGTGTGCACAAGAGCAGTCTAGAACAGAAATGCAAGGCAAAGGTCCCCTGCACGAGTGAACCAACAACCCCAGCCATACATTTCAACCTTCATGGACCTTATCAGTGGGACACAGACGGTATCCCTTTATGAATAAGAGAGCAAGGAGGTCCACATCTCGACTTACTTCCCAATTTGAGGTGGGCTCCAAGAGATCCCTGAAGGGTGTAATAATATACAAAAAGGTATTGAACCGCTGAAGGCCAAAACGTATGTCTGGGGTTGATGGTTCCCTTGCGCACCAAATTTGCTTCACATTTCAGATCTGGGCTACCCTTGTGGCAGGATCAGACTTTTATGCTAATGAAACAAAAGAGCTACAAATTGAGATGCTCCTGAGCAAGATGCACTGTAGGACAAGCTAAGCATCTGTCCATCCTCAGTCAGTTAATCTCAAACATTTTTTGTCTGTTCCCAAAAACCTCCAGGTGCTTTTTCATCATTTGCGCAACTTAAAGGTGCAAGTAACTTATTCGCTTTCATAGCATATTATACAGCTATAACGTAGGTAAATGTAGTTATGGATTATTACATTGTTCGATTTGAAATCATTTGAGTTAAGGTACTGTTCCATGTGTCTCTGTGTCAGGAATGTACCATCGTGCTACAAGACTGTACCCTGTAAACTGCTAGCAAGTAGGATCTCTGAGCTTGTCTGTTTATGAAGCAGTGACTTACAAAAAAACGTAGGAATTCATACCTCAACGTGAGTCACTAAATTACCATACTAAATGTATTACTTTTTCATTGATTGTGGGCGTATGTGTGACAATATAGACCCAGAAATTATAGTAGAATGTCACAGCATCTACTCCTGCTCACAGACTACAGTCGGCAACCCTATGCCAGAATAAATGGTTTCAAGGCAAGAAGGTTTAATAAGATTTACACAAAGAAATGTGCATTCTAAAGGTTAATATTTTGGCCTGCAAATGTTGTATATCTGTGTTGTAATTGCCTATGAAATAACCTGCCATTTGATCTAGGCAAAGACTCTGATCTCTCGGTGAATTATGGTACATTCAGAGTTGCTAACAATACAGCTACTTTATTTAGTTGGCTCATAATACAAGTTTTGCAATACCGAGCAAAGCTGAGTGCAAACATTATGAAGTAATTGAAATTCTTTTACTTTCAACAAACAGATCAAGAGATGGCTCACAGGGAAGTGAACAGCTGCCAAATATGTTGCTTGATCACGAGACCCCAAATAGTCTACTCACACAGGTAGGCCATTTATCCAAATGTGACAGCTTCTGATTAGCCTACTTATGCAACAGGTTAGTATTGAAGCCGGTGAGAGCTTTAAGGACTTAGAGTTAACTATGCTAAACCTCAGAAGAGCTCCAGGTGCTGTGGTGGACATAAATCTGACTTGCCCGATGGGTTATGACTCAGAAATTAATTCTCAACCCGTTGTAGCTCAGTGCTACAGAATATATGGCTCTATATAAAACAATAAATAAGAATAACTGAATTCAGTGGGGACTTGCATTGAAACTACCAAGCTCCAAAGTTGTGAAAGATCATGATAGATATATTTGTCCACTATGTTTTTGGCCCTAAGACTTAAATGGTGGTTCAAACAGTTGTTCATCATCTCATAGTCGTTATTGAATCATCTCAGTTATTTAAGAGCTATCTCCTTTGGGCTAAACAAATATATATGTTATGTATATATATATATATATATATATATATATATATATATTATATATATATAGGTTCATCATGCAAAAATTGTGTAATTGTTCAATAGCTCCCAGTTGAATAATATAGTATTTGCTTTATTCAGTACTGTGTGATTTAATATGTGCACCAAAAATGCACATAAAAGGCATTGTAGATATATAAAGTGACTGCTCTGTGCTTTTCAAAGAAATCTGCATTGTAATCTTAAAATTAGAGTGTAGTTAGTAGTTGATTAGCATCTCTGCTGCAAATTATACATTCATTTCATTACTATACTTATAATAAATCCCTTAAATTTGAGAATAGTTCTTCATTCACAGCATCTGGTCCTCAAAGGGTTCCACAGAAAACATTTGATCTCTGTACTCAGCATTTTGCTGAGATGAACAAGAGGCAGCACCAGTCAGCTGAAATAACAGGACTGTTTCAGAAAAAAAGGCTTACTTTACCAGCTACAGCTGAACAAATCAGATCTGCAGAGCTAGAATTGTACTGCTTGTTCTATGCTCTGTGGGCAGCACTGACATTTGCTCTGCTTCATGCAGAGAAAAATGTGCTTCCTTTTGACTATCAAAAGATAGGATGTAAACATTAGATTGTTTTCCTTCTCTGGGTTCCTGATATTAATACAAGAGTATTTTAATTCTGCTGATAAAAGAATGCTTCAAACGTGTGCTTGGTGGCTATTACAATATTCTACTTTTTCCCTTGGTAGTCTCTTATAAAAGAAAGTACACCGTCTTTGAATTCTATGGTTTTACAAATCATTAGTCATTTGTTCCCTAGTAGGTCTAAAAATTCAGTAAATACAACCTCAGATGAACAACAGCACATGACATATTACACCGTGTCAAAAATAAAGCCAAAATGGAGAAGCCATATGTAAAAAACTAAGTACACCGTATGTTTAAATAGCTCATACCAAGAAAGATCTTCTGAGCAATTGCCTTTGGAGCTAAGAATTGCTAAAAATTTTTTTGGAAAATCCTGTTTTATTGTTGGGAAGTATATCTTACATCTTCCACATAGATGTGCGCCACTTTGGTTCTTAATTTCACTTTGTTTGTTTGAGTAGTTGTGAAGACTATCTCATAAGTGTGCTGCACTTACTAAATATTTATTGTGTGGTTATATTTAGAAACCACTTAAAATACTGTGCTTATCAGCACCCACTGTAATCTGTTTATCTGACTTTATATATTAGTAGAGGGTGTAAATGAGACAAGCCTATGGCTGGTTGCACAGTTCATTGTGTAACATAAGTGTAGCAATTGAATGCGCAGAATGTTCACTTTACTATATGCTATGGTGCACAACATGACATATACAGTCAGCATAAGTAATACTTAAACTGATTGCTCAACTTTAATCATGATTCTATGATATGCAAAAAAAAACTAAATTAGTTTGGGTAGTTATAGCACTATATTATCACTTTATTCTGCATGATTTCATTACAAAGTCTTTTTTGAGGGTTGGTGTCACTGGCATCTTTGATGAACACATAGGATCATATTGTGGCCAATCATGCCAGCAACTGTATCTTGGCAATAATTGCATTAGCACACTTCAACAGTTCCAAGTGGAGATAAATGGCGTACTCACAATTCCAAATAGTTTGAAGAAATCAATGTTTGCATACAATACATCTTCAATCCTTTGCAGCCTTTGTTGGGACAGGATGCACATTGCATTACGGACTGTGTGCATTCCTCTGCGGCTACTAAAAATGATGAAGCGTTCCAGGAGGGTTTGGCTGCAGGCAATGTCCTTCAAGGCTAGGTCAGGGACCCCATATGCAAACTGAAATCAAAAGATAAATTATTTTCAGCTGACAGTAGTTCTTATATCATGAATCAACCAAATATTTACATGTGTAACTAGCAAATTATGGCAAACTTGATATTTGTAAATACACTGACGTATATACACTGACGTTTGTAAATACACTGAAATACACTGACCAATCATTTAAAAATTATAGGTTTAGACTGTAAGCGAATGAGTGAGGCCTTCAGAAGCCACACTTTTTGCCAGGACCAAAATGGCAAGCTCACAGGCAGGGTCCTCAACTCCTGCTGTATCTTTATGTGTAATTTTACTTTTGGTATGTAATAATAATAGTTCCGAAGAAGAGGTCGCTGCCCTTGCAAATTTACAAATTTAGTTATTAGGTTATAGACATACTATTTTCAGTGCAGTATTTTGGAAAACTGCTGGAGAGTACAGTTGGGTGTTTTATGCTTTGAATCAGTGAGGGCAGAGTGGTCCAAAATTCTTCAGACTCAGAGGTGGAAGCGCAGTAACATAACATTATGTGAGCAACTAGGAGTGTGATTTGTGAGGAGTGAGAGAGATAGTGGTATGAGTCATCGAGTAGGGTATGATAGACTGTAAAAGATTCTAACACATTTAACATCTCTTTTAACCCTAGTAATATGAAATGGACCATATATAATTATTGGTATAGGCAATAGTCAAAGATATGTAATCATTGTTCATAAATAAATGATTATTAAGATATATTAATATGTTTCAATGATAGGCTTCAAGGTTTCCTTGACCTTAAATGTAGAATGAAGGATTTGCTGAACAGGCGTTCTATAGATAGGATAGTAACTTGCTAATGCATGGTATAGTTGTAACTCTAAAAGGGCATTACAATATACGTACAGTGACTACCTAAAATAGGATTTCGACGTGTAAAGATCTTAGTGAGCATGTTTACCCAATTAGGTGAAGACCAATAGACTGACATCACTATCCAAGGCACATATAAGCTAGGCTTTTGTAAGACATGGAGAGGCATGGGAAGAGAGGTCGAGAGAAGATGTACTTGCCATCCACGGACTCTTCACGTCCCAACACTCCCTCCCTCCATCCTCAGGAATGCATAGGACAGATGTCATGAACTAAATTCCTCTCCAAGTTTTTGTAAGACTTGTTTCGTATTTTTGTTATCTACTTTTTATATTCTTCGTCTATTTTTGTTCGTATTAAATGTTTTACCTTTGTTTGCATCTAAGTGACTCTGCCTATTTTTGACGCACATACATTTATATGTGTTCCAATTATTTGAAGTTTGTATTTGGCCCTATATACATTTTATTACATATCTGGCGTGCCAGCCCTGCGTATTTTTTCCTGGCCTTTGCCCTCCAGCTTGCTCAGGGGGAAGGGCAGATATATCTGTACACTTTTTGCAAACTGTCGGGAGATAATTAAGAAAAGAACCTTTGAGGATACAGACTTCCAGATTTTATTGGAACACGTGCTAAGAGACGCTATTGACGGCAGACGCAAGAAAGCCATACAGCGTGATACAACAGCCATTCAAGGAGAGTTCATTAAGAAGGGTAAGTCATGGATTTTATAAAAATATATGCTAACAAAAGTAAAATAACTTTTCAATTTGATAATTGTCCTACTAATGCACAGTTATGGGCTAGTATGTACAAACAATGTGAGCTAGAAAATATGAAGATAGATAAGAAATTGTTATGTATTGATAAACTTAAGAAGAAACTGCAAAATGTCCTAAGCATGTTTAAAACGTTTAATGAATTGATTGTGGAGGATTTACAACCTAGACAAAGTATTTGCATGATTAACAAAGTTGTACCAGAATCTAACCCTGATGACAGTACTGACGACTTTAACAGCTGTCCCGACTGTTTTGTTTTAGCTCAGCAATTAGAGAACTTGGAGAGAGATATGGACAGACAAACGGCTAGAATTAACTCAGAATGACTGTCACAAGCCACAAACTAATCCTACTAATTCTGAATAAATTGATACTACTAACCAAAGGTTGATACAGAAGCTTAATTAAGTGTGACTAATCAAGCTTTGCCTATAACATCTAACTCACCTGTTTGCACGATTGTAGGTTTTAGTGGAAAATGTAATACTTCAGCAACTTTGGTTACTGGTGTTTTGTTTGAGATTCCTGGCTATTTGTGTACTGAAATTGATATCTGGCATTGTCCTAGCTCAGAAAATATCTTAGGGGCTGATGTAATGAGAGAACGAGGCTGGGTCATTGACTTAGGGAATCAAGTGATTTGGAGAAGTAATAACCTAAAAGGGCCTGTAGTAATTGATCCAAGTGACTACAGTGTAGTGGCCGTTATCAATTTAATTGAGGAGGTATCCCCAAATCATGTATGGCCACAAATGGATTGTAATGACTTGACTCTTGTAGAAATTGTGCAGAAACATCCCTCGTTATGGGCTCAATCTAAGAATGAGGTAGGGACGATGAAAGATGTTGTTGTCAAAGTGGAAGGAACAGATCCCATAGCTCAGAACCGTACCGATTGCCTCCAGATTCAATTGAGCCTTTGTCCAAAATTATTGAAGAACTACTTCAACAAGGCGTCATACGCAAATCAAATTCGGGGACAAACTATCCGTTATGGGCAGTTAAGAAACCAGATAATTCTTATAGAATGCTTCTAGATCTGCGTATGTTTAATAAATGTACCCCAAATGTGGCACCAATTGTAGCAGATACCCCTGACATCATGTCTCGATTGAATGCTAAGGCAAAGTTTTTCTCGGTACCTCGATATCGATATCAGTAATGGTTTTTTCAGTATTCAGATAAAGGAGTTGTCAATACAAATTTGCTTTTACCTTTCTGAATGAGCAATATGTATTTTGCAGATTACCACAAGGGGCACACATGTCACCTAGTCTGTTTCATCAGGCATTGGCAAAAGTATTATCAAAATTCTCAAGGCAAGATTGTATTCTACAGTATGTTGATGATATCTTGTTGGCAACAGAGAGTAGAGAGGAACACCTCATCTTGTTAGCAGAATTGTTTGATCTGTTGTATGAGTCAGGATTGAAATTAAATCCAAGGAAGGTCCAATTACTGAAACAAGAGGTTCAGTACTTGGGAGTTTTGATAAGTCCGAATCACATGAGTGTGTTGAGATATTTCAGGGGGATTATCCATCTCTTTTTAGAAAAGAAGTAGAGGAAACTGATGAACCTGTATTTGTAGATGGTTCTAGATTTTGCTTGAAAGGACAGTATTATACCGGATATGCCATTTGGTTTCCAAAGAAAGGTCGAGCTATTCAGCATAGACTACCAGGACATTTTTTTGCCCAGAGAGCAGAAATTGAAGCTGTTAAAACAGTATTGGAAATTAATGAGAAAGAAAACAATGATCCTTTGGTAATCTATAGCGATAGTTCATATGTCGTACGTTCACTAACAGACTACTTACCTGTGTGGAAAAAACGAGGTTTTGTGGATTCATCTAACAAAATGTTAAGTCATGTTGATACATTGCAGACTATTTTTGAGCTTGCTTCTAAAAATCCTAACCGATATGCTATTGTCAAGGTACCAGGCCATAGCAGAGGGACTAGTGATTTAGCTTTGAGAAATGAGAAAGCAGATTCTCTAGTAAAGGAAGCAGCTTTGACAGAAGAGATAGTGATGGAACTAGAACGGTTGGAAGTACTACCAGTAAAGAGTAAGGAAGCAAATTTACCTTCATTCATCGATAAAGATGAAAGATGCGTTCATTATAGAATCTAAGAATAAAATAACACCTCCCTTTGTTTGTGAGAACGGAGTGGTGTGTTATGAGATGCAAGGTAATTTACTTCCAGTTGTGCCTAAACACTTGCAGACGGAATTCACCCGCTATAAGATGTAAAGATTAGGTCATGTGGGTCAGCAAAAGTTGCTGGAAAACTTCAAAGAGAAGTTTTATTGGGACAAAAAGGTGGACTCTGTACAAAATGTTGTTCAGTCATGTCTCATTTGTGCTCAAGTAAACCCCAGGCCTAAAGGACAAAAGTCTCCACTTCTAAGAATTGCACCTGCAGATGGTTCGTGGTCTATACTGCAGATTGACTACATAGGTCTCCTACTTCAGGTAACCAAGGTCTCAGGTATGCATTGGTTGTGGTAAATGTATTTTATAAGTGGGTAGAATTGTAGCCTGTCAGGAATGATGATGCTTTGTCTACGGCAAAAGCATTAAGGAATCATGTTGTACTTGGGGAATCCCAAGGATGATTGCTTCTGACAGAAGGAGCCATTTTACTGGCAAAGTCATGCAGGCTGTTTGCGCAATCCTGGGGGTACGTCAACAATTCCATGTCCCATACCATCCTCAGTCCGCAGGTATTGTAGAAAGAATGAACAGAACGATTAAGTCTAGAATTGCAAAAATGTTACTTGATAAAGGAAATAGTTGGGTTGATGCAGTACCTCTAGTATTGACGAGTATTAGGGGAACGAGCTCCTCAACTACCCAGTATACACCTTTTGAATTAATGACAGGAAGGAAAATGCCATTGATCTTTCCTTATGAACCATTTTTGTCTACTCCACAGAAAGATGCCATTGCAAGAACTAAGTGGTTACAGGTACTTCAAGAGAATTTAAAAACAATTCTCCCCATGCAGCATCTAGAATGCAGCGTATGGTACCGCCTCACTCTTCTAAATTTGTGAGAGGAGCATCAGTAATGATTAAGACTTTTAGGAAGGCGGGACCTTGGGAAAGCAATTGAGAAGGACCGTTTGAAATAATCGACACAATGGATCAAGATCCTTGTTCAAAAACAGAAAAAACTGTGAAAAATACCCGTAGGCAGCAGAAGCTGTGGGTACATGTTGACCAGTGTAAATTATATGTTTCTAACTAAATTCTGTTCTTGCAGGAACACAGTTCTGCAAGAAAATGGAGGAACAAAACTGTTTACTATTGGACAAAGAACCTCCAAAGAAACAGCAATACAAGAAGCGTGACATCAAGATAGCGTGCTACATATTACTTCCATGGTTGTTGGTGCTGAGTTTTTTGATAGCTGTGTTGTTTGAACAGTACCAAAAGCCAATTGAAATTGATGATCAGACAAAGGATTTACCACAGAAGATATTGTTATTGCATAAGATAAGAGAAGTTCGAGTGGATCGACTCCTGACATCAGACATTGATACATCAAGAGACATTGTTGGACAAATTAGATTCGGTTATGGCTCCAGAGATCAACCTTGTTTGACTATATTTTTTGAGCATACCTCAGAGATCACGGTTCATGCAACAGTAGGACCAAAAGCCAAATTCACACAGTCACAGGGGAATTATACCCATAATAATCAGACAGGTGTTTGGGAATGTCATCCTACTGAGTCCATGTGGTGGTTTATAACAATTAAGGGAGAAGAACATGCACAATGGACAGGTGATGTTACCAATGAGATGTTAACATCAGGGAAAATGGGAAGATCAAAGACAGAGATTTGGTATAAAACTCAGTCTTATGGTAAAATCTTGGATCCTTCACTGCTTTCTATATCAGCAGGGGACGATGATTGGACTAGGGTTTGGAACTTTCAGGTGGAAAGAGAAATAGCTATGGTCAAAGTATCTTTTGTGTTTACGGTAACTAATTCTATAGCACCTGAAGTTAGAGTTAATCCCCATAGTGTGAAAAGCCAAGAGGAATTGAAACCTATAGAACTACAATGTGGGACAAGGTTACTATTACCCCAGGAAGCATCACTCGTTTGGTCAAAAGGGAAAACATCTTTAGGAAGTTTTACAAATAATCCAACTCGTATACTTCATAAGGGTCAAATGGGGGATGTACATTGGAATGGTATACATTTTATGCTTAGATTAGATAGTCCAACTCGTAAAGACTCTGGGATATATGAATGTTGTGTATTACTGAAAGGAGATTACAAACACTGTGACAGAGCAAATGTCAGTGTTTGGTCCCCTGAAGACAATTTGTGTACTGGTACTAGACTCAAACCATCCAATCCTTTTCAGGTTAATTACTTTCAATCTAAGCCATTGTTGAGGAATGGATCGTTTGTAACCCTAGTTTGGACTTTTAACATGACTGATTGGAAAATATCCACTTGGTTTCCTCAATGTTTGTCACACCTTACTAACATGGAAAAAGGTCTTGCTCAATGGTTTGGACAAAATCCATTGAGAATGGCAAGAAGTAGACGAGGTATTATTGAGGGAATCTTGGGGGGTGTTGGTTCGGTAGGAAGCTTATTTAATACTATGGATATAAATACTCTTAAATCCGATTTGGGATCCGTGAGTTATGTTGGAAGTCAGGGAGCAAAAGTACAAAAAGGGTTAAATCAGTTATTGGAAAAAATGGTTCTAAGTTCTGCTACTGTGATTGGGTCGTCTGTATCTCACTTACAGGATGCCACTTTAGACTTAATAGAGAGTCAAGAGGAGAATCAAGTGTCAAGGGCATGCCTGGAAATACAGATAGAATATTCCACTAATCTAAAGATGATTGCACAGGCTTTACAGAGTGGTATTATACCTTTGGGTTTGTTGAAAAGCTTACCTGACAAATATAGTTTTGGTCTGGGTCATATTGATTTGTGGATTAATAAATGGATGGGTTGTGATCAGGATTTTTGTATAGGGACATCTTTAATCCCAGTGGCAGGAGTTGAACAAGTAGTGGTACCAGTAACAGTTTTAGGAATTCCAGTCAGTGACACACAATTGATTCATTATAATTTAAGGTATACAGATTTTGTATTTGATGGGGAAAATCTGGAACAATTAGATGTTTCAGCTTGTCTTCATTTTGTTTCTAAAGTAATATGTCTTCCAGGACAAGAAAAGGTTGTCTATCATTCTTGTTTTCACAATCATTCATTATGTGAAGCCAGGATTGAAAGTGTTACATCTATGCATGAATTAATGACTCAAGTAAAGATAGGGAAAGTTTGTTTTCAAGTAATGAAGGAGGAGTCATTGGTCAGAGCATTCTTTTCAAATTGTATGCATAATGAAACTCTTCACAGAGGATTAAATTGCATAGAAGGTGATTTGAAAAAGTTGGAGATAGATGGGAAAAAGTTTAATGTCTCCACTATAGGCACAGAGCGTTTAAAAACACTACCTCAGCAATTTAATCTGACACAGATAGACCATTTTCCTTGGAAAACATGGACAGAGGAAATAAAGAAAGATAAGGGATTATTGGCCATGTTAAAGCAACAATTGAAAGATGCAGAAATTGTTTTCCAACATAAACAAGGTGAATTAGAACAAATTCAACATCAATGGAAAGATATGTCTGGAGTTAATTGGTGGTCAAATTTTAAAAAATCAGTAAATATGTGGTCACAATCTTCGGTAAAATCCGCAGCTGGTAATATATTGTTAAATCCAATTGTTATTATAGCTATACTTGTTTTATTATGTATTGTTTATCAAAGTTTTCTTATGTGTAGAATAGGTAAGATATATAAACAAGTTAAGTATGAAGTAGATAAGGGAGATGGAATATTAAGGGAAATGATAAAAAGAGCACAATCCTCTCATTCCATAACAAATGTAGAGAAAAGGGTGTCTCATGCTAATGATTATCATATGGTCCCAGTTAAAGTATGATGTGATTGTAGTATAAATGTGATACGAATGTGATACGAATGGTGAGTAAATGTGTATATTTGAAAAGATATGATAAGGATATTATCCTATCATCAGGGGGAATTGTAAAAGATTCTAACACATTTAACATCTCTTTTAACCCTAGTAATATGAAATGGACCATATATAATTATTGGTATAGGCAATAGTCAAAGATATGTAATCATTGTTCATAAATAAATGATTATTAAGATATATTAATATGTTTCAATGATAGGCTTCAAGGTTTCCTTGACCTTAAATGTAGAATGAAGGATTTGCTGAACAGGCGTTCTATAGATAGGATAGTAACTTGCTAATGCATGGTATAGTTGTAACTCTAAAAGGGCATTACAGTATGCGTACAGTGACTACCTAAAATAGGATTTCGACGTGTAAAGATCTTAGTGAGCATGTTTACCCAATTAGGTGAAGACCAATAGACTGACATCACTATCCAAGGCACATATAAGCTAGGCTTTTGTAAGACATGGAGAGGCATGGGAAGAGAGGTCGAGAGAAGATGTACTTGCCATCCACGGACTCTTCACGTCCCAACACTCCCTCCCTCCATCCTCAGGAATGCATAGGACAGATGTCATGAACTAAATTCCTCTCCAAGTTTTTGTAAGACTTGTTTCGTATTTTTGTTATCTACTTTTTATATTCTTCGTCTATTTTTGTTCGTATTAAATGTTTTACCTTTGTTTGCATCTAAGTGACTCTGCCTATTTTTGACGCACATACATTTATATGTGTTCCAATTATTTGAAGTTTGTATTTGGCCCTATATACATTTTATTACATAGACTAACTATGTTTTAGTTTGCATATGTTATTTGCACAGGACGTGGCGCCATATTGCCCTCAGTTCAAATTAGGACAAAATGATGACGCTTTCAGTGACATCCTCTTCCCCAATTGAAAGATTGGGGAGGGGATGTCAACGCAAGTTCTTGTCCATGGAGATGTGGATGAAGACTGAAATTAGCCGATTGAAGATAGAAGAGAAGATAAAAGATAGAAGATTTGGAAGCTGAAGTGGTTGACAGAAGCAGAAGTGGTCAGCAAAGGAAGAAGGGAAACATTTAGAAAGCCTGAGAGAGAGTGAACGAGAATGAGAGTGTGAGAGTATAAGAGTGGATGTGGGCACCGAATTTCGTTCCCCAATTAAAAATGCCCCCAAATTTTTGGCCGAACAGAATGGGCAGGGGACAAAATTTGTCACCCGAAAACGAATAGGCCAAAAAGGAACGAAAAAATTTGTCAGAAAGTTTTTGGCCCATTTGCACATGTCTACTTTTGAAGTTACCCTACACCTGACCTTGATTTTCATAAAATAATGCAATCTTACAGATGCAGTCCTGTTTCCACAGACCTGACTTTAGAAAGTGACAGATCACATACAGAATGCGTAGAGAACTGTTTGCAAGTCACAAATAATAAAGAATATACAATTACGTAAAGATCATTTCACTCTGTACTGGTGCTATCAATATAGCCATGCAATGATTAGTCTGGCAAGAAAGGTAATAGACCTTACTTATATTTATCTACTGAGAACATAATGGGATGTCTTTTGTTACAAAGCAATATGGGAAATGAGGAATCATCAGCATGGAACTAATGCAGATTTTGTGGGTTTAGTTGCCTATTACTGTTTCTCATTTTAAGTATAAATGAATGCTTGACTGAGAAAGATGGTTTAAAATGATTATAAAACTAGCTTTCAGTACAGGTTCATAAACAGAGAGACATAAATCATTAAACCATTTCCGTACCAAATAATTTAGAATCGTAATATCATAGTCATGATTTAACTGTTTAGTGAAAAAGGAGTAAGATCACGCTCTTCTAGCATTTAAAACATTATATACACTGACATTACCATTGCTTTACAAGCATGTCTTTAGACAGCCATTCATTGTGTGTGTCAGAAAATGTTAGGTCAAAACAAAAAATTAAAACCTATTATTAAAACAGTCCAAAACCTGGAGCATTATTCAGTGGAGATGGGTGATAAAATGAAACACTTAATACTTAACATTGTGTACATTAACCATTACCTAGATTTATTGTTATATTATAATGTGCTATTCTGTAGAGTAGCAATATTTAGACGTTTTTGCGCCATGTGAATACAAGTTTCCGTTTTTGAACCTGCTCGCTGGGTTGCAACTGAGTAATGCTTTAATGAAACTTTAAGACATGAGATTTCGTAACAGCCACTTTTGCCTTAACTACACTCATAAACATATTTTTTTCTTCTTGTAACAATTTGCTTCAAGGCAAAATCCTTATGTGCCTGTTTGACACTGCTTTGCAATATTAATATTTAACACCGGTTTAGCTTCCTATTTATAAGACAACTTGCTTTTCACCTAGCGATACCCACGAGGTCACCTTTCCCTAAAGCCATGAGAAACCTCATGAAGAGTCATCCACAAACCAAACTTGCCGAACAAGATGTCAAGTGATATTCTGTCCTGTCAGTGACTAAGGGTTGATCATTTGTGTTGCAATTTCCACAAAGAAATGGTTCTGTATAAATAGAACAGATTCGTGTTATCTGTTCCCACACAGTACAAAAGTAATTATGCTTCTTCTTTCAGTTGGCTGTTCCCAGAACAACGATAGCTCGAAGTGTGAGGAGTACAAGCTGACTCAGTGAGAATATAATGGTCAGCTGCCAGACTTATGGGCAACCTTCTTGATGAGTCAGCTGGCAATGATCTTTGTGGTAGTAAGACTCACCTGCCCTTTTTGTTGCAAATGTTACATTACTTATTCTGAGGGTGAAAGAATTCTGACCTATTGATCTGTGTTTGTTCATGGAAGACAACAAGAGTTTTTAGTGTCTCGGGTCACAGGGTAGAGGTTTTAGGAAGATTTAAAGCTTAGTCCACAGGGAAGGGACTGATTACCCCACATGAGTGAGATTTGGTCCTAAAGGCCTCAAACAATGACATCAAATAAAACAGCTGACATGAACAAAGATTTCACTGTTGTCTGTGACTCAGTGATAATCGGTATAAATGATAATGCATCCCCTGCTAATTAAAATGTAATTTTATTATGAAATACAATGTGATAAAAAAGAGAAAAAATGGGATACATTTCCTGATCATTTCAGTGTTTTTTGGTGGTTGCTTATAATTTGGAATTTTTCAAACTACTGAATCTCTAAATGTGAAGATTTACAAATGACAAATAAAGTGTGGATCCTCTGCAGTTATAGTTGCAATATCTGCTGATATAGGCATACTAGGTAGTCCAGGATCACCCCAATGCAGCAGTAACATTGTCAGAGTGCATGTGATTATTTTATTTTATGTTACTACTATGACACTATTATTTGAGCATTATTAACAACATTTGTTATGATCGCAAACTTATGTAGCGTTAAAATGTGTATGTGAATCTTTTAAGTTAGAACATGTAGGGTGTCCACTGAGGTTCTGTAGCAAGAAGAACAAGGAGAAGGTTGATATGTGGCTACTCCTATTTAAAACACTGATGCTCTATAGAGCAATAACTATAGGCCAAGGCTAGCCATCAGGCACAAATGTCCAGTGGCTTCTCCCACATACTTTTTTTGTGTGGATCCAGACCTTTAGTGAGTGGGCACCAGTTGGATACACATGACTGCATGCTGCAAAAGCGTAGGAGTGTTGTGTGCAACTGAGTGTATCTAGCAGGTGGCTGCAGGCTTGCAATTTATTGGCCTCTGGTATTTAAGTGCCAGGCCCAGTTTTCACCGACAGTCCTTGCCTGGACAGCATCATGTCCAATATGATTAGATAATGGGAGTGCTGTCTGTTGTCAAGCATACCCAAAAAGAAAACAGTCCCCTAAACACAAATTATCAGACCCAGAATGCTGGAGAGGAAAGAAACAGGACTGATATTTTTTCAAAATGAATACAATTAGGGTTAATTCTGTTTCTAGGGTGTCTGAGCACTAATCTCTTTGCTACAGACTATTATGGAGCTCTACAGTGAGAAAGCGGCATACAAATGAGTGAACACACTTTTCTCAGAAATAACTAGTAGTTCTTGTGCTGGGATAAATGTCCAAATTGAACAGTGAATATGGTTTATCTCCATCAATAGAAGTTTTTCTACATTTTTACAATGAAAATGGATCTGAAGTGACTGACATTACAGTTAATGAATAATAAAGAAGCATAAAAGAATCCCATGGTCATGTGGGTAGAGTTTGCTTCTGATTGTTACCTGTTCAACGCGGACTTGAGCATTGATGAGCTGATAAACCACAGAATCAGAAAGTCCAATATCTTTCAATAAAAACACAGTCAGGATTTCGTCATCTTTTAAGATATCTCTGATTCGTATTCCACGGCCTGGATGAATAAACAAAGGTCATCAGAAACATGATTATCTCTTTAGTTTGGAGAAGAGCCATTTTTCTGTCTTTATACATCAGTTCTGTTATGTCTATATAAGTGGAATATATTTTGTCCTGGTACAAATCATTAGTTTTAATTAAACTTTCATACATATAACTAAACAAAACTGTGAGTCTTTTCATGGCACAAGCATTTCTGTCTAGGACCTTATATGCATTATAATTGCTACAAAAAAAGAGATTACAAAATATATAGGGGCACCATTTGGACCAGACAGGCAGGTCTAACTCTCAGGTTCTAGGTGCCCTAGGTGCCCTAGGTATTAAACAGTGATTTAAACAGGGGTCTCAGTTTAACTACCTTCATTGGCGTCTCCGTTATACAGTAAGGCGGTACAAATGACTAGTGGATCCTCATGAACAGGTCAACTACAGGGTCACAAGACATTTGATCAATAAGATACCCTATATTGCCATGCAGACTTAAGAAAGAAAAAAAACTTCTTGGGAGAACCATTTGGAATGCTAAGAAGTCCAGCCCTGGTCACAACCAAAAACCAAGTGTGCTAGAGGTGAATTCTGAGTTGCTATTTTGGCTGCTTGTTAAAGTCTGTGACAGCACAGTTGTTATTACTATTGTCAGTGGACATCAGTCGTCTGGTATTTGTAATTCAATAGGGTCTTTTAAATTCCCACTTGACAATGACAGTGACAAATGAATAGAGATGTAACAGTGTAGCTTGAAGGAATACAGTGTATCAACGGAGGACATATCTCTGACTATGGTGTCAACACCTCACATAATCCTCACAATTTCAAGTATGTATCTACTCTACACAAACACCACACACTGTGACATAGTATTCCTGCCATTTCAAATAATTGGGACATTTATCACATTTTAAGAATCATTGTTCTGCCCTTTTCAATAAAATGCAAAGCAAATTCCATTTGCCTCTGATACATTGATTTTTAACATATTTGAATGGTATATCTTTGTATGCTGATATGTGTGTGTTTATATAAAAATAATCATAGAGATGGATTGTGGAACCCCATAACTACCAAACTACTAATGTAATAAAACAAAATGAGAGTTGCCTGAAACTTTTCCAGGGCTGGTCCGTAAGGTTTCCATAAAGGTAGACATTGTGTACAACTCCTTCCAGATTTGACTCAAATGATAGATTTCTGGTTTATCCAATAAAACTTCTTGGGCATCTCGATAAGCTCTTGCTAAGCTGAAAGGGCAAAGAACAAGTAAATCGTTACAAGGGGAAATAAAAACACGATGGGCTTTTCACTAAAATTCAAATTATTAGGAGAATTAACAAATGTAGTGGAGATAAAAATATGGAAGCTACAGTGAGGTACATGCAGATGGGCAAATCAAAATCAATCCTGACCTGGAACTCACAGCATGCATACTCATTACCTTGTAAAAAAAAAAAAAAGATACAAAAAGTTGATTTTAATGTTGAAGTTGTTGAAATTGTCATGCTGGTACAGTGTTTTCACTCTGCTGTTAGTTTTCAACTTGATATGGCTCCACTGTCAATCTGTTAAATTGAGCCTAGCTACATGGAAAAGCTGTTGAGATGGGTTTTGCTTTTAGTAAATAGAGTTGTTTTTCCTTAGTGCACAAAATACATCTTTTGACCCAAGTCAACTTGACCAATAGGGAATGGACCTATGTAGCATGTATGGTACTGTGTGTATAACAGCAGATTAAGATGGGCTGCTTAATACATGCTCAAAGATTCTAATATACCTGTAAATTTAGTTTCTACACTTGCGTAAGTTCCAGTGACTATAAATGTAATTATTCCACTAAAAGGAAGATTACCTGTTGATAAAATTCTTGCATTATGTGTGAAAAACGTACATGTAAGGTATTCTAAGGTCTCATTTCCTCCATGAACAAGCCCCTTCTTTGTGCTGCAGGGGTATCACAACTCACGATATATCTACGACTACTGTGTAGTAATTAAATACTTCCTAATTCCAATGATGCTCCTCAAAGATCAGTGAGATATTGACAAAGAAATTCTTGCATCTTAATTAAATAATATAGAGTTCAAGAAGAAAGGTTAATCTATGAGAAGCCTGACTTGATGAGCACTGAATACCAGTAAATTGTATTCTGGATGATAAAGGATATCTAGTGTCCATTGATGAGTATGTATCTTAAAAAATACTTTTGTCAATAAATCTGCACTTCTATTATGATCTATAGTACGCTAAGTTCAAGTTATCATAAATGAAGTATAAAATGTTCGCTAAGAAAGAGTTTTTGACTTCAAAATCCATTAGAAGACCTCTACATGGGTATGTCTCACTTTTGATGACTACCATATCACCTATTTGCTTATCGTATATGTCACTTTTCCTATATTGGACAGGCTGTGCTCACAATGAGCATTTTGTTTCATAATGACAAAACAGAAAAGGTATGTTATATGAGATACACTTAAGCCATAGCTTGCCATTTGTCCATGCAGTGTTGACAGTTGACCTCTATGTGACATTTTGAGTCTGTGTCCTGTCTGTTTGCGATGCCAGCACTGTGTAACGCCACCCTCATTTTTTCATTGTTATTGCAGTATGACTACAATTTTGTTTTGACTACATCTGAACCAGTATTTCATTGCAAAAGTCCAAACAAATATTTCAGTAATGTGTTTAGTTATGTTTACATTTTGTTCCACTTGTCCCTTTTTGTTTATTTTTTACACTCTACTTAAGATAGAACAATGCTGGTTCTTGAAAAAGAAAAAGGCTAAAGAGATCAGAATATGCTCATTAGATAAGAAATAAACAAAATAGGGTATTTTTTATCAAGAATTGTCGCTAACAGTGGGTCTGTTGATGATAATATAATTTTGGCATCAACCCCATGAAAAAAAAAATCTAAATCAAAAAACCTCTGGCCAGTTTCAAGCTAGAAGGTCAGACACTGCTTTGTAAGCGGTGGACTAAGATCGGTGGCTACCTACTCAAGAAGTTACTCTTACAAGTTATAGCATGGAAGGGAGATGAGGATGGGTGACCTATATTACTAGGACTGCTCTAATTTGCAGCTCCATCTGCTTTTATTCAATAGGCTATCTTATATTGCCAAATATGTATATATGTGATCTTTCAGACAAGCTGTATATTTCTTTCTAACCTGCTTTGGTTGGCTCTTTGCGCACCTGATTGAGTTCCCTCATTGGCCCATTAGTGTTGGAGTCAGAAGACCTAATTATATGTCAGTGAGGTGTATTCTGGCCACACAGAGAGCGAGTGACATGCACCACTCCCCAATTTATGAAATGAAGATACCAGGTTACCTCATTTTACACAGTTACTCATTTTAAGGCCCACCGTTGAAGTTTTATGATACAAGGTATATATATAGCTAGGGAAGCTGGTGTAAACTATGGTCGAAAGCATGGTTCAAAACTTTCCTGCTCAGTATTTTGGTCCTTGCATCCATATGAGTGCTGGGGAAAGGCACACCTTATATTTCTTTTCGTACCTGGTGAGTCAGATCATCTGTCGCTTAATAAGCCTCGTATGGGGTCCAGATTGACTCAATTCATATTGTGCCGCTAGCCGGCTTGCCAATCTATACAAAATGATGCGTTTGACATCACATTAAGATCAAGCACATTATTCATAGAAAGACAGGGAATTCTTCAAGTTTTTCTCTTATAATCCTGTTCATAAAAGGAACAGATGTGTCGAACTAATGTGAATCCACTCATACTCTCCTTTGCTTACACCTCAAGTTACCCATGCCAGGTAATAGCAACAACTTAGCCCCAGCAGAAGGGCTCTTAAGAAACAAACATATTATGCCCTATGTGCTATGTTTGGAAAGCATTGAAGTACCCAGTTGCTAATGGTCTAAAACCTTGAGGATAAACAATACGGCAAATTCCATTATATACTCTAAAAGTATGGACTTCTGTGTAACCATTGTAATATTGAATATGATGAGTGATGAGACTGCATCGATATGTGTGTTTCACTGTGAAAAGGCTAGTGTGGTTCATTAAGCAACCAAGGGAATCGTGCGATGGACAATATTTTAGAGCGATACAAAAAAAGAAGCACATGGGAGAAAGCATATACATTTCGACGCAGCTGTTAAAAATAACCAATAGGCACATACAATAAAGCAAGGAATCGGTGCACACCCAGCAAATACTATTTAAAAGCATCTAAGACATAACTATTGAGGATTCTGTCACTCTAAATGTTTTGATGAAATCCCTTCTTTAAATTAAATATGGATAGATAACGGGCACCATTAATCAAAAAGTATTCTTCCTGCACCAGATTTCAGAAGCAGTGATAAGATATATAAGTATGATCAGAAGCTAGACATGAAAAAATATGGTAAGGCTTTCTTTGGGCTTCTAATCAGTTCGCAAAAACATTTCTCCAGAAAGAGAACCCCAGAACAGTTAGTTACAGGCTCATTATTTTCTTAAAGAAAGTAGCCGAACGGCTCACCCAAGGATGAACTTGTGTCTTGACATGCTGACGTACAGCTAGTATTAAGAATTGTGAACATGAGTGATGTATTGAGGACGTACCAGGAGAATGTAAACCAGTTACCATCTAGGTTCATCCTTTAACACAGACATGAATACTTACATGGAATTGTTGTAGTTAGAGACCACTCCAGGGGCCTCTCCAGGTGTATGACTTCTAAAACAAGGATTGTTGGTATTACAAAAAATTCCCTGTAACCATGGCAACATTCCTGCAGAGGGCATCGCCTTGTTTGGGAAATGACCTGTTCAAACGGATCAGCACAAAAAAAAAAAAAAACATTAAAAAAAATTAAAAAAAGAATCAGGTTTGTTTTTAAAAGGGCACTTGTCAAAACATCAGGAGCCTACGTGCGGCATTCCTTTTAAGCTAAGTCTGCTTGTACAACTTTATTTTCCACTGGTCTGGATTTTATCTTCTTGAAGGTATGCATATCTTAAACTCATGCAGTTAAGGGGCACATCTTGACGTCCTATTCTTCCATAATGATTGCTGGAAACTTTCTTACTCATGATAAGGTAATACCATTTCAAACAAATATATTAAATCACTATCTCTTCACTCCTACGGGTTAATTGCTGCATTTCTTTGCATCAAACACAGTAAAGGGCCTCTGTATTTCATGGTGAATGGTTTTCACGAGACACCTCCCGGCACCAAAATAAATATGTATCTAAATGTTTAGACGTATTTTTCTCCGTTCATTTTAACATACTTAAAACATGAGTTTGTTACAGACTGTATTCCACTTCTCTATACACGTTCAACCATGTTGTTGAAAGATATACCAGCGGAGAAACAAATTATGACATTTTTAGTCCTTTTATTTGTGCTCATGGCATCAGGAACAGTTAGGAGAAATCACAGCAAATGAAAAGAGCTAACGTATAATAAAACATGAGTCAAACTGAGTTTAAAATAGAAAGGGGGTATTTCCATCTGGACAAGAGACTTCCGAGGCCCTGTACATATTTCTAATGAAGGAATAAAAGATAGCACCTTTGACTAAAGACTCCATCATTTCACAGACGAATACAGCTACATCGATTTTCTGTATTAATGTTTATCAATGTCTACAGACACACAAAGTTCTACACATATTCGTTTCCCTAAAAGATAAGTAGGAAATCCATAGAAAAAGTAGCTTTACGCTAAAATGTTATACATTGGTTTGTAATTATTTTTTATTTTAAAATCTCTATTGATATATGATAAAGTGGCTGGCTAAACAATACAGTTAAGATAATTTATAAAGATTATAATTACAAAGATAGAGTGTTAAATATGTTTAGCCTGTTACATAGCAGGCTTCCCTTCCCTAAAGTTACAATAAAGCCACTTATCTGTAGTTTCTGTTTGGAAACGTTTGCAAATATGTGTCAGGAAACTGCTGTTCAGCATTGTATGTAATGCATGTGGTCGGGTGTTCTCAAATAGAGAGTACATGGATACTTACATTCATGTTGGCCATACAATGGATTGGCATTCCTGAGCCACACCAGGACAAGGATCAATGATAACGGCCATAAAATTTCAACAACAATCCGGAGCTGATAAAAATAGAAAGGAAAATATTAAGTTAAATAGTAGTATGCATTGAATAATGCACTGATCTACATAATTGTCCAGCTAAAGGCCCACTGGGCTGAATGTGGCCTTCAAAACGTTTTGTAGATGCCTCATCAGTCATGAATTTAACAACACCCATCACCCTCCCTGAATCTAATAATGAATTAGTCACAGTTCCCCCCCAAAATGCATATTATTATGTGGAAGGGAAGACATGAGAACCACATGTACAAGGAAGCAAATCAGAGAACCAGCATTAGATTCATTGTTTGTTGCTTTAGACATACTTTTAAAATAAACATTGTATCTGAGGACATGACATATACCTTACATGCCCTGAAAGCAGGAACCTGAGGCTATTTTTAAGAAGCATTGTTTTCGCCAATGTCTGGGGACAGCTGCATTAAAAACAAACCAAGAATGCATTTTTCTGTGTACGGGTAATAGAGCATGTTATATACTAACCACTAAACCACTGAACTTGTGTTTAGGTGAAATGCATGCTAAATATATAAAAGAAAACCCATAAAGTAATTAATAGGATGGACATAGTCAGCGTGGAAAGGACATACATGCAAACGGGTGACATATATACATATTTTATACACATATAGAACAAATCGCCCTGGTGCAGTTTTTCATATAGTTAGAAGTTCTTATTTTAAAATTAATATTTCAAATAACACTATTTCCCTTCATGTGGGTTTTATATAGACCCATTCTACATTATTTCATACATCATAAATGAGCGGACAGGAGGAGTCAGTGGTCCCATGCACATCAGATCAATATCCAGAAGTTAGTGTAGACAACCTTTTCAGAGATCATGCATCTTCCTAAAACTCTACAGTATACACGCCTGAAAAAGACCAACAGCTTTAACTGGGGTCCTACCATTCTTGGAACCAAAGACATCTCCAGGTCCAAGTAGACCCCAGTATCTCCTGATAGATGGACAAGTTCTCAAAACCAGGAACCTGAACACATTCTGTACTATTAGGTATCTTTATTATGTATCTTTAATTGGATTGGCATGCTTATGGAAAATGTATGCTGTATGGATGAAAAATACCTAAAATAAATTACCCTTCTGTCCCTAGGTTGCTCAAGGTTTCTAATGGCTCAACATGAAATAATGTGGGAGGGCAGAAATATCAAATAAAACTGAAAAATACAATAATTATTTAGAAATTAAACAGTAATCTTACTAAATAGGATTATATTTTACAGAGAGATGTTGTGCTGCTGATGCTTACCATTGCTTATGAAATAGAAGATGTACAAGGTTTTGCTTTTTAAGGCTCATTTAACATTAAAGTTTTTGTAGCTAAGGGCTACAATCCACAGAAAATAACTATATGAAATATATTCATCTCCAGAGAGATAAATAAGAAGCCTTGAGGAAGATCAGTATGTGAGTATGAACTGTGAGTCATTTTTAACATCTTAGAGAAGACAACAGGTTGACTGTAACAAGAGAATACCTTTAAATATCAAGCAGTTGCGTCAATATAAGATAGCTTTAGTATTACTGGAAGGGAAAGTTAAGCAATCTCAACATTTCATAGCAACAGTTATGAAGATATAGATAAATATGTAACACCAACGCATAAGATGATAGCTATAGAACAGAGAATAACCCCTTAACACAAGAAGCCTTTAATTATTTTTTACTAATGTACATTCTTTTATCTGGACTGGCACCTGGGTAAAATGAACCAATGGAAAATGGGCTAGTAGTACATGGCATGATTGGGGGCAATAGTGGAAAGGTCTGGGGTGATTTTATCCCTTCTCTCCTCTTTGTTCCCTGTCAAGATTATTTTGAAGGCTTTTCATTTGAAGAACACTGGCCGCACAAGAGTGAGTCACTAATCCAGAGTATAAAACATGGGCACTGTGTGTGCATCCTAAATAGGGAAAAATGAGAGCCGTATAGTATATTCTATACATTTACTGCTGTTGTGAAATCATTGTGTGATGTACCTTAGCAAATGAAAGTATAATCATACAGTTAGTGGTTACAGCTAAACTAGTGTGACACAAAGGATGATGGTGTGGATCTTCAGCAATTGTTGGGATATACGGTAATTTCAATGTTCCTCCGCCAGACTAAGGTGTATGTGTGGTGTAGCTCAACAACATCTAACATTAATGTCAATCACACCAGCTGATTGCATGACTAAAGGCAGTGTCTGGACAAGGTACTGTTTGAAAGGTTGATAACAAACACTGTCACATAGCTGCAGAACTGACATGGCCCTAGTTAATCCTTAAATGTGGAATATCTACACATGACTAATTTACCTTTTGTCTTTTTCTTAATGTCCAGTTCTTCCAAAGCAGAAGTTTAACCTTAGCCTTGAATCTCATCCTTCTCCTGATAAGATGTCGCCAACCTGTGATACATAACATTACACTGTTAGATCTATAAATCAATTAAACTTTACATTTTACATTTCATAACTAATAACAAAATGCAAATGTTTGGGACCATCTTTTTGTACAGGGTTTGCATGTACTTTCATACTGTTTGCTTTTTGTGTTTATAATGTTAATGTGCTTTCACGACTCAGATACAATACAAGTTAAAAAAGAGCTTGGTTATGACACTAAAATCTCAAAACAAAACAGATCTTTTTTTAATACATTGAGCTTTAATTGTAATATTGTTGATCAAAGGACCACTCCTAACAAAGAAGCCTTAAACATTACTGTTTATTTTTTTTTCATATATACTGGGCTCCATGCAAGACCAGACTGAGCTGTCTTAAAGGTAGTTTGGAGGCACAATAGAGAAACCAGTCCATCGGCTGTTTGCCAGGTGCGCCCGACAGCCAGTCCTCACATCACCCCATGATTGTTCCGCATGGACTAGCTGCATATGAGCACAGGCACTAAGCACTGTAATTGAGGGATCATGTGTTGTTGGCTATATAGTCAAGTGGGGTCCCCCACAACAAGGGTTCCAGCAAAAACACCTTTATGCCCAGATGTATACCTAAAAGCAGGGATATGGATTCTAAGTGAATTAGACCCAGCAGAATTATTTCTGCAGAAGGTTAAACTATGTGCTTGCATGCACAGAATATACTGGATTTTTCAGTGTGGAATGACCTGGATGCAATCAAGTTATGGGAACTCATAGAAATTGTAGCCACTTATAGATGGTTTAAAATGACTCACTTTGTAAGCAGTTCTGAGCTTTTATCTCCAGATTAGGCTAACACTCTTGGTCTGTTTATATGTGGTTTATTTCAACACAATTTTGTTAATCCTTTTAGTGACTGAGCAGCTCTGGGCTACACAATAGAGATGATAAGACCACTTTTTCATAGAACCCTCTGGCACATAAAGAGCTGATTACGGAAGAAACAAGCATTGCAGGCCCCTCAGATTCTTATAAATTAATTTGTTTTTCAGCATTTCGTTATTGGTCCCACTATCCTCTGGACCCCATTGTAATGTTTTGTGAAATGCTGCTATCATATGCCTTTGTAATTTCAGTGTTTTCAGTTGGAAGACGTACCATGATGTGAAATTAGCAGCCACCAGCAACTGCCACAGTACATTGACTACTATGCAGGAGGGGACACTGGTTGCTTCAGTGTAGAAACTATGGAACAGCATGCCTCTACCAGGCTTGGTTGGTTTACATGTTCGTTAAATGGTGTAATATTAGGTTATGCGACTGATCTCCTTTAGGTTGAATTTTGCGCTCTAAATGTAGCATCAGTGACATTATTAATGATCAAATACGTTATGACAAGTTTTATTATTGTTAAGTTAATGATAACCTTCATGACTAATTTGTGGAGCGCCACAGTGGTTGACATAGTTGGCCACCATGGCCAATTTATCCAGCAAAATAACATTACTGAATCAATATTGGTGTTTGTGTTTATTTGAGGGAAGCGCTATAGACGGTCCCACAGTCAAGTCTATTTTTAGAAAACTCTTAAAATAGGGGGAAACCCACATTTTTTTTTCTTCTTGCTGTGGGTGACTTTAAGAGAAGCATAAAACAAGTTACAAACATTTTAACTTTAAATCAGAGAGCATAAGTGAAAGTGTACTAGAAATATAGACTTCTACAAAATTACATATTTGGTCAGGCGTACTATTTGGGCTGTAATGTAATACTTATCACAAAACCGTGAAGTGCTTTTGAAATAGGGAGGATTTATTTATATAAAGGGATGAGTATCTTAAAGCCTAGGAATGATATGCCTACCTTGGACTTTTTTGACAGGTCTCGTAAAGGAATGCTAGCATAAATTTGGAGGAGGCAGTTCTAAGGAATTAAGACTCTGCAGATTTTTTGATGACTTTAAATAAAAATAAAGGTCTTTGCCAAATACCAGGAGCTCCTTGCAACATCCAAGAATGTACAGACACATGGAGTGAGCATACTATACCATGTCAGCTCACACTGAGCTTTTAAGAACAGCAAAGGCTTCATCCCCAGACAAAAACATGTATGGGAGATCATCCAATGCAAGCAAAATTTGTACAAAACAGTCTTGTTTATACAGTGCAGTATAAATAATACCGTACATGCCAGGGAGCTAACTATATGTGGATACGCCAAAGCCCTCAAACAAGAGGGTGAATTAGATGCCCATCATCTATATGTTCCTTTAATGTGCTTCCAACACTCCCTTCTATACAGAAAACAATGATTAGTCGAAAATCAAGGTTGAAGAATAGACAGAACAGAGAGAACTTCCTTCATGACAGAAAGGCCAAGCCTCTCCAAATCCTCAGGATCTCCAGTCTTAACTCCCACGTTAATACCACCTGTCATTCTCTCCGTTCTACTTCATATCAACTCTTTATTTCTCCTGGCTATTCAGGTAATCCCTGCCTTACATTTCTACCCTCATTACACCCCAGTGCTCCCCTTTATCAACCTTTATATAATCTGCCCCATTTTCAGATTCCCTTATCTTGTCTCCCCAACCTCCATTATAGCCAATCTTTCACTCTTTTAGTTCCATACAATAAAGAAACCAACACAATATTTAAGCTTCAAAATCTATGTAACCAAACATTTGTCACATGACATTATTGCACAATGCATTATATATTAGACTTGAGAGGCAACATACAGTATACCAAGAAGTTTTTTATTTGCCATACAATTTATTTTATTTTTTTATATATATATATATATTTTTTAAATAAAGAGGAGCTGCTGCTGTTACATAAAAATAAAGAAGAGGATCTGCTGCTTTTGTCACCACAGAATGATGATGTCATGTCATTTGTTTTAAGATGAGAGAGGAATTCTATGTGAACTGTAAAACACCTGGTGGAGGGTATTATAAAAAACAGTAATCTTACTAAATAGGATTATATTTTACAGAGAGATGTTGTGCTGCTGATGCATCAATTCAGTACCGTGACCTACTTCTACACCAGTGGTTTAATTTCTTTTATAATAGGTTACATTCAGTAACTGGGGAGCAGAGATCATTTTTTTCTCTTCAACAGCGAGTAGACAAATTGTGCCATTAAAACTTTTACAGGAACCTCAAGTGGAGCTTAGCATTGTGGGAATTAACCGTTTGACACATTACACAAGTATTTACATGTAATAATTTGCGTTTTACTACACTTTAATCAAGGGGATTGGGTGCTTTTAATTTTATTGTGAATGTTGTTAGGAATATTAATGGGATAAAATAGGCAAATAGCCATTTATTGCTGTTTAGATTACATGGAAAATTGTAATACAATTTAACCAAAAAATTTTTTTATTTTGGTTAATTTTAGTTAATTCTTTCTGTATGAGAATATACCATATTACAATTGTGATAACAGGGTTTGGAACATACTGAACTTATTAATTCATAATAATGCAACCGCTTAATGTATGAAGACTGACAATTCTATATCCAAATATTCAGAGAACCTTTTTTTGATAGTTGCAGTAAAACTAGAAAAAGGGATTACTATGAATTAACCCAGTTATGTATGTAAGTATATGTGTATAATATATATATATATATATATATATATATATATATACTATTGACACCTCATTTTGATCATTGCATAAATGACAATATAAATTGTATAAATTATTTGCAGAAAATATTACAAAATATCCGTTTACTGGATGCCGTAGAAATCCATACACTTATATACTTATAGTGGCAAACTTTAAAAAAAAGTTTAAAGAACGATTTCTTACGATGAATTAACGTTACTACATGTTCCAATTCTAGCTTACAGATTTAAGAAATCATTATTAAAACAAAACAATCACCCCCCCAGTTATCTAATCAATCAATGTATTGTTTATCGGTTAAATCATATACAATTAGGTACCTATATAACCCTTTTGTTTTCAAAGAAAAACTGGAGAAATGTTGATGCAAATTGCTAAATTTGGAGCAATTACCGTATGCTACACTTTAGACACTGTATATGCTCTATAATGCAATGGGCTAGCAGTGGATGATTGCATGGTTGCTATGGTGACAGCCTCACTTTTCAAACTTTCCATCAAAATTGCTGTTTAAACATAACCCCTATTGTCACTTTACAGAGCCCATTACAACAAAGAACAATATCGTCTTATCTAAATATTTGATTTTAAAGGATATGCATTGAAATGGCGCAGTTATAAAGAACAATCTACCTCAATTGTGCTTTACAACAAGAGATGGTTTCATATATTAAGCTGTTCCTTTGCTGAGCCTTGAAAGACTCAGATGTTACCACATCCTCGTAACCACGTCCTGACATTCTGAGGCCTGAGAAAAACTTAAGCGAACTAAACCCTGGTGCTCCTCGCAGCCAGCAAATGAAATCTTAATTAACTTACCTTTTTCCTTAGGAAATTACAACCTAGCGGGGACATCCATTGATAAGGAAATGTCTGAGACAGGCATTTCTCAAAAGGAATGCATTTCCCTGAGGTAGTTTCTGCCACACACGGCTCAGTGCTAATCAGATTTCTGTAATCCTCTTCTCAAGATGGTGGAGTCGATGAACAAACTTAAACACGGTTTATGGGGAAACATGCGTGTTAAATACATAAGAGAGAACTCGGTGAAACGTTCTGTTTCCTAACGTAGTGTTAAACCAACTTTTCTTTTATTTGAAAGAATCTCGTGTAATCGGTACGTTGCGGAGTCTGACCTCTTGTCAAACGAACAGCTGTCAGGATCAATTAGGATGTTCAATTATGAAAGTCAATAGTCTGCAGAATGCTAAGCAGCAGACATCTTAAGAATTGTTGTGTCAATTAAGTGTTATGTGATAACTGGCGACTGGACAAGCGTACATTTCTTTTTTGTTGTTGTTTTTTGATATATTTCTATAGGCAACGCATTTTGTTCCTGGAATTTGAAAATTAATGTGTATATGGTCCATATAGATTTTCTATAACACACAAGGTAATTCATGTTATAGTTAGTATATAATTTAACCATTTAGAGAACACAAAATATTGCTTCTGGACAAAAAATGGGACATCTACAATTATTCTCAAGTGCCGCTAAATGGCTTGGTGGGGTCCATTACACTATGCTATTGTTAAAATGTAATACTTATTCCCCCCCACGTGTCCCTCTAAGGGAGCAAATCCCTCTGTCTCTCTTTTCTAGATTATTTTTCTGAGCATGAGTATAACACATCATGCTAAAGGCCCAACAAATCACAATAAAATATATAAAACCAATAGGTGTTTTTCTAAAAGAGATTGTTTTTTAGTTAAAAATGCCTTAACAGGTCACACTGTTGCTTTCATTAAATCCTCAGACTTTTGTACAGCTCTACCTGTACCCGCTGCAAAAGTACCTTTGGCCATTTGACATTTTGGGTGGTATGATCCATTACTGGATGGTTCATTTTACCTCCAGGAGTATATTATATTTATGATCCTTGACATGGTTGCTATGTGACAAGGGATAGATCCTATTAGTTTGTACCCCATACCCCGATAAGGTCGGATGGATACTTTCCGTTGGATACTTGCATCCGTACATCTTCTACATACAGAAAAGGTGACTGGTGTAGAACTGTAACAGCAGGCAGCCTTACCGACTACTAGCTGCAGCTGCCTTGCTGTTACTTGGTCACTGGTTGTTGGAAACCAGCTCCATAAACAGACGCATGCGTGATGCCACATCCAAGATGACCCTCCTGGAGTTTTTGTCACATAGGACATTTGAACCGAGAAGGTTTCCCCCAGCTGCGAGCAATCTACACGGGCTTCAACCTTTCTACTGGCATTCACTGTATGTGTTAAACGAGTGACAACTGTAATTTTGGTCCATAACATTAAATGGGTGGCTGGTCCAACTCATGTATTCTTCAAAGACTGAGTAAAGTCATCACCAGAGCACTCTGATTATAGTCAACACAAAATCAAAGCTTTTTATGTAACAGCAAGTACCGCGTATTACCTGGTGCCCCTCTGTCTACCTTTTTATGTACCTCTTTCTTTCAGGTCCCATTTTTTTTACAGTCTTAACAACTGTTTCCTAACTCACGTAGAGTAAGAATTTAACATTTAGCATATTTTATTGTCCATGACAAATATAATCAAATCATTTTCACAGCCTTTTAAAAGCCATATATGTATATATATACACATACATACATATATACACACCTATATACATGAGTGAACCAGATCTACTGACCTGTTTGTACAAGTCAATTCTGTCACCGTGAAAAAAAGTTCTATTTAGAAATTCGTTACACTGATAATGTGGTTGTTGGAGCCCCTAAGTATAGTTGGTACAATGAAACGATTGACATGGGCACCTGTCTATATGGTTATGCGACAGAAGCAATACATTTGTATTCGGCTAACTAGTGAGGTTTCACTTATAACTTGGAATGAGCCTTTTAAAATAAAAAAATCACCCTGAGGCTAGGTTTC
Organism: Spea hammondii; assembly: GCA_029215755.1. Taxonomy (NCBI): domain Eukaryota; kingdom Metazoa; phylum Chordata; class Amphibia; order Anura; family Pelobatidae; genus Spea; species Spea hammondii. The sequence goes on from JARDYJ010000007.1 coordinate 39,983,336, forward strand.
CACTTGTAAAAGTAAAACGCCAATTCAGCCACACTGCGTTTTTTTTGTGAAAAAACGCTGCGGCCAGATGTTAGCTGTTCTTCAATAGGAAATCGCAGAATGCCATATCCACTTGGCGTTTTTCTGTTTGGCGTTTTTTCAGTCCTCTTTGGCGTTTTTCTGCTTTTTTGGGCTCTGTGGCAGTTTTTCAGAATCGCAGCATGTTGACACTCTGGCGTTTTTTGCAAGGAAATCTTGGCATTTTTCTCCAATAGAAGTCTATGGGAGAGAAAAAACGCCATGAAAAAGCCATGTGGGTTTTTTGCCTTGGCGTTTTTTATGGCGTTTTTTTCCACAGTTACAATGCAGAGGATGGACCCAGTATCTGTGTGTCCTACGAGAAATAGGCTGGAAACAAACAGTTTCACACAAAACAAAGTTCATATTGAATTTTACACCATTTGGAACAAACCTGCCATTACAAACAAACATACCCGACTGGATCCTGTGTGCCCAAAGCAACAGCAAGCAATTTGCACCATCATTTGGGGCCAATCTTCCTAGAGGAGCAGACATTCGGAATAAAGCATGCCTTACAAACCACAGAAAAGAGACAAAAGGATCCGCCGGGGAGTGTTTAAGTAGAGCTCTACCAAGGAAATGACATCAGGAGGGGGCAGATACTTGCCATTTATCCTAATCCCTTTTAGCTGGGTGACAATTCTAACGTGTAAAGGCTGGAAAAACTGTCTAAGGTCAAAAAAGCTATTTCCACAGAAAGGCTAAAACGCCAGAAAAAACGCCAAAACGCAGGTAAATGCAGTGGCAGTTTTCTTGGCATTTTTCCTGGCGTTTTTCATCAAGAAAAAAACCGCAGGACAAAAACCCAAGTGGAAACCTAGCCTTACACCTGTATACTGCCTCAAACGCTAAATGAACTTTTCTCTCTACCTCATATTCTAAGCAATGAGAAATTCCAAGCAAATGTTTGTGCCAAGACCCTTAGGTCGGTCTTTCCAGAGATAATATTCAACTCCTTTCCAAAGGGGAAATGCCATTTGAGGGACACGGAATATCTACAAGGCCCTTCTGGCAGGTGTGCTTTGGGCAGACGATCTTGCAGATACTTTTAGGTTCGCCCTGCGTAATGAAAGATAAGATGACAAAAAGAAAATCGCCAACAAAGCAGGATAATTCCTTCTTAATACTCACACAGGTTGACCCTTTATAATGTATAAGCAAGCAAAAATGTCTCAACACAATTCAGTTTATTCAGGGGTCCTTGCATCAGAACAAGATGCAAATGCAGGTGAATAGTCCGCTCCTATTACAAATAGCAACGGAGGGACTGAGAATGGGATGATAGGGCAGATTTTGCGTATAAAATGGTACTTGAGTGAACAGGATGCTCTTGCATCTCTAAAAACTGGAACTTTCCATGTTCGCTCTCGCAAGGCTACCCCCCCCCCCATTCAGCTCTACCAATTGGCCGGTTTAATCACATATATTGCGATTTTACTGCTGTCATGTTATGAGAGAGATCCATAAGATTTTAGACTTTCCCCAATGGCGACAGCCTATATGTGGCATTTTGCATTTTCTCTTTTCTCGGTTGACCTAATCTTGTATATTTGTAATTTTTAGTTCATAAACAAATAGTGCAATATAGGAAAACAAAATAAGCACCCTCAGTTAAAAATATTTTATTTTTGGTTCATGACTTAAAACAAAAGCCCTCACTAATGTCATAAAATACTTTATATTTTAATATGAAAAAAAACACATTGCAATATACAATTGTGCACATAACGCTTTTCATTCCAGGTTGATATAATGCATATATGAAACTGATAACTCAAGCATTAAACTTAGCCAAGGATGAATAATCTACATTTTAATAAGTTAAAGAAACCAAGATTATACATAAACAGTGAACTCTGAAATCTGTTAAAAAGTTAATAAATTTGTACGTAAGAAAATTCATACAAAAGGGCAACACTGAGGGGACAAAAATAATTTGGTTATAAATTCACCTTAACCCCATTTTAATTTTTTTTATAAAAAATGTTTTCTTTTATTTAGATACATCTGAAAAAGTATATTTGGAGTATATAACTATTTACATGAATTTAAAAGAATTTGTTAACAATGGATATAGCAACATGTATCCGTATCGATGTGGCTGAACACATACCGAATTAATGAGGTCTGGTTAATAAAAGTCATCTGGCGGCTGATGAATTGCTAAAGCCCGCTGTCAGTTTTCTAGGGCTTGTAGTGCTCTAAACGCTGGCCAGTGTACCAAAAATGATATATACAAATAAATCATATTTAACCCTTTCATCACTGGATGTTTCAAAGCTTTGCTCACACTTCTGGCATGAAATTTAATTTATATTTTCTAAATCTTAATTAAGTGCATCATCTCTGTAAAAAAAAAAAAAACATTAAAGTGACAACACATAAAAATGGCAATAGATGAAAACAGGTATAAAATATAGTTATGATACACAAAATATGCAGTAGAGGCTTTAGCATCATCAACATAAAAGCAATGTATTAATTGCACCGGTAACATGCATTCATTCAGCAAAGTCTAAATGCTATGCTGTGGTCTTAAGAAATTAACATTTACACTCCAAAAAGCATTTGTTCCATTGTCCCGTACATGAATACTGTTTATTATAAATAAGCATTTTTTAATATATCATATGTCACTAAGTGCACCTTATAAACTGCTTCTATTTAGAAGAATGCATACACAGGAATTTAAAAACAGAACTGAAATTTCAAAACATTTCTTTTTTTTTTTCAGTTAAAATGTTTACATAAGAGGAATTCCAGAATGGCACATAAAATATGTCTCCCCCCCCCCCCCCCCGGCCGGCCAAGGGGTCTTTTCCAGTGACTCAGCCAGACACCGTGGAGGTATCCCATCTCTACACAAAGTGGGCCTCTCTGTGCTCGAGTTCCTGCATGCGCTTTGGCCTGAGTCTCTGATATGTTGGCTTTATATCTGTTGGCTGGGGTTCCTCAGAAAAAGGTTTTGTTTGATTTTTGTTTTGTCCATTGACATCTGAAACCAGATCAGCGTTTGTAACTAAGTTCACATTGTTATTGTTAACTTGACTGTAAGCTTTATTCGTGGTAACAGATACCATGTTGCTCTGGGCAGTCTCTTCATTTGGCTTCGTCTTATACGATGGAGGTTTGTAAAAAGTTCCTGGCGGGGGCTGCAAAGTTCTGGGTGCCCTTAAAACGGCAAGTGGATTGGAGTCTGCGGAAATCCCATCACTTGCTGTCACACTGGATTTCACATTGCTTGAAGAAGGTATTTTTTGGAGTGTGGCATTTGCAGATGTATTATTTGGTGAGATGGTCGAACCTGCTCCTTCATGTGCTCTGATCTCCTGCGGCACATTGGTAATGATCATCGCAGTCCTTGGGGTAATGTCATATTGCTTGTACTGCTTATCCCATGCTTTACGATTACCCTGGGACTCGTAACAAGAGAGTCTGTGACATGAATTTACAGAGAAAGTTTTAGTCTCGGAAACTTCTTCAATGGTGGGATTTTTGCAGAGTTTGTCTGAAACGGCAACACCCACATTTCTGGAATTTTTCTCATTGAGTAGAGAGGGAGGAAGAAGTCTATCCACAGGTAAACTCACAGGGCGGACACCTGACTTGACCCTGGGAGCTCTTAACTGAACTTTGGTTATTTGCCGATAGGATTTTACAGGTACAGAAGTGTTTGTTTTAGAAAGGTCTTCTGTGCTCCTTTTAGTGTTTTCAACTTCATTCTCTGCAATTGTATCCATAGCACAATCTAAACGAAAGATACAAGAGACAGTTAGTCCGGTTACTAGTGTAAGCACCTGTCAAACTATTATAAGGCAATCTGCTCTAGGCTAAAGGTCAATTAAAACACTATAGAAACAGAATTTGATAGCCGATGAAAGCCATTCGGTCCATCTTGTCTGCTGGTTTTCCAGATGTATTTGATCAGTACTTGGTCTCATCCTAAATTCAGGATAGGTTTGTGCCTATTGCATGCATGTTGAATTCCCATACTGTGTTGACCACCCTCTCAGTAGCACTTACAGGTGTAATGCAAGAAAACAAAAAATAATTTTACAAAACAAGGAGTGGAAATAAAGTTCTTCGTCGGTTAGGTTTGTAATTCTAAATTCACAGCCCTCCTACATGCATCAACTTATTGTATTCCAATAACAGTGACACTTGCTATTGTTTTCAAGTGCCGTCTTTACATGGATGAGATGCCGAAGGAAGACAGATTCTCTTTAGTAAGCTAAAGTTAATGTAAAATGCCAATATAAAATATTGTAAATACTTTCTCTTATTGGAGAATCCTAAAGCTAGATTAATTATGAAACAATGCAGTTTATTAAGTCCTAAACTACTACTACTACGAAAATTCACTACTTTGAAAACAATTTTGGTTTAACATAATCGTTAAGTGCTGTTTATAACCGTGTAAAAGTATATTTTTTGTTTCATTACAGCAGATCATTGAAGATATGATTATTGGTATAGCCTGTCCGGCATACAGGGATACTTAAAGAAAATGTCTTCTCCTTTAAAGAATTAAAAAACATTGGGGTTATATATAAAAAGAGATTTTAGGTCAATGTTTAAAAAGCAGTCTTATTACCAGAGTAAACAATGGAATGTCTTGTTAGATGGACAATTTCATTGGTTACTGCGGTGCTAAGACTTCTCTAACTCTACATAATCATGCAGAATGATTATACATAGCCCCTCATGTCTCCTCCAGATCTTAACACAGCATTCTAACCTCTTTTTCTTACACTAAGTACTGATGTAAACTATCTTTATTAGACTTTGTGGTTATGAGAAAAGGATATGGGCTCACCTGGATCATCATAAGAAGAACCCTGTAACATGGACACCGGGCTCGCTGTCTCGGATGAAGACTCTTGTAAATGGTCTTCAAACGGGCTTGTACTATGCTCTGTAATATGGATTTTGAGATGTTATGCTTTAAAAGAGAGCTGATATGTAACCACATTTGCTGTTCTCCTTTGAAGGAAACATACACACACACACACATATCTATATATATATCTATATATATATATAAATAAATATTCCTAGTTAAAGACACAGTGCATTGTCTTATATACAATACTTGCCATTTTCTTCCAAAATGTCTGTGGTTATATTTTTCCTCTCTTCTGTTCCGCTGAACAGTAAAGATGTTTCATCCAGTGAGCTTGCTCGCTTGGAGATGGCAACACTCTATAAATAGACAGATACAGGCATGTAAACAACATTTTAGCACAATCAATAACATATGTGGCTCTTTGGAAATGTAGTCTTACTTCATTCCCAACTGGCAGTGACTGTGACTTCCTAATTTGTTGCGGTTCTCGCTCTTCTGATAAAAGAGCGTTCTCAGAAGAGATTTCATCAGTGCTAAACATGTCCGGACAGACATCAAAGATCTTATCATAGAACGTTATGAGGAGTTCCACCATTCGAGCCTGATACGGGTAATCCACTAGAGAGGACAAGGAAATAGTTGCATCCGTCTGTCTTGGTCTAATCAAGGTTGGTCCAAATATTATTCCAAGGTTGCTTGCTGACATTTTGTTTTCTTCCACTTCATCTGTGACTCTGCAATGATCCAAAATAGTAACAGTTATTCTTGGGGTTTTTGAGACTCCACAGACATTTCAGATGTTAGGAAGAGGGCTAATAAAGCGGTTATAATGAAGCACTTTCAGTATGTCACATCTACAGACCACTAGGTTTAAGGAGCATTTGTTTAGGAATATTGGTAGTTTACCTGTGAAGATGTCCTATTAAATACTGCAGTGTTTTATAGTTGGGCAAAGGAAGCTGTCTCAGTAGGTCTCTTATTTTAAGAACGACTCTGTTCAGCTCGACACCTGATGGTTGTCTCTTTAAGGACGGACTACTAGCTTTTGCATCAACTTCCTCGCTGACACGTTGACTTTCTTTCGCCAACCCAATCAATTCATTGTAGAGTCGAAACAAAATCAAGGGCTCAGGAAGCTGGTGAGAGACAGGACAGACATGTTACCTCTGTCGACTTTTTAGAGAGATTAAAAAAAAAAAAAGCAATGTACAAGTATTGGCATGTCAAACCACAATGATAGGACAAATAGCAAATCCTAGTGAAGATAAAGTGAATTAGTCTTCTTATAATATTATATCGATAACTTGTTAAGCAAATAAGGCCTGGACCCCACTCTGATGAAAGTCTGCCCTCAAGCTACACACGAAGAAAAGGAATATCACCATGCCATTACATACATTATAAATTCCTGGTATTGTTTGTTGCTGCCCTCATTTGCTGCTTGAATATTATTATATTAAAAAGTGTGGCTGATCATTAACCTATTAATAACTTAGATAATGATCTCAGATACTGCCTGAAAGAAACTTTTTCCTGCAAAGTGTATTACTGTGTATGGACTTAAAGCAGCAGGAACATACATTGAAAAAAAAATATATGTGTATATATGCATGCCCAACACTGCCCAATACACACTCGATCTGCCGCTACAGTAGCAGATTGGGTGCTTTAGTTTGTGGAACCGGCTGTATATGCCAGGCCACACACCAAGGAAACATCAAAATGTAATATGCAGTTGTGCTTATCAAGCTGTCAGGGCTTCTTTATTATCTCCAGTCTGGCCCTGCATGTGTATAAATAATTGCAGGTAGCTACTCTTGCTACAATGAGTCTATTCAACAAGAAAAACAGCACACATGCTGCATAGTATGACTTAAAAAAGGTGTGGGGGATAGGATACCTAATGAAGGGCTGAACATAAGGGGTTATGAAAAGACAGTAAGAAGCACCCTAAGCATCATCTGTGGTTCATCCATAAAACAGAGATATAAAGACATGTCTTAGTTTATAAAAGCACCATAATGTCAAGACAAATCCCAGTTCATTTACATACCTGACGCAGGTATAGTTTGAGGACATTGCTTATGTCATGTGCATAGAGGTCTGACAGCTCCACCAAGTCTTTTCCATTTTCAAAAGCTTGGCACAGTTTTTCAACTCTAGACTTTGCTCCATTTACTCTATAGATGCCCTTAAAATAAAATAAAATAAAAAACATAACTGGAGAATATTGCCTTAATTCTTAAAAAACAAATATATGTATGTTATGTTCATTCACATGCACAGATAAGCAATGTAACATGCCACTTCTATAAAATGCAATTGATGGAGAACAGCAATGATTCTAATATTTTGCACATTTTATATATATATATATATATATATATATATATATATATTATTTTTTTTTTTTTTTTTTTTTACTGTTCATGAGTTTTTAACATTAGTGTCAAAAATAAGAAATAAACCAATCTTTGCACGCATTAGTTTATTATTATATTAAAAACAAAAAAAGGGATTTGGGACACACCTACCTTTATGGTTAGCGCCCTGCTTTCTATTTCAGATGTACACTTCTTGATGATAAATGGAATGCCATCAGGGGTGTTCTTAGCAGCCTGAGTGAATTCCACTCCAAACAGATGAAGTCTTCCATGAAGCTTTTTGTGTCCACATTGAATGGCTAGTGTTTCTAGACACTTTTTGTGGCAAGCGAGAGAACACTGCAATAAAGAAACTCAGTGAATGAAAAGTTGTTTCTCTGAGCCATGCCTAATACTAACAATTGTGTGATCATTGACTTAAAAGATGGACTGAATGTAACTCAAGGGTGTAAATGTTTGACATTTAGTAGAAGGCATTTTCAGCTGGTAATGTTAAATATAAAGAATGTTCTCATCTCTTACCTCCTCACACTCTGCTCCATGAAACACAACCAAACTATCACACTCTCTGCATTTGGATGGGGCCCTTAATTTCCGGAGTTTGTGTGTTTGAGCCGCTTTGGACATGATGGTATTTCTGAAGGGCCCAGGGGAACTGGCTATCTCTGAAACAAGGTCATTTAAACCTGTAACAAACAAACCAACATTTCAAATGGCCTAACATCCTTAAAAAATCAAACAGAGACAAAACCAAGAGTGGCATTTGTTACTGTAAGGGTAGGCAATATGGATTTTCATATTTTAAATTACTTGAAGAATGACTGTATATTTGACAGGAAAGCAATGTTTAAATTACCATTATCTGATGGGGACGGAGGTTCCCTTTCATCTAGATCATCTGCTGATGACATAGTGCCTGTCGATGGGGTCCTGGGAAGACGCCTCTTAAAGTCACCTAAAACAATCTCAGTATTACTACAAAAATGCAAACAAAGACCCTTTTTATATATTCCTCTGATAGACAATAGGAAAAGCTTCACACCTAAGTAAGTTGTACCTGGGCTTGCAGATGGAGAATCCATGGAACGTGACTCACTACTGCCCCCGGCACTTTCCGAATCACTGCACATGCCTCCACTCTGATTCCCTACAGACCATGATCTAAACGGGGGAGGACCTCTTATGGCTATAAAAATAAAATGGAACATATAGATTGGTAAATGATTTGGACTAAATTACATTTATCAGACCTTTTGACCGAAGGACACCAATCTATTGAGTCTTTGGGTAAAATACCTTGAATATCTGTGCTACTGCTTGACCTCTTCTGCCCTATCTTGTTTGAACGGCCATAGAAAGGGCTGCCAATGTCTTCAGAAGGCTGCATGTTGAAGTCTGTCGATCCTTGACACAGGTTTCCATCTCCTTGTTCTTTGGCCCTTAATAAAGGAAAAACGTGTCAAACGTCATCTATTAGTTTCAAGCAATGTATTTATTACATAACCTGATAAATTGATGGGAAATCTATTGAAGAAAATGTCACTTGTTGGACTTTACAGTAGGCATATAACACGTTTTATAAATCGTGGTCTCCAAACATACCAACAACTAATACTTATTATTTATTTTATTTTAAATACCGTAATTTCCTTTCCGTTGAAGCAGGCTAATCAATTACAGTGAAATTTTTTTTTCTTCTTCAGACAGGGTCCATGTGAAATGTGTACATCGCTGATATTTCTCAATGCTCATAGCCGCTCCGACAAATTTGTCCTGTGGTATAGGGTAGGTTTTACGGGCAATGGAGTAATTGACTTACCCTCCAATCTGAGTACTTGATGCTTCAGAAGATCCTGCCTCCATGTGACTATTATCTTTGGGTAAGCGCTTTACAAATTCCGAGTACTGGTGCCCCGGTTCATAAAGCTTAGCGTTCTCACAGAGAGTCTGGCAATTCACCGGGACAGACACAACTTGGGCATGTTGCAACTGGAACAGGTTGACAGTGGCCTGTAGGCACAAACAGACATCCATTTAGAACAACACTAACTCCTGCATGTTTCAACTTTAATTAGAACACAGATATGTGTAATATTTGATATATTCCAAGCATTTACGACCACCATATTTATATGAACAGAACATGGACTGTCCCATTAGATGCCAAAGATGTTGATCCTAATGAGGCAGCTTAACCATACAAAATCCAGGAGGCCATGCCATGAACTAGACTTGAAGGTCTTCAAGGCTGTGTAATTTTTTTTAAGCATTTTCTAAGGATCTCACAATGAAACAAACACAGCTGTCACCCATGGCAGTCTAGTCAATCCTGACGAGTAACACTACAAGCTCTAGGGAAGGCTGCCTGCGTGGGAATGAATGGCGTCGGCATTATTTAAAATCCAACCTGTGTTCTACTAAGGACTAGACTTTGGAGTACTTGCATTCTGGATGAAACACACTTAAGGATTAACAGTCAACCAAGTAATAATAGATTCATTCAGTCAGATAATTAACTTATTACAATTTGAGGACACTGGTTCAGCAGTCATAGCTCAGGAGCACACAAGTAATGTTTGTTGTAGAAACTCTCCAGCAGTGAAGGACTTCCTTGTACAATGCAGGGCGATACTGCAAGTAAACTTAAATCATCGGAAGGGTTTCAAAAGGAAATTGCGGTCTTTCAGCTCAACAACACAGGGGGTAGGAAAGACGATAGATCAATTTAATATAATCTAAAAGTACATTTAAAATGTTTGGTTTACCTTCTAAAACATTTGCATAACCATCATAATCTAAGGATATCCTGCCTGCTAGTTATACTGTTGCTTAAACATCAAACCAAAATAACTTGGCAAAGCTCCACTTGAGGTGCATTCACCAAGGTACAAATTAAAAGTTAAAAAAAGTGATATTTGTGTTACAGGATCAAAACACAGTTTTCATCTTAAAAGAAAAAAAATAAACTTTTCTTTGGACAACATACAGCTAAATAGACCCCTTCTATTGAGGGGCTGCATAATTGCTATGGACTGCATTATTCTTAGGGTGTGATACTGTGGTGGCCCCTGAAAAATGGGACATCACCCTGCTCCACACCTGAGACTACGCAGAACAAACATTACGACTTAACTTTGAATCAAAGGCATAGTGTCCTGGTTATGTCACCAAAATCGGTTAAGAAGACTACGGCTGTAGACAATGAAGTAACGAGACAAGCCTATCCCTTGCAGGTATCCTTAAAAATCCTTGCAAGTATCCTTAAAAATCAGCTATTATTGTTCAAATGCTAGAATGCTTGTGTGTTAAGCTTACAGTTAAATAGTATGAGCATTCTTGCACATAAGCTGTCAGTCTATATATGTGTATACAAGCGAAAAAAATAATTTCATCTCTTTTTTAATGTATTTAATTTTTAAAATTACAATTGACAATTTTCTTATACCAATGTCATCAGCACCATATCCATTTTTTTGTTAATCAGCTTGTTGACTTCAATCAAAATGAATGTATCCAGAGAATAAAGAACACAAGACTCACAGCTTTTAGGGTAAGGTCACACTGGAAAACTAGTTCTCGAATCTGTGTTAACATTTCACTCTTGAAGCTCTCCATATCGCTCCTTTTCTCTTCAACGTCTGCTACACATGCTTTATAATGTTCTTTTGCCTCTTCAGCCTGGCAGATACAAAGAAAAACAAAAAAGAAACCATATAATATGAAAAAAACGTCAAACCAGCCACACACACACACCAAAACAAGTTATGGGAAATATTTTCTTTGTTGTACAGTCACTTTAACCCATCTTCATCAAAGGACCGCCGAGCAATGAACAAAACTACTGGCATACAATACAACACACTATTAAAACTCAAGATTGCATACCAAACATAGCACCATATCTAATCCAAACCAAACCATTTCAAACCCATATTTCAAATGCCACATAAATCTGCTACCACCATTATCATCTCCAAAGAAGCTTCTCTATCTCTTACTAAATCTGACAGCTTTTCCCCCTAAACCGTTCTCCACCTAAAGTTCTTGTAGTTTTATCTGTTAGCCCAGTCTTACTGATTCTTATCCTTTGTGGCCATAAAGTGTACTCGAGGTACAAGGTGATGATCAAACCAACCAATAGCTCACGGTGTTGCTTGATTATTCAGGGAAGATATGTGCTTCTGCACATATTAAAATGTTTGATGTTTTCATTAGGATGTGAAAGTTCCATCCGCCCCAAAGGACCAATGTTTTATCTATGTTTGGCATTGTGTCCACCTAATTTATGAAATTCTCAAAAATCAATGAAATAGTTATCAGATGCACAAGGTAAGAAAAACACTTAATGAAAAACATATTATTTACTTCTTATTAACAAGAATACCCCTTGTAAGCCACGTATCATTCTCCATGGACACAATGGTCACTGACCTTTTGTAACGCTTCCTCCTCTAGACGTCTCCTCTTTTCTACCTGCTTGCTGCCATCTTTCAGGAGGCCTCCACTCATACTAAGCTGTTCCTCCTCTGCACGGATTGTGCTGCACTTGGCTTTTTCATGCTCGTCTTGCCTTTGGATGTTCAATAACTTTGCTTTCCGTAACGCAGCCTCCAACTCTTGCTACAAAACAGAACATTTCAATGTACTAAACGGAAAAATCATTGTATTTGTATAGCCCTGAAACATCTCAAGTCACTTCCTGGATAAACAGAGCTGTATTGTCAACAATCAGCTTATGAAATTTGGAGCTGTGCAGGTGAGCTCATCTTGTAGGTTTAAACTGATAACCAATTGTAAGAGAACTTGAGAGACTAAATAATAGCAAGCAAAAATGTAGTATAATGCACAGAATCTGATGCATGCTCATTGAACTGTATTTAGAAATAATTGTTCATGGATAATGCGATAAGAAAAAATTAAGTGTCATATATTATATATATATATATATATATATATATATATAATAGGTTCAAACCTACCATTTTCTTCTGTTCTCTCTGCCAAAGCTCTTTCAATTCTTTCCTTTGCCGGTCAAGCTCTGATCTCCTTGCCTGAAGGGGCTGAAAATGTTTCAGTAATGCAAGTTAGTTGCAGAGAATGTAAAAATCACAAAAAAACGGCAGCAGAATTTTTATAAGGCTATAACTGTAAACACATTGCAAATATCTGGTAGATTACATGATGCCAAAAAAAAGGAAAAGGAAGAAATGGAGAGAAAGGAAAAAATACAAGATGTTTTTGGCTTGTCTAAAACAAAATGCAATTGGTGAGTGCAGCTGAATAGTATCTGTCATGTGATCTCATGGCCACAATAGATATGAAGCCTTGAAACTAGTGTAGATGACTAATAAGGCCTTGCTTATACAATGCCGGTGCTGCTGGAGGCTGGCGTGGATGTGGGGACATCCACTGCACGCGTGACCTGTGCAATTACCATTCAGGCAACTTGAGAACAGTATTTTTGCTGCTGAGTTTTTGCCAGGGAAGGGGCTACAAAGCCAGCAATAAAAAACAAACAATGCATGGCCACAACGAGGTCATACATAGTAACCGAAGTTGGCCTGAAAGGGAGGACCGGGGGTTCCTCAGTATACAGGACAGGGTATCTAACGCCCCAAGACACAGAGTGCATATAATCTGGTAGGAACAAGTAGGACTGAGTGGCATCTCTGATTGTAAGGAAAGTACTCATATTAGGTACTTCACTGACTACCTGGCTAAATGACACAGAAGCTAAGATTGTTCTGCTTGCAAGTGCCATCCTTTCCTTATCCACGTTTTGTTGCGTTAGGAGAACCGGTCATTCTTCTTACCTGAATGAATTTGTTGCTCTGAAGAGCAGCTATCGTTTGAAGACAAACTTGGCTGCATTCAATGTCATTTTGGAAAGCTGCTGTGAAGATTGAGTGGAATGGCATAAAGTCCTAGGATGCAACACAAAGACCCCAATGATGAATTACTGAAAAGTGGAAACACCAGCCGAGCATTCACGACCAGCCAATACTATAACAGTACAATAATTAGCATACTTAAATAATTGTGCTCTGGTACAAAGTATTATATTATAATGAGGGAGGGGTACAATAATATTGCAAAATTGACTCATTTTTTATGACCTTGTTTTCCCTTTTCCAATGTGAAATCTTACCTGGGGACCAATTATTGATTTTGCAGTCTCTGCCATTTTCACAAGGTTCCTGGCAGCTTCTGCTTCTAAGGGTTAAAGTAAAATACAATATATTCAAATAAAAGGCCTTTAATTCAACGGAAGAAGGAAACCAATCCAGCTGAACGGTTACAGTCACTGAAACGGCTCGTAATTTAGAAATCACATTACTGACAGTCTGAAGCACATGCTCAGAACAAGATTTAATTCCAAAGCTTATTAGAGGCCAAAAGAAGCCACTCACCCACACTAAGCCTTTTCTCTACCCAGGCCAGTATATCCTTGGCATATTTTGACCAAGCTTTGGCATACGATAAAGCAGATTCAACTCCGCTGTCACTCTGCAGAAGCATGTTGTCCACCTCTTCAGCCCGAAGGTTACCTAGAAGAAGAATAAAAGAAGAGGTGGGTAAGAGAGGAGCTCATGAAATGCTCCACGCAGACTCCAGCTGTAGTGTCAGCCAAAGGCGAACGTTAAAGTAACTCTGATTTTGAACTGTGCTTTAATGCTGGATGACACTAAGAAGGATTGACAGGGATTTAAGAAAGAAAGGGCCAGAGTCACCAGCAACTAAGAGGAGCATGTTGTCTGCCTTATGACCACTGAGGCGTCTGTGCATTTTAAACAACGGCTTTCTGTACTTCAAGGACGACGTATTTTTATACAGCATATTTATATATAGATATATATATATATATATATATATATACACACACACACACATATATATACACACAATCACTGTTCCTTTAACCTAACCGTTAACACCATTATGTGTCACCATGTGACAATCAGAGAAATAACTTAAAACCATTTACCTTGTAGCTCATCTCGCTCGTGAACTGACCCCGCTGAATCATCTACAGACAGGTTTTCAGAGGACTTATATGAAAAAAATACCAAAAAGAATGTAAATAAGTTGAGACATACAAAAATAAAATTAAAGGAACAATCCAGTCTGAGACGGACAGAGAAAAAGCGAACGGCTCATGTATGCGAGTTGAGGTTCTATTAAAGTCTGGAGAAGTAGTAATAGGAGGAGGTAAACGAGAAAAAAAAAATTCATTTTCTACAAAATATAAAGCCAATAGGGACCAGCCTAAGCCACAAGTATAAGAGCACAAGGTATGTTAGCCTACAGTAAGGAGTCAAAAATTATGTCTAACAAGTAAACATATGCAAACGAGGGAGCACAGTGGTCATAGCATCTGCTAGGAGAGTTAAATAGGTTAAAGAAATGTAGAAATAGTTTGGTGCCACGCCATTTTAAAGCAATGTCTCAGTGTACAGTTATTGGTTGGGCAACCGCATTATTTTAAAAGGAAGAATGGAGAAAGCAGATTATCTGATTAGATCACCTGCTCACCCAGAATTAGTGGCGTATGTTTTTGGCAGTTCAGCTAAAGGTCATCATAAATCAACTCTCAATAACCTCGCGTCCCTCTTACTGGGTGGATCTGGGTGGAAGTGGAGAAAACCAGCAATGCTGGATAGCTTATCTATTTAGAAAAGGTTACATGCCAAGTAAAGTTAGCCAAGCTTTCAGACCCAAGAGGTCTGTGAGGTCTTTGAGGTCCTTAAAGCTTATGCAGCTTTACATGGTTTTCTATTGGGGTTGAATAAAATTATATCAACATCAACTAAATGCTCCATTTTCACTTGGGCTGATACAGCTCTATTTTTCTTTTGCCAAATAAATGGATCCTGATCAACTTGCCATAATGAGAAACAGCGTGTCTGTATACCTAAAATACTCAACTGGGAAGTTATTGGCAGGCAGTGGTTCAGAAGTATTTCTATCCAAACTGTGCTAAAGGTACTATGTAACAAGCAGGATTTACGTTTTCTTATCCCTTCCATGTGACTTCCTGGAATAATATAAACATGTTTCCACAGTAGTTCCCTTCATTGTCTAAATGATAACTGGGCAAGGTTAGGAGCTGACACACACACACACATTGTTATGTGGGCAGAAGATCAATAATTCTTCAACGGCAAAACCAACCACAAAACTTTTCAGATTAATCTAAATTGAAAGAGAGGCAGAAACACAGACTTACTCGACTTCGATGTGATGTATGGAGCCCCAGCGAAGACCCATTGTCTACATCTCCCATAAGGAAGTCTGAAACACTGAAAAAAGAATGACATTGATAAATAAACATTTATTTTCTGTCAAATTTATTTATGTCAAAGTATGATCCAACATCATTTTTTTGTTTGCACAGCACTTTTAGTAAAAGGCTACATCTGACCCGTGAGTCTACTGGATCTACTGGTAAGCCCTACGACACTTTGAGACCCGTAGGTGAGCTCTCAGTTGGCCTTGCTTCGTCCAGAGAACAAATGGCCTTCTGGACACACATTTTCTCTATTACACTAAACATTTCTTTTTAAGATATCATGGGCTCATTTCCTGGAATTATTTTCTCTCAACAATTTCCCATCCTGCAGACAGAGGCCTGCACTGGACTTCTGCAACGTGACCAGGCAGACCGATCTTGGTATACACAATTTTTTTTTGTCTGTTCAGCTCTTCAGTCATTTAGAATTTCTCACACTTACTTACACGTTACCGAAGGTGAAGGCTAAAGTGTCAATGGATGAAAAGATTTCACTGAAATGTTCCCTCCTGTTTTCCTCATTAATGTTCTTGAAGTTCACAGCTGGAGGAAAAAATAAGAAGTTTTAGGATTTTGGAGAAACTATGAAGATTCGGAGAAGGAATGCAATGCAAACTCGACACAACATTTAGCGTTTACATGTTTCACCTCTGGGCACTACATTATATATGAAATGGCTGCCAATTTAAACATATAAATTAGGGACCTAATGATTTTACACAAACAAAAATCAAGAACGACAATTGTTCCTGGAAAATCATATTGTTCTGTTTGGTGTATGCATATATTCACCGATTACATATAAAGGATTATAAGACCAGATAGCATATAAGTGAACCAATAGACGTGGGGGAGAAGAATGAACCCTTAATCATATGAATCACTTCAAGAACCTGCTTTCAAGTCCTATAAAACTGACTGATGCCATGTAACAATAAGCTGCTAACCTTCCCACCAAACACGCATCATTAACCAATGTTACTCTCCAAAGGCTCTTCTTGAAATAAGTGCCCTCACCATTGTGTTAGGGACAGCAGGTCACAGATACTGCCTTTGAAGATGTAGAGAGGGGCAGTAAGTCCTGCCCATTCCCCACGCCAGATCAATAAAAGTATTCGTCTGGTAAATCCATTTGATATGCAAGTTTATTGCCCCAAAATAAGGAACCCTTGAAAGATTTTTATCATGCTAGGGACTGGAACGAACCCTTATGAGATAACAGCCAAAAGCCAGCTCAACAAAAAATAGTAATAGGTATTTGGACATAAAATGTTAATTACTTCAGAGAAGAATCAGCCCCATCACTGTTGCAAGCTTCATGCTTGTAAATACAGGGTCCCCCCGTGTGTGGGTGTCCTGGTAAAGGGTCTCTATTAACCACGCGTTGGATCTTTTGGTACGGCTAAACAGAACTCAGCGGCACGTGGGCTGAACCAGCATGTAAGCATACGGACAATTTCCTGTTCACCAAGTTGCCCAGAGCACAGCCAAGGTTAATCTCACCAACTTATTATTTATACAGTGTCAATAATTTACTTGTTACTTCATTAAGCACATATGTTTCAACGGGAACTTGGCAGGAAATATACCACAAAAGAGGAAAGTGTAATTCCCTGCAAAACGCAGCTAACCGCGGAAACCAGTAATATATTCTGCAAAACTCAGGAGTACGCCAACTGTTACAGGAGGTATCTTAATTCCGGGACAGATCTGGTAATTACCAGCATGGCTAATAACTAGGCCCTAGTCACAACCACCGGGAAGAATGAATGTAAAAACATGCGCTAACAAGATGGAGATATGATTAATCCAACCATGGGTGCCAATATGTACCAGTACGGCCCAGTAAAGCGGCCATTAGCCATTAGTAATGGGACTTTTTATGGCTGCTCAATAACCCACTGGCAAAGTTTGTAACACTGAAAAAATGGCCATCAGATCATGGAATCATCACAGGAACATGACACCTTACACCATTCCGCACCTACTGGATTCCATAAGCAATTTATGTTAAAGAAGGAGAAAAAAACCCCCAATATGTCATGGAGCTATACTTGAGACTGTGGCATTTCTGTGTATTATGAAGCCTTACATTCTTCATATCAAACTGAAACAAACATAATTATTTACATTTCTTTCCCAATCTCTAAATGCTTTAATTTATAGCAAACCTCGCAAATCTAGAATCAGTACAGAAGCTAATCTGATTTATCCATTAAGCACATTTGAAGCACATCTGTACTATATAGAACAGATTATAGACAAATGTTTGTTTATAGAGCTTTAAGTGCCTGAATCATATAATTAATGGTACGTTTTGTCTATAGCACATTTTATGTCTCATATAACTCATTTTACATTTGAATGGTGGCTTTAAACATAGGTTTTGAAAGCATACAGCCTACTGAATAAAAAGCGTTGAGTGGGAGCGGGTTTATAAGTCACAATTCACCATTGAGGCTTTAGGGTTATGGTGATACTTCCAAATAACAGCCCATGTGACGATTCCCTGTCCCTGAAATGCACAGATCACAGCATTAACTCCATTAAATGAAAAACACGGCAGCCTCCCCTTCCTGTGCTCACATCTGGTTTTGTGCATCCATTGTATTCATATTTTGCTCTCACCGGGGTGGCGCTCAAACTGAATAAATAGGACAGATGCACCTAAATATACTCTGAAAGCACGGCGGGAGTGGAGGAGTAAATTCATGCATGGAAGGTCCCACATGTTCCCATGCTGTCTCTTTTGCCCAATCCAGGGCTGTGCACGGAAAGACAAAATGTTTCGTTTCGTACATAAGGCTTATGGTATGTAGGAGAGCATATAAACAGCTAACCGTTCACATGTTGCAGATAAATAATACCGCATTGTGAAAGCAGTTATTTTGGAGGCTGTGTGTAAGCATGACTCTCGGGAGTTATTTGTTAAAGGCTTTTTAATGACATCGGATCCTTACAATGATAATTACTGGCTTACTCGAATTAAAATTCCTTACCTGTCTAGGCACTGAAATCTCCAAAATGTGCCCCCCTAGGGCTGACCTGAGGATTGGGATGCTGTACCATGTGCCTTTGATGATTTGGTCTTAAGACTGGGGGAGAGAGATAATGATGGGAAGGCTGGCACCATTCAGCCCTGGAGGAAAGCCTCCCAAAATATTTGGCTGATGGTAGCAAGAGCAACAATGGTCAATGCAAATAACCTGGCACATTTCAGTACATGTTTGCCAAAACCCATTGCTTAGAAGAAGCACAAAAAGGATGCTGCGGCATAGTAACTGTTGCCTAAAGTCATTGTTACAATATATACACAGGTAGGTATACATGAAACTATAACACAGAAAATGTTACTGGCAGTTGCCCAAAGTCTCCAAATAACGGTCACCAATGAGGTAACTGTCCCCCTTACCAGGGGTACCAGTTTAGGGCTGCAACTAACGATTATTTTAATAATCGATTAGTTGGCCGATTATTTTTTCGATTAATCGATTAATCGGATAAAAAAAAACAATATGCAAATTTTTTGTTTATTTAAAATTTAATGAACTGGATGTTAAAAAACAACTTAAAATTTACATTAACATTCTTATTTTGTTATGATGTAATAAAAAAACAATATGTTCAAAGTACAAAAACCCAAACACAATATTTATGAAACAAAATAACCCCAAACATTCTGAAAAGAGGTGGACTATTACTGTTCAAGAAACTTTGCCCCAGCCCTGGCACTTTGCACCCAGCACTTTGCACCCGGCACTTTGCACCCAGCACTTTGCACCCAGCCTTGGCACTTTGCACCCAGCACTTTGCCCCACCCCTGGCACTTTGCACCCAGCACTTTGCACCCACCCCTGGCACTTTGCACCCAGCCCTGGCACTTTGCACCCAGCACTTTGCACCCAGCACTGGCACTTTGCACCCTGGCACTTTGCACCCTGGCACTTTGCACCCAGCCCTGGCACTTTGCACCCAGCCCTGGCACTTTGCACCCAGCACCCGGCACTTTGCACCCAGCACTTTGCCCCAGCCCTGGCACTTTGCACCCAGAACTTTGCACCCTGGCACTTTGCACCCAGCCCTGGCACTTTGCACCCAGCACTTTGCACTGTGCCCCTGCACCCAGTCTCCAACTCTGCCCTGCACCCAGCCCTGCCCCCACATTCTGCCCTGCCCCCACACTCACACCCTGCACCCACTCTGCCCTGCACCCACACTCACACCCTGCACCCACTCTGCCCTGCACCCACACTCACACCCTGCACCCACTCTGCCCTGCACCCAGTCTCCAACTCTGCCCTGCACCCAGTCTCCTGCCCTGCCCCCACACTCACACCCTGCCCTGCATCCCCACCCCCACTCTGCCCTGCACTCAGTCTCCTACCCTGGCCTGCCCCCCCACCCCCACTCTGCCCTGCATCCCCTGAAACCCCACCCCCACCCCCGTGAATCGCTCTGTGCGAATGGAGCCACTCGCACAGAGCGAACCGCTCTGTGCGAACGGAGCCACTCGCACAGAGCGAACCGCTCTGTGCGAACGGAGCCACTCGCACAGAGCGAACCGCTCTGTGCGAACGGAGCCACTCGCACAGAGCGAACTGCTCTGTGCGAACGGAGCCACTCGCACAGAGCGAACCGCTCTGTGCGAACGGAGCCACACGCAACTAAAAGAAGGCGGAGAGTGCAGCGGAAGCGGGGAACGCTCGCGGAGGTAAGTAAAAGGAGCCGAGTGCTCCAACAACGAATCGATCACTCGATTAATCGATAACGGAAATCGTCGACAACGATTTCCGTTATCGATTATTATCGATTTTATCGATTCGTTGTTTCAGCCCTATACCAGTTATATGCTGAGTGGCATCCCCAGATGTCACATAATGCAAGAAAGAAAAAAGTATACAAAGCTGTCGAATCCACAAGCAGTGAAAGCGTTAAAGATTACATTCTTAGAAAAGTTGTTTTTTTAATAGACACATGAATTGTATAAAAAAAAAAAAAGCAGAAAAAAAACTACACAAAGAAAAAAAGCCATCCCTAAGGCCCATTCTTCTTAATGTCTGCGTTAACAGTAATGAAAACACTGAATGAGCTAAAACAGCATTTCATTCATTCCCACAGAACCTTTACTAATGCGCTCATGTCTTACTTCTACAATGTGGCTTCTGACAGGAAGCGGACATTCAGCTAACAAGCAGAGCAAGGAAGACACAATAGCGGACTGCACTCACAAAGAACGCACAAGGTGCAGGCGCTCAATACTTCCAGCAGTATTATTATTTAAGAGACCCAGTCACACAAAAATAAATACGTCCTGTCAAAAACGTTAAATGCTACGGAAATAGAATGTCAAATAATGATAATTTAGCCCAAAAGCAGAGTTATGGTAATTTTTAAAATGTTTTTAGTCTTTGCTGGGTGAATGAGTCTGCCCTGCTGGTCAAACCAGAATTCAACAACATGAACCCACACATGCTTTTCCTGTTCAACATTTTCCACCAAAATTATTTCCCATTTGTGCTTCTCTTTGAAGGTAAAAGTACCTCTAACCTAAAATGAAATCCTAGCACAATTACATTTAGAATGTTTTCTACTTTTAACAATACTGAATACTGTGAAATGTCCCATCCACAAACTTCTACGATGACCCCATGATGGAGAAGAATCTCTCTGCGATAACTCAGAAATATGGCCAATATGTAAGTATCATCGAGAAGGGCTTGTGTTTAGTGGCAAGTGTATGGTATGAGCAGCAAGGGAGCAGCTTGCACAAGAGGCACCCTCTCTAGGACAACATACCGAGTAGAAGCAGGAAAGGTCAGCAGATGGACCAGGAGACCCATATTTTCTTTAGTTTGCTGCAGGAAATATCAGAGACAAAGGGTGTGTGGAAGCTTTGGAGGGAAGCGATAGCTCAGAAGAATAAACAAAGCAAGGGTAAAAGCACACAACGCCTGCTGGGGCCTCCATCGTCTTGTACAACTGTGAGGAGCCACCATGACATAATGTGGGGTACAAATGTGAAAACTCTCACGTGTTTTTATGAAGGGTTCATGAAAAAGAATAGATTGTTTTAGTTGAGGCGGGGCAGCATCAGGTACACTCGACTGTGAAACATTTCGCTGTGTTCCAGGTTGCCTAGATGCCACTTACATGCTTTGAGGATTTCACCTTTGTTATGTACAACAGTCCAATTAAGGAGTCACACACAATTCATCTGTAAGAAGATACTGTCATTAAGAACCAGGCATTCTATGTTTTCATTTGAATACGTTTTGGCAGCAGAGGTATAGAACTGTACCACGTTAACTGCAGAAAGAAAATGAGCAAATCTGACACCTTTCTTGGCTAACTGAATTACATTACATTGCAAGGTTTCGAGACTATGCCAGAATAGATCTTGCATGATCTTAGATAATGCAATACAGTATCTAAGAGGTTTTAGATTTGTCCACAAAATAACATTAACAGGACATCAACATCCGCTTTATGTGAAAGACAGATCCAGAACGTAACTTTCCATAATGCCAACACTATCTATAGTTTCTTCAAAAGGCCTCAAGCTGAAACTCGCTAACAATTTTTACAATACCCCCACATAAATATAGGTGATGTCTTCTGCTATTACACATTAGGAAAGAATGTCCCATCCTCTGAAAAACAGCACATAAAACCAATGGCCCAAACTAGTGGTTCACCCAGTCCGTGTGCTCAGTGATGACACATCTGCTTTATACAGATGGGGAGAAGTGCTCAGAAATCGTGAGCAGTCAACAGGACCGGAAATAAAAAGCATCCATGCAATATGGAATATTCAGTTTCCTGCTCACTGGCGCCTTGAACTGACCCGCAGAAACATGAGGATCCAGAGCTGTGGTTATATTTACACAGCCAGGGGAAGCTCCAAACAACTCCAAGATGATTCCGGCACACAGGAAACGTCTCGCCTCCCGTTATGCACACATACATGGACCGCAGAAAGCTGTGAGCTGCTACCTTTGCCGTTACATCGTAAACAATCATTAGGATAATGGTTATAGCTGTGTGGTCCAAGAGAAGTTGAAGTCCTTAGTCAAAACCTATACTCTTTATTTAGCCAAACTAGAATGAGATGGAGTCAACATTTTGGACCTCAGGAGGTCTTTTCTGCAGATAATAATCCAAGAAGTAGAGAAGATGCAACAATATATTAAGCCAAGCAAATGAAAACAAAAATATTCCATACCGTTCTCCTAAGCATGCATTAAGTAGATATACCACCACTACAAGGTGGCACTATACTTTGTGCATAGTAAAAATAACGGGAAACCCAACATCTTCAAGAGGTCACAGAAAATATCCAGAAACTATTTTCAGCTGGGGAAGCTGACAGATAAATCAGGAACAGAACCATGACTCCCTAGATCCACAGAAACTTTCCTGTTTCAGCAGAGCCATTCTGTACCACTTCTAAAAGTGTAAATTCAGTTTAAAAACTATGCATTTGTTTAATTTAAAACAAGAAACCCTTCACAATGTATAGGAAAAAATACATTAAAAATAAAAAGTCCTCATCTATTTTAACTAGTTCATGGCTTTTCTTTTCTGGTTTAACCCCAGTACTGTAACTAGTATCAGAGTCATGTATACAGATTACAGGAGGGAATGTCCGCTTATATTCCCACAGAGGCTTTTGTAAGAGGATGTAGTCAGCGCAGAAGAATGTGCATTTTCCTTCTATCTAGAAAGCATGATCTAAGTCTGGAAATGACTTCCACTTACAACACGTTCGTACGCAAACTATTTCGTTTCAAGAACTTTGATTTAAAAAGCTGTACTGTGTTTTTTTTAGAACATATATTTAGTACAGACGACATCAACTCAGTAAAGCAGTAGGACTCGAATAGAAGAAACTAGGCTAAAAACATACAGTAATTGTCCGGAAATCCATGTGTTTTAAACAGAGGATTCAGAAACAGACATAGAAGGCTAGATAGATTGATTACTAGAAAAAAAAGTTACTAAGACGAGACATTGTACTCACCAAGCCCATACCAGGATCCACTATTAAAAGTCAAGATCAATGTTGGGGAATCCGAGAAACTCGCCTCGATTTGTTTGTGGATTTTAAAGAAGCAAAATACTCCGTACGGGATATTTTCTATGTAAATGTGTGGATTTTTGGGGGACAATTTTCTAAAACCTCTACTTAAAATAGGAAAATCCAAGCAGCCAGTACCATCCCTCGAGAAAGCTGGGAAGAATAGAAATGCTAAACTGTAATCCTCCTCTGAAAAGAAGAATTTATCTGCGCTGAATAGTTTTCCTGTCGCAGGAAGGCTTTGTCGTCACAGTCGCGTTGGGCCTTTGAACTGCTGCGTTTCGGGAAAAACAATGTAGTTGGAATGAGTGCTAATGGAGAGCTCCAAAATACAGCCCAAGTCTGCGCAGCGCACCGTCGTATCACTAAGCCCTGCTCTTCCTTTTCATGTTGTGTGTAAATGCGTGGAAGATGGAGGGACGCGGTGTGCCTCCTTCTGTGTAATGCTGCAGTGCGTACTCGCCGTGTTTTAAAATACGCACTCTTTCCCCAGGACATCCTGGCTGTACACAATAGGCACAAACAATGATCAGGGGGCCTTCGATACGCAATACGAAAGGAAAAAAAACCTCTCGCTGTCTGTGCATCAATTAACTTCCACGGTTACGCTCCGCTGTTCTGTTATTAAAAACAGATTTTTTTAAAATTAAACTTCTTTATAAAAGGACACACAAAAAAGCTTCAGGAACATAACGATATGCCTCTCTGTTCTATTTTAATGATGATCACACGAAGCCCAGTGCACATAGACTCCATCGTAGGCAGAGAAACATTCTAGCCCATCATTATTTGTTTGTAAAATACCAAACTTTACTTGGTCTTTGGCCTTGTGTTCAGGGTACCCCCTTACTTAAGCCCCATCCCATGAATGGTTAAATTAAATTTGAATTATATTCCATTAAAGTCGGACCCGTTAAACTGGTTTTGTTAATATGGTGGAAATACCCAATGCGTTCCCCTAACTCAACTACGGCTGAAGATAACACAACATGTGAAGTCATACACTTATCTTTATTTCAACAAAACTGCACATCAAACCGCTTCTGTTTCATTAGTACAACAAGGGTGTCAAGTCAAGAGCTACAAACACCTTGCTTATAATCCTGGCGTCTGACAAGAGCTACAAATGGAAAGCTTGTCACACACCTCCAGCCTCCCCGGGAACGATAACCGACAAATACCTCAAATATGTCCAATGTCTAAAACAACCACAACATTATAGCGTGTAGGCCATTTATCTTCCGTACATCACCAAGTTGTAGGTGAAGGAGATGCTGGCACCAGAGGACTATGGTATGTATGGGGTAGAATTAGAGCAATCAGTTACAGACATGTGTTGCTATGGTTACAGCCTCAGATTCATTCTTTATACATATCCCCCAAAAGTGATCACAAGTACTATCAGGGAAAAGTTAAGTTTTAAACTGAAAAAAACATTCAGTACAATTCTAAAAAAAAACAGGAAAAAGAAATAAAAATATGTACTTAGTGAACAGAACAGTTTTACGTCTAACTTTCACTCTTTAATACTTCTTTACAAATGGCCGTTGAAAGACACAGTAGGATGCAAAGTCTGCTTTTTCAACTGGCTTGGAGGAGAAAATGTATTTTGCCAAGTAAAAATTCCGACACTCTACATAACCCCAGTTTCAGGCAAAGAGTGGAATGGAGGCTTTTCCAATCTTTCCCAAATACTTTCCCAATCTCGTCTAAGTATTCTATTTATCGGAATATAAAGTTTCATCATGTTCTACAGCACTGTACGATAGGTAAACAGGACATAAGCATCACTTCTTAGGAGAATTTAGACTTGCGGGATCAAAAGGTAAGGAGAGCCCTCCTCTAAATGAGCTAAGAAGCCTGGGCAGAAAGCCTAAAAAGAAATCGGGAACAAGTTCTGGAATGTCTGATTTGTATGGCTATTCTGGGGCGTGAAAGGGCACTCCAGTCGCTACTGCCCTAGGCCTCCACAGCGTAAAATGGGATGGACGGGGAGATCAGAGAACCCTTGCAACCGACTCATTGAGCAGTGGTGCCCCAGGAGCCCGACCATCCGATAGGGAAATCTACTCCTGGTTTTAAAGCAGAGAGGCGGCCACTCCCCTGGAGCTGCCACCCTAGGCCAGAAAACTGTGTAAAAAAGACTGGAAAAAAGAGCAGCTCAAAGCATTTTGAAAGTAAGCACTGTCTTTGCAATTGTACTCTGCCTCTCTCCTTCTCACTTAAAACAAATAAATACACAGGAATAAAGCACTCTTTCCAAATCGAGGAAAGTCCATGAATATATTTATTTTATAAATAATAAAATATATATTAAAAAAAAAAATATATATATATATATGTATATTATATATAACTGAATATATTTTTTATAAATCCCATTAATTTTTTAAAGAAAATAATGTCTTACAACAGAGGCCTATGTGTCCTCAAAAAACAGAAGTTTTGCGGGTACACCACAGGGGAAAATAATGGATAAGATAAAAAAAAAAAGCCACACACAAAAAAGTGCTCTGTTTCAGTGGTATATAATAGCTCTTGTCATTAAGGGGTTAAACAGAGTATCTCTGAGCACAGTAATGATGCTCAGCAGAGCGTTACATCGCTTTTGTAATAAAACCAACTTCCCCCCTTTAAACCATTAACAGAAAACCTGTACACAGAGCACATGCAGAATAAACGGCAGCAGAACTTGGGAAAGATTACCTTTTACTTTAGCAATCACTGTCCCGGCAGCACCAAGAATATCCACAGAATTCAGGGTTTGGTGCTTGCTTATCACGGCTTTGAGAACGCGTAGAAGTTCCCCCAGACGCTCGTGGACCACTTGATGTAAACAGTCCTGACTCTCTGTAAGGGGACAAGAGAAAAAAAAGACAAAAGTAGTGAATTTCACGCTTCCAATATTTTCTATCATAGGAGGGGGAAAAAAAGGGAAAACTCTCAAAATCTTCAATAATATGTTGACAGTCACCATAGAAAGTTACCACTGACCTATAGATGTATATATACGCATGCACACATATATATTTATGTAAATGGGTTTAGCCGTATTAGTCCAGTAGACACAAAAGTTTTTTGCAGAGTATGCAGTGATACTTATTTTTTTTTTATTTTTTTTGGACCAGCATAATATTTAAAAAGACAGGCTTTCGAAAGTTATCCTCTCTTTTTAGGTCTGAAACAATATAGCCTACAGTAAACCTTTTAAAATCCAAATAATGAAACCATATGTTAAATACAAAATGTAAATGTGATCATAAAGGGCTATTGTATACACACTTCTTTTCAACAGAAATAGTCACTGAACTAAACTATCTCAATTTACATTGGTTTAGAAGTTAGAAGTGTCTCGGCATTGACGGTATTCATTTATTTCTTGAGCACAGTCATATTTTCACTACCGTTCTCCAAAAAAAAAATAAAAAAAAAATAAGGAAATTAAAGGGAAAAACCCGCAATCAGGCGCAGCCTACGTAGATTAATGAGAATATAATATATGTTGCGCAATGATCGTGTAAGCGGTGATCTAATACTGAAATGACAAGGTTCAGGCTGCTGCTCACGGCAAACAATTAACTAGTTCATTAGGTGAAAGCAAAATGTTTAAATCGATGACATAAATCAGCGATCTACGGAGGTACAGGAGGCTGGCATTTTACATTATATAAACTCGCATTTATTTGTCTGTTAATCGGAGCCTTTAAGGTAGCTGTGAATCAGTTTAATGACATCGCTAATGACTGGAGAAGACCCTACATACAATTAAGGGATGCCGAGCGCGGCAGCGTAAGAGAATAACTTCCTCAGCAGGCAGACATTTAGCTTCAAAAGGAAAATGACTTCACCAAATTAGATCTCGAGCCCCCTGAAGCACGTAGCCACAGAGAAAAGACAGGTCGAGAGTTCTTTAAAGGAACACACAGGCCTTTACAGGCTTAGATCCGGGGTCAGAGGTTATCAAGAGCCAAATGTGCTAGAAAATGTAAACTCTTCTCAAAAGCTGCAGAATACATAGCACCTAAGTACCCTCCTAGCCCCTATGTGATATAAAAAGCTTTAAATATCACAAACCGGCGCGTGAGCTTACTGAGACAAATCGGGGAAAAGACCTTGGTAGGACGAGGCTTCTAAATGTGTACAGTTTGGGGAGTTCTTCACCGACAGTTTCTGCCCTTGGGGATCACACTGAGAAAACCCCATCAGACATACAAAACACAAGGCTCACGAGGACAACTCATCACCGAGTTCAGATGTTACGTTCTGAGCACATTCACTTGTTAAAGGGGAAATCCCACCATATTTTTAGAAATAGTATCAGATTAGAATGAGTTAGGAAAAATACCGTGCTGTGTAAACAATAGTGAGGCTCGGTGTTAGCCACCCAGGTAGACGCCTACTAATAGAAGTCTATGGGGGAAGGGACTATTTAGCACAGCCATAAACAATCAGAAGATCACATGACTGACAATAATGGCAGCCTCCAGGTCTGCAGGTGAAAGAAGTTTATTGGTACAAAAGAAGATAAAGTGTGTTTTTTTGTCAATGTTATCCCTCGTTATTTTATACAGTAATTCTAAAGGAGAAAAAGAACAATACCAATACAACACACTGAACTTTATCAATGAGTCTTCGTGATGGCTTTCACCATATCGTTGCTTCTTCTTCTTCTGGCTTGGGAGCCGTCTCAATACACGCGCTCTATAGCAAAATCGCGGCCAAGTTTTGTGACGAGGCATAGGCTGGAGGACATGACACTTCACCCACAGGCCTAGCAGCAGTCCCAATAAATGGAACGTTTTGGCTGGACGGTATGTGTCCATCACACCACCGGTGCTTAAGAATGATCCCCGCAGCACCCCATTGTCAGATGGGGGTTAATCGAGAGTTGAAACGTGGCAGACGCTTGCCCACAGCAGAGCAAGACATCAGAAGACAGCAAGCAAATCAGCACCTATTACTACCCTGAAATATTTCTCCAAAGGGTTAACAAAACATCCGCTAAGAAGAACAAGGGTTACGAAAGTCAAATGGCACAAAATTGTAAATATTTAAAAGGTGAAAATCTTCTAGTTAACGTTTTTCTTGCACAAGCTTTAGTCTGCCGCTTTCGCAAGACTTTGGCCACGGGGTCTTCCGGTGCTCTGCAGAATGCGGGGTTTGAACAAAAAACAAGTTTGCGAGAAGCAACCAAAGTGCAGACACAGGACAAGTATTACATTTGGCAAAGAAAAACGCTGACACCGAAGCACACATACTACAGAAATCAGACGCTCTATTTTCTCAGAAGCCAGACAATTATTAAATAAATCATTTAAGAAATTAAGAAATTAATATGGAGGAACATTCATGCAAAGCATTACAAAATGACACAAAAATTACACAAATGATTACTTGTGTGAGCATTATCATTTATTAACTAGAACGTGAAATGCTATGAATCAGTCTCTACTGCCAATATTCTCTGGGACTTTTACGTTTCTAATGATGATCTGTATAATATCTCAAGGATCTGAGTTAATAAAATACCCTAAAATGTGCTTAAATAAAATGGTAAAAAAATGGAACTCCAAGTGAAATATTAACTTGAAACAGGTGTCGGGAGACAATGTACATGCCCAGTAATTGGCCCAGTGACCCATAGCTATGTCGGCACATACATCCACATACATAAAGACTTTCTTATTATCCACAACGCCCAGGAGCTTGTAGCCGGACAATAGGTCATAACTCCAGAGCCGAGACAGGTTCATGTGTAACACGCCATTTACACAGTCATATTACTTGGCATGTAAAATAAAACAGCTTGCAAACCAGCCAAGGAGTATCTTTCCCCAATGGCTAAAACAGCAGGTATTTCAACCAACGGAGCACAAATCATACACAGACAACAAACCACGAGAGCAGCGTATGGATATAAAGTATACTTTAACACAGTTATACTCCTTGATTGCCAGCCAGTGAACTTTTCATTGCCTGGGTGAGTCCCAGACCAAATGGAACCCCAGGGAGGGACCATCTTTGGTCCCAACTATCTCCTCCTACCCGCCTGCTACCACGACCAGCCCTGAGCGTTACTTTATTATATATGTGGAAGCTGAATGTTAAATGGGAATGCTTTGGTAGAAACGGGTGCTTCTGCCACACAAGCTATGCTTTTCTGCAAATATTCAATTACTCTGCCAGTAAACTGATTGCCAAATCAGAAGGAAAACCTTGGGGCAATTTCTCTAGATAGGCAGGTGGTGCCATTAATTATTAGTAAGGAGCCATGGTTTCTTGACACTTTGGGTATGTCAAGCCCTGCCATTGAGATTTATGTTCGTAAAAGTTAAAACCAAAGTGATGATGGGGAAAAAAAATACACAAAGAACGCATTTATCAAACGCAACACAAGGAGCAGCTACAACACCATGAGCTGGAACCGGTAAGGTGGAGACCGAGGCCAAGAAGCTAGAAGATAAAGGACCTCACTAGCTCCACACACCTTCTAACTTACAAAGGGTGCGCAGAACGAAAACCATGTCTAGCAGGGGGGAGGGGGGGGCACAAAAGTATTGCGGTTCTAGCAGCGATCAGAGAACGGATGCCCGTCCGGACCACGATAGCCCTGCATTCTGCACATCTGATCTGGCTGCTACAGGATGTCTCTTGTGCGAGTCGTATCCATTTGTACAAAAACCTCCTACAGTACAGATATCGAAAACAATGCACAATGCATCAAGTTTCTTCCACGGAGATAAAAGGCTAAACTTTCTATAACCGCACAGTGCCGTTATTCACCGACACACAGAGTCTTTTCACCGTCTGCGATAGCCGACTGGCTCATGGAAACGCTGGGAAAACGCCATATTCTGCCAGGACTGATAGACTCCCCCCTGCGGGGGAAGAAAACCTGAAACTAGGACGGAGATAATCAACCCCGGCTAGTATTGGGCACAAGCAATGCATTCTGTGCCGTCTGGCTGGGGCCATTGTCTGGGGGTGAGAAAGCATTGTAAAGGGTACATGGGGCTTATCGCCCAAGACGTGTGCCGCAGGTCATTTTGCATGACACATTTCTGCGTACGGTGTTTTAAAGGGGAACTCCCGCCGTGCTCTTATTACACGGTTTTTGAATAATTCCTTTTTTCAGACTGCTGTCTATTAGCCATTTCTTGGTGCTTTAGCTCTGTCATTTCAGCCCAATCTCCTAGACAAACATCCCGACTCTATCATACTGTCTGCCGTAAACAAAGGAATGGCTCAGTGTTAATTACACTGCTGGGGACTCTGACTAATGAAAGTCTATGAAGAAGGGACTTCATCAGCATATCCACAAATAATCAGCCCAGTGTGGTATTTGATCCAGGAGATCACATGACCGATGGCAATGGCGGCCTCCAGGTCTGCAGATAAAGGGAATTAAAAACAGGATTTTGTTAAGAATCTACATTACTGTATACAGCATCATATTTTATTCTCAAAGGGGAAAAGGAGTTATGTCCTAACGTTCTCTGACATTTATTCATCTCATCCTTACAAGGGCTGCCCGAACCAATCAACAACAATCAGCAACCTAACAGGGCAGAGATAACATAATGGGGAGGAATATGGCTATTCTCATATTACAAATCTAAATTGGATCTCAAATGCATATATAATTATTTTATTTTAATATGTAAGTGTGGATACATTGTGCAGAACCGGATTTGGGAAGTGACAAGTCCACTTTGAGACACATGCATGAATACAATGCGAATGAAACCGGGATTAATGAACATTAAAAACTGGGTTTGGGGATCTTTTCAGTACTTACATTGTTCAAACCCTACTTACAGAGACAGAGAGAGGGGGATGTGATGGGAACGTTTAACAAAGGACAAGAGGGAAGTTTATTTCAAAGTAGGAGAAATGCTAAAACAAGGTGTCGTAACCTAAAACTAGAAGCTCAGAGGTTTATGCGTAATGTTAGAAAATGTTACTTTACAGAGAGAGTGGTAGATAAATGGAACAGCCTCCCAGCAGTGGTGTAGGCTAATACAATGAGGGAATACATGCACGGGATAGCAATGAAACTATCCTGAATTTAAGACGAGACCGGGAACCGATTAAGGTCTGAGTCCTTACAGCAGGAAAAAGACGGCCGACTGGCTTTTATCTGTCGTCAAATTCTACGCTTGTACAGAGTTTAACAGAGCGCATGGCGGGAGTCAATCTCTACCTCGCCGTATACAATCGCTTTCCCGATCATTCAAAAGAAGAAACCGAGGAGGCACTCAGGAGAAAGAAGAAGTGTTACACATGCAGAGCTTAACATGAAAATATTTTCCGAATGTGGACTTGATTAAGTCTGGAATTCTGTGGGTGGGTGAGGGGAGGGACTGGTGCACAATCACAGGAGAAGATATCCTTTCAAACACACCAACGCTACGTGCCGACAAACATATGGAAAACCACCTATACACTACTTTCGTTCTTACAAACCACATTATGGTTTTAGACATAAAAGACCGCCGCCGCTCCTGCGAAAACCATTAGTGTCCCTGCGCTTTATGCCGTGTATGCGCATGCACTCGCCAATGGATGCTTAGCGCTAATTGCAATCAAGGGGAACAGCAGCAGCCAATCACATGCATGCTATCTGAATATTGGTTTTGCTAGCAATCATGTAATTGGCTGCTGATTCAGTGCTTTCCGTAGGAGTGCTACTGAGCATGTGCAAAGGTATTTACATACCAATGCTTCCTGGTTTCAGTCGAGGCAGCCGGGGGAGGAGGAAAACCAGGGTCTCCATTTCTAAGTTCAAAGGATGCATGCCCCAATGCTTATGTAGTAAGAAATCAAGTAATAAAGTTATTTTGGTTAGAAAGTTTTTCCTCCCCCTTTTCATTATTCTGACTTCTTTCCATTTTTGGTTTCCTATGCCTTAAGGGGTAACTTGGCTATCACACCTACATTAAGCAGCATTACCAGCTAGGAAAGCATTATTCTCCAATCCACAAAGCAGGTTAATCATTTTCCCGATGACCTCACGTCGGGAGCCGCTGATAGCAAGTAAACAGACCTGAAATAACATAAAGGGCTATTCACAAAACCTTCTGACAGCTGGGATCCACAATGCCGCAACATAAATGCTTGTTTTCATGGCATATGCTATGGTTTCCAGAAAGTCTGCTCCAAAAAATACCTGGAAAATAAGTTTCCTTTACCGGCCGCCTCTCCACTCGGATTGCTGTGGGCCCTGTGGTAGGTGGACAACAGCCCAGGGGCCCTCAGCGAGCTAGGAGACCATGTGAGGTGTGGAGCAACTGTGGGAAAATGGACATTGGGCAGATGGAAATGGGGCCACAGGTGACCAACGATGGAAACCGGGGGAAGCTGGCTGAAGAGAGGGGGGCCAAGGTGCCAAGTATGCACTGGGAGCCAAATTATCAGACAACGTCCCCCCATCATCCCTTTTTGTATATGGTCATCAGATTTAGCACAGGACGATACATACGAAAAATATATGCTACAGGACGACGTAAACACACATCCGGCTCATAATTC
Organism: Spea hammondii; assembly: GCA_029215755.1. Lineage (NCBI taxonomy): Eukaryota > Metazoa > Chordata > Amphibia > Anura > Pelobatidae > Spea > Spea hammondii. Next base: position 40,016,524 of record JARDYJ010000007.1, read on the forward strand.
ACTAGACAGCACCGTATTGACAGACATTAAGAAATGCACAAAAGATACCTGCATAGGTAAGGCTGCTTCTATAAAATGAAGTTTGTAAAGCCATCCCTAAAATATATAACGTGTACAAAACTGTGCATTTCTCTCATTAGAACCGTGCATTTTCCCTAAAACGAGTTTTTAATTTTTTTGGATAATATTCTATAATATTGTCAGGAAGGGTAGGAAATCTTTACACGTACCGCTGTCCGAACTATGTGGAAAGGGCAGGATATTCAGGTTGGGGAGGGTGTGATAATCCCTTGCGTACAAACACCGTGGCAGACGTACGCATCATACCCTGAAAGGGGCGACCAGACTGAAGTCACGACATCATTATTCTACAGACAAGAAAGACCAGTTCAAAATGACCTCCATACAAAGCAATTGTCTCCTTCAGTCGCATGACAAGGAAAGGAGAAGAAAAAGTGGATTTTCTGAGAAAGGAACAGGTTCTGAAAGGTGCGATTATTTGAACAAGTCAGCCCTGACCACTTAACCCTTCCATGTTCCTAACCATTTCATGCCTACATAGTGGCTGATAGCACGGATGGCTTTGGGAACCAGCGCACCACAAACCCCTTGAATCCAGACGATAGTCCAAAGGGATGACAGTAGGAGGAGTGGGCAGACCATAAATTAACACACAAACAGAGCTTTTTAGGTCAGCAGGACACTTTTGAAGGAGAAGAACCAGATGCTTTCAAGGAGCTTCCTTTAGTTTTCTAAAAGTCAGATGCATCTGTGTGCGAGAAGTGCAGTGACCTGGGGTTATGAGACCTCTGTCACCCTTTACAAATCGTAAAACATCACTGTACACAAGAAACGAAAAAGCCAACTACAAGCACTTGGCTACAGGTGACAAGAAAACAATTCAAGAAATGTCAGCCGGTCTGGATTAAGTGCAGTATTATACACGTTTACATATACACACAGACGTATAATATGACAGGGCTGATCTCTAGATCTTAGCAGTCAGGCCTGACTTTGTTTTAAAGAGACATTAGAAGGCACAAAAGGTTGAACTGCTGAGCCTGCGGGCCACCTCAGACTTGGGCAGGATTTTTCGATAGCCCCGCTTGAATACAGGTATGCACTGTATAAACTAAGTAAATGCTAACTAACGTGGATGATATACCCTTACTTCGGATCTGCACCGACCCTAACAATCACTGAATTTAAAGCTGCACCTGTATTCAACCGCACACAGGAACGAGTCTGACCGATACGTTTCATAGTGTTTCAAACATGGAAATTCTTGCTCCTTGACCAAATCAGATTGGCCTTGTTATGCAGTAACTCACCTGTGTTCAAGCAGTTAGCCTAGTCCTTCCACGGTTCTGGATTACTACACCAATGCTCTAGAGATCAGATCATCCAAGCTAATTTAGAACTTCTGTATTAAAGAACAGCCCTTGAAGGCGATTGTTTGAAAATGAGACGGCGTTTGTTTTCATGTATAACTGGTTGTTAAAATCGTGTTTCCCCAACAACCTAAAGCAGCAGCTAAAAGTTTGCTAAGTTTATAAGGGAAACCTCAGCGGTCAGTATCACACAATACACGGTCAGCAGGATATCGCTCTCCTGACAATACTACAAGGACAATAAGGGTTAATCCGCCGGCCCTGCTGGAACGGCACATAAAAGGCAGAAGGGAAGCAAAATGGAGCACATTTTCCTCTTCTTTTATTTCATTTAATTAAAGGTAAATGCAGAAAATATTTTACTAAACTAACAGATTAGACACTTGATATCCTTCATTTAATTGCTGCTTCTGCATCAGTTCTACATTGAAATTCATAGATTAGCGCCCTCCCCCACTATGAGAACGGGGACCACCACAAAGCATCTTTTCATCATTCCATTTCAATATGATGTATGCCACATTCCTCCAACTTTTCCATTTATTAGCCTGCAGATTCCGATCTCATCCAACCTAGATGTGCTCACTCATGCATTTTAATCTCCAGCATAAATTATCACAAGCTGAACCCAATTTATTTATTTTTTACATTTTTTTTTTTTAAAAAAAAGGAGAAATATATACAGTTTCGTGAGAAACCAAGAAGGACCTAGACTAAGAGGCTTAAAACTCCTGTCTTGGAAAGAAGGCCCAGCAATGCCCACTGAGCAGACTTGGCAGTTAAATGGTTAAAACATAGAAACGGTAAAACGAGGGGTAACCTATGACGGTTTAAGAAGTGGTGGAGAAATAGGACATGATTTCTGGGTACCTCGGAATACAGATGGTTGAATCGAGAGCACATATTAAGTCGATAAATATAACGTGGATGACTATTAAGTCTTATCTTGTAGGGTAAAAATATTATATATTAGGTTTCCCTGTAAATGTTTATTTTTTTGGAACACCACATGTTCTGGGCTCTAGCTGAATTATGCTAAAAATGTCGACAATCAGATCAGAGATCAATGGAAGGTCTTCCATCTGTGTCTGCGCATTCATTCAGAAGGTTAAGAAGTTGTATTGGATCCTGAGTGACTCTCTGCTCAAAAGAGATTACCGTGTGAGGACTAGACCTAGACGGCTCTGGGGATCTTAAAACTGCTGAACCGTTCAGCAACAATTACCCTTTACGCTGTTTACGAGTGATTTAACATCCCACCCACTATCACAAGAGGAACACACAAAAAGCTTTACAAGGAGCCGGTCTACTGGTGATGACTATAGCCCTAAAAATGGCATTATTAGAAGAACTGCATTCAGGGAGACCAAAACCACACTATCACTTCTAGAAAAGGAACGGCACCAATACACACAAAAAAGTAACTCAACCTCTCACACTCATTGTTATTCAGTCCATTAACTGCGTTCCTACCAGAAGGCCTTGCAATCCACCTGCAAGATCATTAAAGGGGCCTCATTACAACTGCCGACGTCGGATGGATTTTTTTTTATGAGACAGCGTGATTCGTGACCAAAAAACAGATATGCATCCAAAGCCATTACTATGAGATGGTGCAAGACTTTGGGTCCAGCAGTAAAAACCAACGAGCCACAGCTACGTGGACACCAAGAGTAGAAGAGCATAAGATGTGGTTTACTATAAGAGCGTATCATCCACAATATACTCGTCTCCACTGCAGAACACACTGCGTGTGAGCAACGCACTATGGCGAACCGCAGCAAACTTGCTTCTCACGCTGCGTGTTGTGCAGACACCCCATGGAATGGAGATCTTTGCATGAAGGGCTTGGTTGGCCCTGTATAATGCATAAGTAAAGTGGTGGGACCTCACTGGAGCCATATTATTTCATGGTCACATATCACCGCAGCCTTACAAAAGTACCAGACAGCAATTCTCGATTAAGAGGATGCTTCCTTTAATGACGTTCAGGACCAATCTATTTCAGTCCATGTAGTATTTGCTTCACACACACAGCCTGTTCACGATATCGTTAAAAAGATGGCCAGTGAAGTTTAGAAAGAGCACCATAAATTCCAGGCCAGGGAACGCCATGCAATAGTCAAAGATGGGAATCTCGTGTTTGGAGTGGCTCCATTCGCACAGAGCGATTCGCGGGGGTGGGGGTGGGGTTTCAGGGGATGCAGGGCAGAGTGGGGGTGGGGGGGCAGGCCAGGGTAGGAGACTGGGTGCAGGGCAGAGTGGGGGTGGGGGTGCAGGGCAGGGTGTGAGTGTGGGGGCAGGGCAGGAGACTGGGTGCAGGGCAGAGTGGGGGTGGGGGTGCAGGGCAGAGTGGGAGACTGGGTGCAGGGCAGAGTGGGGGTGTGGATGCAGGGCAGGGTGTGAGTGTGGATGCAGGGCAGGGTGTGAGTGTGGGTGCAGGGCAGAGTGGGTGCAGGGTGTGAGTGTGGGTGCAGGGTGTGAGTGTGGGGGCAGGGTGTGAGTGTGGGGGCAGGGTGTGAGTGTGGGGGCAGGGTGTGAGTGTGGGGGCAGGGTGTGAGTGTGGGGGCAGGGTGTGAGTGTGGGGGCAGGGTGTGAGTGTGGGGGCAGGGTGTGAGTGTGGGGGCAGGGCTGGGTGCAGGGCAGAGTTGGAGACTGGGTGCAGGGGCACAGTGCAAAGTGCTGGGTGTAAAGTGCCAGGGCTGGGTGCAAAGTGCCAGGGCTGGGTGCAAAGTGCCAGGGCTGGGTGCAAAGTGCCAGTGCTGAGTGCAAAGTGCTGAGTGCAAAGTGCTGGGTGCAAAGTGCCAGGGCTGGGGCAAAGTGCTGAGTGCTGGGTGCAAAGTGCCAGGGCTGGGTGCAAAGTGCCGGGTGCAAAGTGCTGGGTGCAAAGTGCCAGGGGTGGGGCAAAGTGCTGGGTGCAAAGTGCCAGGGGTGGGGCAAAGTGCTGAGTGCAAAGTGCCAGGGCTGGGTGCAAAGTGCCAGGGCTGGGTGCAAAGTGCCAGGGCTGGGTGCAAAGTGCCAGGGCTGGGTGCAAAGTGCCAGGGCTGGGGCAAAGTGCTGAGTGCTGGGTGCAAAGTGCCGGGTGCAAAGTGCTGGGTGCAAAGTGCCAGGGGTGGGGCAAAGTGCTGAGTGCTGGGTGCAAAGTGCCAGGGCTGGGTGCAAAGTGCCGGGTGCAAAGTGCCGGGTGCAAAGTGCCGGGTGCAAAGTGCCAGGGGTGGGGCAAAGTGCTGGGTGCAAAGTGCCAGGGCTGGGTGCAAAGTGCTGGGTGCAAAGTGCAAAGTGCTGGGTGCAAAGTGCAAAGTGCTGGGTGCAAAGTGCAAAGTGCTGGGTGCAAAGTACCAGGGCTGGGGCAAAGTTTCTTGAACAGTAATAGTCCACCTCTTTTCAGAATGTTTGGGGTTATTTTGTTTCATAAATATTGTGTTTGGGTTTTTGTACTTTGAAAATATTGTTTTTTTATTACATCATAACAAAATAAGAATGTTAATGTAAATTTTAAGTTGTTTTTTAACATCCAGTTCATTAAATTATTTTAAATAAACTAAAAATTTGCATATTGGTTTTTTTTATCCGATTAATCGATTAATCGAAAAAATAATCGGCCAACTAATCGATTATTAAAATAATCGTTAGTTGCAGCCCTATTAAAATAATCGTTAGTTGCAGCCCTATATAAAACAGTATAGAGCAGTATGGGGGGAGTAGTCCGGGGAGCAGTATGGGGAGAGTAGTCCGGGGAGCAGTATGGGGAGAGTAGTCCGGGGAGCAGTATGGGGAGAGTAGTCCGGGGAGCAGTATGGGGAGAGTAGTCCGGGGAGCAGTATGGGGGGAGTAGTCCGGGGAGCAGTATGGGGAGAGTAGTCCGGGGAGCAGTATGGGGAGAGTAGTCCGGGGAGCAGTATGGGGAGAGTAGTCCGGGGAGCAGTATGGGGAGAGTAGTCCGGGGAGCAGTATGGGGAGAGTAGTCCGGGGAGCAGTATGGGGAGAGTAGTCCGGGGAGCAGTATGGGGAGAGTAGTCCGGGGAGCAGTATGGGGAGAGTAGTCCGGGGAGCAGTATGGGGAGAGTAGTCCGGGGAGCAGTATGGGGAGAGTAGTCCGGGGAGCAGTATGGGGAGAGTAGTCCGGGGAGCGGTATGGGGAGAGTAGTCCGGGGAGCAGTATGGTAAAATGCTGTCCCATACCTCTGCAATGAACGCTGTACCCAAAGCTATTTATTTTGTATTAATGAAACAATATGTAAGAAAGGTCTTCATGACACGATCCCACCTATGTTTGCTAACTTTATTGTATTCACTGTATTCTACTTGCTGTTAAAGACCTACTCTGCTGCACTTTTGTGAATACCTTTGTTGCTATGGAAACTTAGTTTCTAAAAAGTATGTATTCATTTTACATGATTGAATCTTTAGTGCAAAGACTTCAGATCTGCTAAGCCCGGTTTACACAACATACTAGAAGGCATAATTTTTTTTGACTAAGTGGGATGGCAGCATTTAAATTTGGTGAGCGCATTGGAATGCAAACAGAATAAATATCAGGCTCCACGTTAACCACAAGCATTACGAGCAAAACCTCCGAGGGTACCTTTCACTCTTTGCCTTTCCTGTGAGATATGATTACCATAAATTGGAGTATTGAGAGGGTAGTGGAGAGGTGGAATTTAGCGGGTTATCTGAATGCGTTCAGTACGAGCAGACGCTTTCTGCTTTGATCTCTACAGGAGCTCAGTATGGAAAGGATTATTTTACGGATGGGGCGTGAGGAGCGAGAAAATATTTGTTTACCTCAATTTAAAAAAAAAAAAAAAAAGTAGAAGCAAATATGATGAGACAAAACATGATATAAACAATATGTACATATGATCTCGGTTTGGAAAATCCATGGCTGAGAGCCCACAGATACATTTTGGAAAATATCAGAGGTTTTACAATCATGTTGATTACACTGCGCTACTGAATCGCTCATCTACAGAAATGATCTATGGCACATTCAAGCACTTGGAATGCAGGTGGGATGTTTGGGTTCTAAAGTTAAATTGGCCATTCTTTATGAGTTTTCTTTTCACATGGGTCAGCTTCCCACTCGGTATTACACGCCTATATATAGGATTCTCACTATCCTTCCCTGGGAGGGGAAACTTGGGGGGTCAGCAGTACAGTGAGGTATAAAACATGACCCTTTACAGAAAACTAAAAGACTGAATAAAGAGTTTTCAATTACTTTGTTTCCACCCGGAGGGACTTAAAACACTAGAAGTAGTCTCCAGAATGAGGTCATTTTATTTGAAACACATCCCTTTGAAGTGAACATTAACAATTTGCCCCGGGCTGTTTGGATTTTTTGAGGTAGAACTTAATAGGGCAGTAACAAAATGACCCCTTTAAGCATATTTATCACCAAGATAAGCTTTGCCTACAAGGTTATCAAATAACCCTATCATCCTTCCTTGGGCCATCCTGCTTCATTCCAACACATGTACATGATGTCATTCTTAGCATGATGTACATGATGTCATTCTTAGCAAGCATGATTTAATATACTAAATATATACATAAACACACAAATAAGACTATAAAATGTTTACCACAAAGAAGGTTGCTGGTAACAGCATGCTAGCCGATTAATATACAGCAGAAATTTCCATTAGTACGGCCACAAAAAGAATCAGTTAATGAGGTTAGTAAAAGTCAGATGCACGTAAGTTCTAGGTATTCACAGTCTTAGGGCACAGAAGACGGGAAGAGATCTCACAAAGAAATAGAAAATGTGCAATCAGAAAAATAATCACTTATATAGGATGTAAGCAGAAGAGTTCCTGCTGTCTACACAAGGACATCACACAAGCAGACAAATCATTAATTTTGTAAACGGCGCCCAACAAATTATCTTAAGAGAAAGAAAAGCAAGAAAAGCACTAGCCATGCTACAGCTGGGGCTTCTACAGAAACTACTTTCAAAGCCATCAGCACTGATTAAAGTCCAACCCTGTAGCTGTTTACATTTAATGTTTCCCCCAAGGAAGGGTGGAACGTAATGACTGCTATGGAAGAAGCCATGGCTCTTTATTCCACAGGTGGCTGCACTGCCGACCTTCAGGAATTACAACACCTTTGCTCTGGAAACTCAACCGCAACGCAATGCACATTGAAGTCCGCAATACTCAAAATTCCTTGGAAGTATTACTTACTAATCTATCTTTTGGCATAATGCGACAGATCATTTTTAATTTACAGTAACAACTTAGCTTTATAAACTAAATGACCTGTAGAAAGCCATACACAAAGCTAAGTGGACATCAAGCGGTCATATTATACATAATTCTTAATGATCTTTTTTTTTTTTTAAAGTATCACTTAAATTCTACTTTTCTTGTCAGTTAATATAAGGTTAATTATACAGAAATGTACGATTCTTAAAAATAACGCACTTTGAGATACACTACAATCGGAGGTGGCGCTACCATCGAGCTCAATTTAACTAAGTGTTATGAATCGCCATTTCAAGGAAGCGTCTCATGGCTGGGGTTCTAGGGGTTCACACTGATAATGTGGGGAGACTATGGTTTATCCATTATGATAAATCACATGGCAGCGATTCCAGTCTGCTACCAGCGACCAGGTCACGCACAGCCTTCATCACATACTAACCCTATTACTGTAATTTTGGCAATGTGTGCATTATCAACCAGTACCTACAGATATTACAAGATAATCTAAATAAAATAGGAATTTGCTTTTAAAGTAGGCAGGGTTTAACCTACGGCAAGAAATGTCTAAAGAAAATTCAGTAATTTGTATTAACATTGCAAACGAAGTCAATGAAATGTGTTCATTGTTCAGCAAAACAGCAGTCATATTGTGTTTAGTTAATAAAAAATACATACATGGGTAATGAAAACACTTTATTCACTTGGGAAATGCTAAGTATTTGATGAAAGGCATTTCATTGTGAATAAAGGCACAGTGGAAATGTTTAAGGCCTGGGGGAAACGCACAAGTCCCACAAGCTTTAAAAAAAGGACTGTGAGCGGGACACGTCAAACTCAATCAGCCCATACGCAAGATCTTTTAGGACACTTGTATGCCAAGTACGTACTCAATTTGTCACTTTTCTACTAGGCTGGAACATAGCAAGGAGCTCACACTGCACACTTTTGGAGAGTTTTTGGGAACAGAACAATCTATGATCTGCAGAGGCTTTGTGTTGATGTCAAAGTCAACAGAAGAAACAAGAGAGCTTTTGCAGGGGACAACAGTGATGATGATAATGATGATGATAATGATGATGATGATGATATATGGCAACAGCTCGACATCCCGATGGAATGTTATTTTAGTAACAGACTAATAGTAGTTTATGGAAATGGCTGAACAAGCGCCATAAAAGTAAATAAATGGAAAAACAAACAAAATAATATCCTGTGGGTGCAGGTGGTGGGATCAGCGCTCTTGGAGACAGACATCATTCATCTCATGTTGCCATTCACCACGTTGCTCCTACTAGACCAGCAGAAACAATAGCCCACGAACATCTCTCAAGGAGTAATACATTGAAACGTGGATTTTCTAAAACATGGCTACTAATCTCCCACCGGTACGACGCAGCGGGAAGACAACTAATTCGTTTTTATGCGCCGTGCTGTGACTCTATTCCAGTCTTTAGTACACTAAATTAAAATAGTGTCCACCTGTTTTCAAATAACGCTATAAAACGTAATTCCGTTATCAGCAAAAGCCTGATATTTCTTAGCATTCCCCTTTAAGATTTAAAATAATATGAATTATAATTAAATGTACGCAGCTCTACATTGACTTGGCCAAGCCTCACTTAATGGAAGCCCAAGGACATTCTCCTTGGCTTTATTCAACCACCACCACCACAACCTGACCGGGGAGAGATAACATAATGGGGAGAAATAATTGTGTAGAGCCACTTCTTACACATTTTGGTTTCTAATACACCATTTTGGTTCCTTATTCAAAGCTGTAAACATAATTAAAAACCTTCAGTGTATGTGGTAATCATAAAATGGAGGATTCGGGAGCTTTGGATACTGTGGTTCTATATAGTGGGAGTTATAACGAGTTAGACGAGTCTATGGAGTATCTAGACGACAGAGATTCTTTTTAGGAGCCATAATATTTAGGGATAAGGGATATACTTCCAAGCAGATTAATGCAAAATAGTACAGAACTTTATACGCAGGATGAAGAATTCGACAGCCGCTCTGATGAATAAAGACAGCGGGCTCTGCTTCACAAATATTAAAATCTGACAGGGAAGCAGCACATACAGCAAAGTTAATAATTCCCCAGAAAATAAAGCCACAATACCAATATTTTATATTTATGAACTATTTTTTTTTTTTTTTTTACACAAAGCATTCTCCAAAAACCTGGCAACAGTTAACTCAAAAGCTAATGTTTACTGTGCTCGCTTAAAAGCGGATTAAGGGATTATAATAGTCTTGTTGTTTCAAAGACAGAGGGAAAACGGTCGGGCAGACTTTCATGCCGTTATTTCGTTGAACCAACCTATCGTAGGTTATGTTATCTTCAAATATTGCACTGAAAATAGCAGGGAATGTTGTTATTAGGCTTTAATCCCATACTTTAATAAATTATTAAATCCATATTGTAGATATTACTATTAGGAAAGCACAAAAGCCACTAAATATTTAGAGCTGGATTATATTTCTCGTTAAAAAAATTGAAATCTAAATTATGCTGTCTGGCATTCATTTTTAAAATGGCGCTGTCATTCATATCGTCAGTTTTAATCTACACAGGTTTAGGGGCACAGATCGGACTGGCGATGACAGGGCGGCCTGGCACTTTAACTGATGACGGGATTGTGGCCACACATTAGGTTTTGATGCTTATTTAGCATGCGGCTGGCCATGTCTAGTCACCGACTGCACGCTGGAGCGGCAGTTCAGCCGAGTCGGTTATTTAACGTCAATAACAAAAAAATATAAAAAAAAAAAAAAAAAAAAGAAAAAAGAAAACAAAACATGGTGGATGCATTGTGTGACCTGGAAGCGATACTAGACAACGAAACACAATGATCTTGAGCATATCCTGACTGGAACCAGCAATACTGAAAAACAGGAGGGGGGAATTATACATAAAAGTACATTTAATTCTATGCTTTTTTAAGAGTAAGGAATGGTGAAAAAAAAGATGCCCACTTTACTAACAAGCTCCATTTAATTTGATAATATGGCAGATAGGAAACAGTCGCACACACGCACACTCACACATACACACACCTAATGACTGTTGGTCTTGGACACTATAGCAACAAGCAGAGGTTTGTTCAGGAAGAATGCTGGGTATGTGAGTGGGGGAAGGGCCACAGCTGAGAACTGCAGGCCACTCCGCTAACCCACAAATTCCTTTGGTGGGCTTTCATCTTTAGAACTATCTCAAAATTATTCTCTGCTAATAAGGAATGTGATAAAAGGAAAATTCCATTTCAAAGACTATCTGAAGATGTTTTCAGGAGAGGGAACATGAGCGAAACGAAATGCAGTCACGGAAAAAAGTGTGTGTGTGTGTGTGTGTTACATATATATATTATATACACACATACATATACACGCACAGATAAATTATACTCGGATGCAGAAAGTTAGGCTTGATAGTCTAAAACAAATGACCCTGTATGTCGTAATATCTTCGAAGAGCGATCCTCCTCACAGTTTGTTTCCTGAAGTCCAAGTTGTTATGTTACTTACGCGCTACTTGTCATGTCCTGCTTACCGCTTGTACAGCGCTGTGAAATATGATGGCGCTATACAAATCAATAAATGGTCAGGGCAGAAGGTTGTGGCCCATCACCCATACGCCCGTATATTCAGAGCTGGATTGCAGGCGACCCTGTAAATGTCAAAGCTCGGGATCAACTGGAAGAACAGTGCAAACACCGTCACAACACCGTAACTCGTATAAAGCGGCGGGAGTCTATGTACATCCAGGGGCAGATTTATTCAAAGGTGAAATAAAATAATATCTTAAAGCAGTCACTATGGAAACCCACCATCTGGTCCTACTGACAAAATAATGACAATATCTGCAACCGTAAAGATTACCCAAAGTTGCCAAAAATTCAACGGCTTCTCTGATGAAAATTTGAGACGGAGGGAGGTGAGATCAGAGATGGATTTACTGTGAGTGCTTCATCAGGACACCACAATCAGACCATATTCACAGCCACCGGACTTGAAACAAGAAGGGTATCACGAGGACACGAATGTCTATTTAAGGTCCGCTTCAGCCTCTTCTCCAACGGGGGTGATATATCTACGCTCTGCACGTGATACTATGTGTTTACGGATCGTCTCTATGGGTTGGCTCCCTTGTTTGATGTGTACGGTTCATTCACACACAGTGTACATGCGTAACGCCAGTGACAGCGCTTTGATGCGCCATTGTTTATCTCGGTTCATTTCATTAATGTATTTACCATGAATTCCTTCTAAATCCCAGCCTTCAAACACTAAAGCCTTTCAATCCTCGGAAAATGAAAGATTTCGACAGAAAGAATTCAGGCAGCATTCATGCGCAGTAATAACACACGGACCGTGAGGCCACAACTCGGCGCGGTGCTTACAATTTATGTTTTCATAATATTAGAAAACGGAGGAAGACAACAAAGCTTATGTTACCATAAGAAAGTAAACCCGGAGAATCCAGGAAAGAAACAATAGAGGAGACCTTCACCATAATCCGTATCATAAATGTTGGCCACGGCTCCTAGATTTTCAGATATGGCTCCTAACTTTGTGCCATTTCATACTGATCACTATAGGTGTGCCTTTCACGAATTACCAAGATGGCTACCAGATTAGTTTGTCTGCCTCCTAACGGCTACAAAACTGTACGTATTTAAGATATTTTAATAAATATATATACAGGACATCACAGTAGGGAGTTACAGGAACAAACGTTAAGGATGGCCCTGCTCAAAAGAGCTTACAATCTAGAATAATTTACCATTATATATCAGCCTCTCCAATACTGGCTGTTTTAAGAGGAATGTAGGATCTTTGTGGCAAATGTGTAACTACCTCCATTGGCATAATAATATTTCTATTATTGCAGCAGCACAAGGAAGCGTTAGGAACGTGTCTCAGTCACCAGGCAGTCGCCGGACACGGGAACAGGTAAAACCTCAGAATAACCCCGGGCTGTGCGGGCCGTCCGGCAACGTGCACGCACCTTTCATTACATTACAGTTATATATGCTATGTTATATAACAATATATATTTATTCCTATTAATCTGCATTTAGTTCTACAAACATTTCCTTCCCTGAGAAAACCTTAATAAACACTGCGAGGCCAAACACTGTGGACTGTAACACAGTGACATATAAACTAAGAAACAGACTTACCTAAAGGAATATCAAATACTTAAGAGCGCTGCTCCTCTTACAGAAAAAAAGAATTGCTCTCCATGTCATGCTGAGCATATAAACCATAACAGATGACGTTTTATTGGCTCAAGAAGTTAGTCAAAAGGTGATTTTTTTTTATAGTGGCTCTATAAAATCTAAGATATAGTGTCAAGCAAGCCTTACTTTGCTGAAAAAAACTATATGGCAAGCAGTACCTGCTTTTGAGTCACATGACAGGATTTTTAAGAAGGTACAAACTCAAATGTAAGCCGTTTTGTTGAAATAATTAACAGCTGACGCAAAATAAGACGTTTCCCACAAACACATAAGTTTTAAAACACAACAGCCAGAACAAAACCAAAAAAACCCGCATTCTCGCCATGTCTAGCCATTTCCATTAGAATGAGTCCCGAGTTACCACAGACGTCAAAAGGCCCTAATCGCTTCACGCCAAGACGTTATCCTTTACCATCAAAGATTAGAGCCGTCTCGTTTTCACTACCGTCTTTCCTGTCCTCTCAGAACCCAATACCGAGCTGTCCCAACACAACCCCAAAACCAACTGACCCCATCAACAGCACGGAGACCATACAGCAGCTCTTTAGGATGTATTGTGACCACGACTTGTCCGCAACCCCCCCCCCCCTCACAACCGCTGTGCAAACAAATGCTTGCAATATAAGGAACGGGTTAATTTAGATTAACCCTTCTGCAGTCCCATCTCAAAGAGTTCTTGTCTACCACGTGAACAGGTTAAAACGGAAGGTTTGAGAAGAGGTGTCGCAGTGCAGCGGACTCGATCTTGAACAGGACATCTAGGGACAAACTTTACAATTAACATTCCCTCTGTGAGACACAGGGGTGTATTCACTAAATCCCAAGTTTTTAGGCAGGTGGAATCATTTCGCTATTTTTCCCCCCCGAAGATCTAAACCCAGTGAGCTTCTCGTAGTAGCGGGGCAGGACTAACCCTGTATGACAGCATAGCAAAGCTGGTACGATAAAGTGTAATCTTGCATAACCTCCCCAACAACACACAAGTTGATCTTGATAATGATTAAACAATTTGGAAAGGATCCCTTTTATTATTATTTTACGATCTTTTGGTAGGTTTAGTCAAATGGATGAATAACAAGAGTCCTGTTTTTGTGCAGGTCAGATCCAAATTGTCCCTAATTGCCCCCGCTCATCAGCCACACAATTCTGTGGGCAGCGTGACCACGGGCCAGTTAATGCACCCAGATGGGCTGTGTTTGCACCCTTGAAGACTAATCACCTGCTACGATACATACACAACATCACATATTAGAAATAACCTTATTTTACAGGAGATCATCAAGCCAGATATACATTTACATCAGAGGAGTTCTAAGCTGAACAAACATTGCCAACAAGTGATTCTTCATTATCGCACAAACTTAGCAGAGATCCTGCTTATGCCGGAACGGCCAAAGGAGGACACCCATAACAAAAAGAGCTTCGGCACAAACATGCAGGCGGTTTATGAACGGCCTGAAAAACTTGAACACTTCAATATTTTCAGTAAAGAACAGGCGTTTTCTCTACAGTCTCCACAATGTACAACACGGAAAAGAGGTAGTGGGGAGCGACTGGGTGTACGCCGTGTAACGAGTCATAAAGCCACAGAGGGCTCAGCGAGACACATGGACAAGGCGTTAATATATACACATATAAAATAATCAGCATCCATCAGCAGGACATGTCTTACCTGGGGATACAAGGGCTTCTTTCAGGTACAGGAGAATGTCTGCAAACTTCCGGACGTCGTTGACCAGCTGCATAATGTACTCTGGATCCACGATGGAGCCGTCGTTGCAATCCGAATTGGTGCTGATGCTGCTCAGCGAGTTGCTTTTGGAGCTTCGCCCCATTCCCCAACTACTGGTACTGGAAATGGTGAAGAAGTTTGAGGTAGAGAACCGGGAAAATCCCAAACCACGCTTGTTACTTCCTCCGTTCTGACGCAACATCCCAGCTGCTGCCGTGCTTTGAAAGCTGCTCGGTTGGCATCCAGTGCTACTCGCTGCCCATCGGCCACAAATCCAAACCTTTTAAACACAGAAAGAAGATTACATACATTAAATATAAATAAAAAAAGCACAGGCTTTTTTCATTAGCGTTTAGAGGGGAGCGCTAGGCTACACTGCTTTTCCCGTAAGCTCGTAGACATTTTGCTTATCAATAGAATTATTTTAGAAGTCTACGGGTTTAAAGGGACTGCTTTACCCAGGGGAAGCCCATATATACGCGACACAGCTAGTGTTATTGATGAAATTCCTGTTTTGATGTTATCTCTCTTCTCCCATTCCCATGTTAACAAAGGCTGCCTGAACTAATCAGCTGCCACCAAACGGGGAGGAATAATCATCCAAATCACCAGAACAGGAAGTTAACACGACTGCTCCCGTACAAATAAAAAGCGTTTCCAATACATGCCGACTGAGAAATGCTTATAAACACTACATTTACAGCTGATGACGGTCACTGCACTCGACCCCAGAAGGCAGCATACCCGGTGTATCTCAGGGCGGCCATAACCCGCTTACTGGGGAAAGAAGAGCGTTTCCCGCACTCATAGTTCTAGGTCAGCTGCAGAGGTTTTTCTAAATCGGAAATAATGACCAACAATGTTCTGTGAGTTTGTTAGCGTTGGGAATACGTCTTAATAAGGCCTGTGAAACTAAACGCCTCTACGTCTTATTTATTTTTATAAGCTAAAGTCACCCGATGACCCTTGCCAGTCACTCCCATGAAGCCACTAAAAGGCATTGCTAACACAAGGAACAGGAGAACAGGTTAGAGGTTGGCATGCGAACAATCAGCTTGGAATCCCGGGGATGTTTGCTTAGCAGCCTTATTAATAACCAACCCTTGTAAGATATGAAAGGAGTAGAAGAAAAAGAAACGTACGACGGGGTTCTCGTATAAGCATGCGCAGCGGGCACCAAAATCTCTCTTGAGGGACTGATCCCATCTTTAAAGATTTGCATAATTATGCACCCCTTAATTTATTCCTCCGCTTTCTCGAGTCCGGTGCAGACGCTCTTGGAAGGAAGAATGAGCAGAAGGGAGGTGGGTTCAGGAAAAATAACTATTTTTGTTGGCTTCGGTATAAATCGCTGCTGAGCCCAGCTTTGATGGGGGTGAAAACGGGAAAGACTTCTAAATCCGGTATGATATCTCTAAACCAAACAGAGCCATTTCTGTGTGATCGGTGGCTTTAATATACGAACAACTAGAATAATGATTACCAAACTGTGCAACTCAACAAACTCACAAACTAACAACACATATTCACACTATGTTCCACATATAAGATCGAGTTTATCCCATTGTACAGCGCTACGGAGCATGATGGCGATATTTATAACTCAATACATATTATTAAAGGGGCGTGCCAGTCATCATATGCACATCACAGCCGTGTCCCTTTATGTTATACATGGGGGGATTCAGCGGGGTCCCACTCTATGCATTGGCTTCTACGTCTGTCGCTGCTCATCCCGCAGGGTTCCCGGGTGTCCCATTAATGCGGGCTCCCATTATTGTTAACGGGGGCAGTGATTGGGGGCAATACGCTGCATCTTCTATAAGGAGACTTAACAAATGTCAGCCCGTCCAAAATATTTGAATATGTGTTCTTTGGTGGTGAGGCTGCGAGCTTCTCTAACGACAAAGCGATGATGAAAAGCGTCAGGCCGCCATCCATGGGCGACTTTTCCAATAATTTGTATTTAGGAAACATGGCCTACAGTTTGCTGAAATAGTCATAATCCCGGAGATGCACTCTTCTATCCCAGACGTTATCACTGGGAATATACGTATGAACGAAGAACGGGGAGCTGCTTAGAAGTACTCCCCGGCATCCAGCTCCACCGAGAGTCCCAGGGAGTCTAACGAGACACCCAGATAAAGGAGCCGACGGGACAAGTGGACAGCTTTAGAAGAAGCACCACTATAACAGACACTTGGGGGTAGGGAGCTCGTTACCGTCCTTTTATCAGCCTTGTCTCTCCCAGCCCCATTGATTGCGTCGAGCAGAAGGAAAGGATAAGCGTGAATGCCTTATCACAGAGGCAGAGCAAACTAAAGCGCTCCGCTAGAACTCGTATTTCAGGCTCTCGGTCTCTGTCGCAGAAAGGAGCCGGTCCAAGTCCACAAACTAAACATTAAACATCTGGGGGGGGCGGCTGGAAGACGCAGCGGCTCGTAGCTTGGAATTGTGGCCAAAAACACACATAATATCAGACTCTCTAGAAAATATAGTTTATGTTGGGTGATAAACAGCGGCAGAACCGGCCAGTAAACGCAGCACAGAAAACATCCAGATATCCCAACAATTTGCTCGCTCAGCACAAAGTCCAGGAGCGCAACTGAAGAATCCCCACTGCGTGTTTATTTAGGAGACGGTTTCACACCA
This sequence comes from Spea hammondii, assembly GCA_029215755.1. Taxonomy (NCBI): domain Eukaryota; kingdom Metazoa; phylum Chordata; class Amphibia; order Anura; family Pelobatidae; genus Spea; species Spea hammondii. The sequence goes on from JARDYJ010000007.1 coordinate 40,033,757, forward strand.
AGTCCGGACACTCGTTATTGCAGAAGAGCGGGTCAGCAAGCAGCCCACACCGGAAACGATTATTGACTTCTATCTCGCCATCATATACCGCAGCGCAGTACAATTGGTAAGCAAGACACAAGAAGTAGCGTATAACATAATAATCTGGACATAAAGGTCTCTCTGCATGTCTAGAACAGGGAGGATGAGCTTTCTAGGTTTTATCCACCAAGACATAATCCCAGACTGTACAAATCTAAGCAAAGCGACAGAGTTTGGAGTCCGATAAGAACCAGTCGGCCGTCTAGTCTGCCCATTTCTCCCGATCTTAAGACTCAGAGTGTATTCATCTTAGATTCAGGATAGCTTTAAGCTTATCGCACATATGTTTGAATTCCCTCAATGTATCAGACCTTACCGCTTCTGCTGGCAGGCTGTTCCACTTATCTTCCACCCTCTTAGTAATGTGAAATTTCTTAACATTACATCTGAACCTCTGACTCTCCTTATGGTGTTGATATCGGACTGTAGCGTTTTCGGAAATGTGTTTATAGATAATGCGCTACGCACGTTTTTTAAGTGGGAAAGAGCTAGTTTTAGAGTGTTAAAAACGTCCCAAGAGACACAATCTTATCAGTCATGTGAAAATTTTATGAACATTGATTTCGCCCCAATATCACTGTGACTATAGTCCGCAGAGGTGCTCGGCTTCCCAGGGCTTTGAAGCAGGGGTCCCGCTTGCATGCGATCAGCTGCCAAATCGCACGCTCCTCGTACTATTGAAACACAATCGATGGCCCTCACAGGAAACACAATCGCAGACGGACGCGAGATAAGCATTGTGAACCCTGTAGAACCACAAGAAACCATACAAACGAGAGGCCCTGCTTTACTACGGGGCAAGAAGTATCATAAAGAGGGCAAAATATCGGACAAAAAGCCAATATCTTTTATTATTCCACTAGCAGAAGATTATAACAACAGAACACATAAGAGCTTCTATAAAGGGACCCATACAGCCCCACCAAAGCTTAATGCATGTACATGCTGCGTGTGTGTGTGTGTGTGTATGTATGTATATATATATATATATATATATATATATATATATATATATATATATATATACACATAAAAAATACACACATCGGTAAAAAAAACTATAGTATGTATGTATGTGTGTGTGTGTGTGTGTGTGTGTGTACATATATATTAATAAAAGAACACACACAGCAGTGAAAACACTATAGTCTGCATACTGCGCCAGCCAATCACAGGGAAGCACCTTGTCGCATGTATACAGAGGTTCTCATTATACCCTACCCTAGGCAGCACTGGAGCTGGCTGCCGGTGGGGAGGCGCGCATGCTTAATGCATGTCTGGTATTGTGAATAGCATGGGGGGGGGGGACGATGCATCCTCTATGCATTGGCATGCAGAAATGGTAACATAAGAGTATCGCTTGGTATCTGCATTACAATGCATACGAAGGACGGAATTTCCCCTTAATTCTATTCTAGGGCTCGGCAAATCCTCGGAGCCAGATAGTCTAGATTTCAGATCTGGATTTTTAACTTCTTGTGCCATTTTATACCAATGTCTACGGGAGGGTAGCAAAAAAACAAATGATCTATTATATACGGTATATATATATATATATATATATACACATATATATATACACACACACACATTAAGCTGACTTCTACATACATTTGCAAAGCCCATCTTCCCCATGGACCTATGGTACAGACCTATCTGAGAAAGTCCCGAGCTCATCTATCGGAGCGCTGCCGACACATACCCAGCACGGCTATATTAATGATTTCTATGAATACGCACAATAAAAAGGCACGTCTTCAGCAGAAGTCTCACTAGTGATCACATCACGTTTCTGTGAAACACACTCGTGCCAGAGGCCCAATCTTCTGCATGATTTATTATGTCATCGACATGACTCATGAATGCTTAGAACTATGTGCAAGTAAAGGAAGCAGAAGCGGAACTCCATAACCTAATCAAGCGAATTCCAACACAGCCCGCTAAAGCCAATACAAGTATCACTATTAAAACCGACGACACTATTGCGACAACACCATCACAATATTATACAACAGCCTGCATCTCAGTGGGCATTCTATTGTCACAAATAACATGAGTTTATTGGATCTTGGGTGATCCCCCATTACCGTGGCACATGATAAAGATATACGCTGTAGAAGTGACCCCGTGCACGTATCAAGATGATTCCACATTCCGTTGGCCCTTTGCCACCCGGAAATAACCTTGTTAAAGCCGCGATGCGGATTAGAGGAGATCAAGGCTTAGAAGAACCCAAGGAAAGGATCTGCCTCGGTTAAATACCTGTCTTGATTCACAGTCATTCACAATGCAGCGTAAATGCATCACACGTTCTAGATAGCACTTAAACTCATCATCTCAGGTAACGGAGAAACTAGGAAATCACACTGCAAACAATCAGTGGGACTTAATCACATTACAAATACAATAAGCGCCATATCAGTTTTGACGAAACAACAATCAGGAAAGGATACAGAGAACGGCTCTCCAGCAGAGCCGGTAAAAGTCAAGCAGGAGAAATGCTTGGAGGTCTATTTCTAATAATCCGATTCAGTGTCCCAAAATAAAATTACATCAATTATGTATATTAAACCCAGTGCATGGGGGCTGAATGCCAATTTAACTCTTTAAGACTTTAATGCGGAAATATAGTAATCCAGGTAAAAAGGCCAAACCCCACCTCGTAAAAGTTACTAGGACTTTGTGTTATCGCACAGGGATATGGGATACATGGTACGAGGCATCCTTAACAAAACACAAACACAAAATCGGTAACAATCATATAACATAAGATTTCAAGACCACAGAGGTCTCTTCTTCAATAAGCCAACTCTAGATCCAGTAACATTCCTCTATGCTGGTGCCACCCACTAAATACAATCTGGCTATCGCCTACAGGCGCCCAACATGCGCAGCATCGCCAAAATAAATAAAAGGAGGACGAACACAAGTGTTCAGTATAATGCTGTCGCATGGCAGCAGGACTGAAACATGTTAGGATAAGTGATAAAGTGAAAAATCACAAAAGTAATAGCCAGAAAAAGACTGCGTAAATTACCCTGCGCGGCTTCCCATCCGCCGCCAGCCACACCATCCTATGTATAAAGGCTGCAAGGTTTGTTTACACACGGCTGACGAGATCTAGATCGTCCCAAAGGCTTGCACTCTATTATACTTTAGATAAGGCATCATCTGTACCAAATCTGCGCTCCAACATGCCATTAGTAGCACATTTTAAGCACTGAGCCCTGACTCCAGGTCACCTGAAACAGGAGACCCCAACACACTCCACCACAGGTGGCCAACATGCCTGCTGCCCCTCAGACCCCATATTCCTCTACCGCACATGCCAGCTGGGGCGCTCTCTAACACCTATCACTCCCAATCAGCCAGCAAGTAAATACTTGCCCTCCCGCGGGCGAGCTGCCAGACGCCCCTTACAGATCATCCCATTCCCTCCCACGGTGAACAAGACCCCCTAAAGCGCCCCACTGTCCCGGCCAGATCAGTAACAACCCCGATCTCAGGTTAGGGGCACCGCTGCCCGTTAAGTCCGTTTAATCAGCTGCCAAATAACTCACACAGAGAGCTCATCCGACCTCCAGCCCTATCCTGTGGCATACGGTCACGGCCCGGTCAGCACCAAAGACCCGCGACCACCACAGCTACAAACAGCCAAGTAAAAACCGGTCTTACCTAGCGTGCAGAGCCGCAGCATCCCTCCACGGGCCGCAGAGCCCCCGGCACACTCAGCCCTCTTGTACCCCTAACACACGTCCCGTAACGGTTCAATGTTAGCTCCTCAACTCACAGCGCCGCATTCGTAACCTGCCACGCAGCGCCTCCTGTGTCCGACTGGTGCCGCAACCGCACTCCCGTCCGCACAGCAGCGAGCGCACTAAACACGCCCCTTCGTTTCGGGACACGCCCCAATACATTGAACTGGTTTCCCGTACCCTACGCAGCCCCACCCCGTCCGTGTACACTTAGTGTTGCTTCGGCGCCAGGGCTACGTTCTGTGGGGTAAAACACAGGCCACGCCTCCATTGTCCATATGTGACCCGCCCTCTCCATGTATTACCGAGAGCCGACGCTGAAACAGGTGGCGTCTTCTCACGGAATGTGGTGCGGGAATATTGCGGGAAAATATTATTCATGTCTACATAACATTCCTCGCGAACCGAGCCACGAACCGACTCACACATTTCACCGAAGTTTTCTTCTCATTACCACAAAGATCTAGTTTTACTTTATACTGAAAAATGTATATTTCATAAATACACACACACACATATGGACAAAAGTATTGGGACACCTGACCATTACATCAATGGGGACTTTTATGACATCGTATTCTAAACACATAGACATTAATATATAGTTGGTCCCACTTTGCAGTTATAATTGTTGCCCATTCATCCAGTAGAGCATTTTTTAGATCAGGCACTGATGTTGGGCGAGAAGGTCTGGCTCCCAATCTCCTTTCCGGGTCAGGGCCAGTCAAATTCTTCTGCACCAAACTCATCCAACCAAGTGTTTATGGACCTTGCTTTGTGCTCTGGGGCACAGTCATGCTGAAATAGAAAAGGACTTTCCCCAAACTTTTCCCACAAAGTTGGAAGCGTATCATTGTACGCTGAAGTATTAAGATTATCCTTCACTCGAAGTAAGGGGACCAAACCCTGAAAAACATACCTAGACCATTTCCCTCCTCCACCACTTTACAGAAGACACTATGCATTCTGATGGGTAGCGTTCTCCTGGCATCCGCTAAATCAGGCTTCCAGATAGTGAAGAGACCCCGGAGAATACGTTTCCACTGCTCCAGAGTCCAGTGTGCTTTACGCCACTCCAGCTGACACTTGACATTGTGTGTAGTGAACTTCAGCTTGTGTGCAGCTGCTCAGCAGAGAGTCGCCCAGGGCAGAATACAATTTCGGTGGACGACTGATACCCAGACCCATTCTACTGTCAATGTTTGTCTATTGAGATGGCTGCCTATGTGCTTTATTTTATATACCTGCTAGCAATCGGTGTGGCTGAAATTAACTCAATAATTAAGAGTGGTGTTCACATACATTTGGTTATATAGTGTATTTAGAGACACATATATGTTACTGTATATTGAATATTCTTCTTTAGAAGGTGTTAAAGTTATCTCTGAATGGTTCGGGGGCACTGCAGCAGTTTTACTTAGATTAAAGCGGCACTACAGCCACCATATGAACACACACTCACACTTACACATTCATGCTAACACACACATGTATGCATACACACTCACTCTAACATACATAGAAAAGCAGCCTCATATGATTCCCTGCTGTGATGCCATCTTGGCAAGTGCCAGATCAGACCAGCCCCTTATGAAGAAGTGCTGCAGCTTCTACCACAGGTAAATTCTTTATTTTTTTAATTAACATTTGATTCAGACCCCCCATGCATGTGTGGCGAAAATGCTTCCAATGTCTCCAAAGAAGCTCTGGACCATGGAGGGCAGGTGCAGAGCTGCAGCTTCTAACTCTGGCAAGTGGGTTTTCTTTTATTTTCAATATTGCATATTAAAGTTCTTTTAAAGTGCTTTAATATGCATTCTTCTTTAGGAACATATGAAACATTATTGATTCATCTACCCTGATATAACAAGTAATTGTTTCCATCAATATAGAACCAAATGTGAGTTTCCTGTGAGGTGACAACAGGAAAATCAACCTAGGCTTGTTGACTCACACTTGTGTCACTGAAGTCGCTTTAGGGAGCTGATAGTGTTATTAAGTAATCCACTAGAAGTGTCCGTACTCGCTCATATCAGGGAGGTGTTTGCTAAACATACCATGTGTCGGCAAATAAATACCTAAGTGTTATACAGATCTCTATTCCCCGCCCTTTGTAGTTTCATATAGAGAGGTACGATTTGGCCAACCATTTAAACCCATATTTGGATGCGACCAGGTATTATTTGAAGAAATGCATTGTGTGGAGAAAATGCTTCACGCTGTTGAGGTTGGCACCTTGATTTAAATGATTTTTTATTTCATTTTTTAAAATTATTTGTTATCCAATTAAAGGGTCCCTGAAATCTTAGGAGTCAGCACTCCGAGATATGCCACCTCTCCCTCCTCTGCTCTGCAGAAACCTCTAAGGGGGGTAGATCCTCTTGGTGATGTCTGTGGGCTTTCCTACGCGTCAGTGAGCGTTCCTGCTGACATCGAGGGAAACACCCTCATTTAAAAGGGGAAATGGGCAGGGAGTGGGGCGTGTCAAGACCCCGCAACCTTGAGGATTCTCCAGGCCAAACTCAAAGAGTTCGCAGGTATGCCCATAAAATGTCCACAACACTCTTTTAATACCGGTCACGGTGCACTTTAAAATGGCCTTGATTGTTCAGCCTTCTTTTATCTCTTGTCCTTCTTTCCTCATGTGTGGGCACAGTAAGAAATAAATATGCCTCATGTGTGATTGTGTCCAATTTAACTTCATACGTACCTATCTAAAGGGGAATTGTCATGTAAACATGCCCTGCTCCCTAGTTATGCCCCAACTGCAAATTCAATGCTAGGTATGTAATCTTTTGCAAAAAGGGGTTGATTAAAATCCTTCAGCCCACTTTGCTAACATAAGCCTTCCTTATACAAAGTGACCTCTAGAATGCATCGGAGGATCATAATCATACCTGGGAATTTTCTGGCAGCCTAGAGCCCCCTTGTAGGATGCAGGTGGGCGGTCCCGCTGACATCAGTGGGCGGTCCCGCTGACATCATGCCATTGTTGGAGAGGAAGCAGGCGGGTAGTGGGCCATGCTGCGACACCCCCCCCTCCCTCGACCTGGAGTTTCCCCATAGTGACACAGAGACCCGGAGAAGCGGTGCTTCACCCAGAGACTCCTGGGTTCCCAGGTGCGTCCATAATATGCCATGTAGTTTGCTGCATGGTGATGGTCCAGTCTGTGACTTGCATTATCTACGTTTTGCTGGAGCTGCTGGAATCATGCACTTTCTTTTAAATAAGGCAGATTTTTCTGTCGGACTTTCGTGGAATAGCACATAAGTAACTGGATTGTGCAAAAGGCTAAAAGTAGATAAAGTTTTGCTGCTGAGGAGGAAATCTTGCAACTCAATACAGGTTATAATAAACAGAGATGTTCAAGTAGGCAGGTCTTGCTTTTTGGGAAGTAAAGAGGGTACTCTAACTATTAACTCTAACCCCTTTACAATATTATTCATAAAAATAATGTCTGGCATATATGAATATGATTTCAAAAGAAAGCCCTACTTATCCAGAAAAAAACAAACAAAAGGTTTTTTGGTCCTGTAATGTAAAATGGCCCTGTCCTGAAGGGGTTAAGATCTACCACTAGAAGTCAAATTTTAGCATTGCTTCCAGGGTCCAATTTGGCAGCTAAGATTTGAATCTCTGAACGTGAATACAAATAACATGTTGTATGGTGTTTAAGCAAATGTTATTAAAAATAATCTTTTAATAAAACTGACAACATATGTACATAGCGCTTCACAATTTATAGTATAATTAAAAAATGAAGTAAACAAAGGGCAGTCATATAAATATACATTTTGAGAGAGGTATATTAGGAAAGGAGCTCCCTGTCCCACAGAGCTTACAGTCTATGTACATGATACTGGGAGCCCTATTTGAATGGGAGCCCTTGGCAAATGTAAAAGTGCCGTGATTATATTGTTAATTTGTAGCTGGCTATTTTAGTTGTTCTCAGGCTTCATTCATGCTAGTTACACCCCAACCCACTCCTGATTTTATGGAAATGAACAATCAGTGCTGAGATACCGAAATTAAGTCAGGGCTGAGATCCTTTACCCGTCAAGTTGAGATCATACGACAATACAAGGTTCACAGGAAGGCCGCCACAATTTAAAAGAGATTACATGAGGAATCAGGAATAGTGCACAGACGTGTTGGCTTGATCTGGCTGTATTTCACCAAAACAGGTCCTTCCAGTACACAGTTTGAATGAGAAGTGAAGATTTAACAGATTAAAGTCACTGAAACCAGTCATTCTATATGTTCCAGTTCATCCCAAAAGTGTTCGATGGGGTTGAGGTCAGGGAACTGTGCGGCCAGGCAAGTTCTTCCGCACCAAACTCATCCAACCATGTCTTCCATGAATGGGCAAAGATTCCCATAGAAACTCTCCAAAATCACGTGGAAAGCCTTCCCAGAAGAGTGGAAGCTGTTATAGCTGCAAAGGGGGACCAACTACATATTAATGTCTATGTATTTACAATACGATGTCATCAAAGTCCCTATTGGTGTAATGGTCAGGTGCCCCAATGCTTTTGTGCAAAACTTTTTTATGCATGTCTGTTTTATTATTTATTTTGTTGGTTTCTAAAGCTCTGCGGTCAGAGGACAATATTACTTTTATTATATGTATTAAATACATTGACAATTGTCTTAAAAGACACTAGAATGCCCACTTCCAGTGTTGACTTTTCGTTGGATTTCATTGAATATAGCGCTCTGTCTAAAGAGAGGCTTGAAGAGACAACCACATATAAACTCCTGACCTCCCTGCAGATTATGCCTTGGATTCTGTTTGTTTTAGTCTAATTTCGTATTAGCTGGTCTAGCTATTGTCATGGTCAAGGCAGAGTTCAAGCCACTATGGGAGAATACACTGGGTGTTCCGCCATTGCCTATGCATGTGCGGGAGCGATGCATGTATGTGCAGTAGATTCGATAGTCCTTTCCTGCTAGGAGACAGCTGGATTCCTGACAATGACATAGGCCATGGCTGCCCATTTAAAAACAAAAAGACACACTACTGTATAAAATATTTATTAATATTTGTTGGGTTTTTGGACCAAAAAAAAAAATGCTGGGAAACTTGACCCCCTCATCTCAGGTAGTGGTATCGCATCTGAAGTATATTTAAAGAATGGTAATTCTACTTATACATTTCGTGTCACAGGGGAGATTTTAGGCATTGTTCATTTAATGCACTTGAGACATCCGTAAAACCTCACCCCATAGAGACGTGAACAATGTCACAGCCTGAAACATCTCAATGATGACATCAGAAACTTAAAAGCGTGCTATTTTGCTACAACAAAGCTGCACATTTTCATTCATCACAATACCACACAGGGTATATTTTAAGAGTTTCTACAACATGAAAGGGGTTAGGCAGCATAGGGGGGTTGGCACGTTCCTCATAGCATTTACTCTGAGGTTAAAGACATGAATGATTACGACGTGACAGTCACAGTCTGGCCTTCCAGTTACACGTTTTACTGGGCAATTCTTTGCTCAAAGACTACATAACGATAGAACGTTCATGTGAGTTGTTTGTGACAAATTCTTCCGTGTGGGATGCTGAGAAAGAACACAGGGAGTCAAATGTTGCAACTAGGAAAGAAATTGACAGATTTTTGCTGAGCTTTGCATTTGATGTAATGTATATTGTAACAATACGCGCTGTCTATTCAGAGTATTTTAACAAAGGTTTATTGTCATATATATGTATATGTATATGTGTATAAATGGTCTGTAACAATCCATTATTAGAATGTGTATATATACACATATATATATATATATATATATATATATATATATATATATATATATACTTGAGAACACACACTATGTTTTATTGCAATGCATTGCCAAATATCAACTTGCATGTCAGAGTAATTATAGTCTGCTATAATTAAATGGTAAGAGTAATTACAAATGTTGTAAAGAAACAACCACAATGAGCCATAGCTGTGGTATTCTCATATAGCAAAAGGCTTAGCCCTCCTTCCTATAAACATGTTGTAGTGGAACTGTACATTAACAGGTGAAGAACTTAATAGATGGGATTTGGTTTATATGCTCCTGACACCAAAGTAACTTAATGAGATGTAACTAATGAATAACCTGCAAATGCTGTCAGGCCGCACCCCAGCAGGCTAACCATTGCCCTAAATCTGAAGGCTGATACAACTAGGGTTATGCATAATAATGAGTCTGGGGCATAAGTTGTCTTTTTCTCCATAGCAACCAGTCCATTTTGCAGATTTATAAAATGCGTTGCTATGCATGGTAAGACCATTTTCTCTGCCCCTTTTTTTTCAAAGCCCAAGTTATTGTGCTTCCCCTTGTGTGAAGAGAGCTGTTGTGATCCAGTGCATTAGGGCCACAGCGGAAACTGGATCCACAATCTACCTCTTATGGGGCTGCTTTTCTAACTTGTGGGTATGCAGCCCCTTCCTTCCCTTTGTAGAGTCCTAAAGGAGGGCTGGATCTTCAAGATTCCCCTTTGAAAATGGGAACCCTCACCAAAAACCAAGACTTTAAGGACAAGGCTCTGCTGCAGCATTTCCAGTGCAAAACAAGCGTGTGATTCCATTTAAAAACGCATGTACAAAAACAGGAATAGGAAGTGCCTATAAATGTGTGAGAAAAGAATCAGTGCCATTTCTAGCATCATAACAAATTGACCCTCTACCCACGAACCAGACAGGGCAGTGTGGGCAAGAAAAAAATAAAATAGTGCGTGAAGAGTGTACTTAGCGGTCCAACAAGTGAATGAATTGTGCACAATGAACCCCACCTTGTCACACACCCTGGTGGAGTTAAAGAGGGGAGTGTACCCTTGGCTTAAAGCCTCAATGGCCTCAAGGCCAAAGGACCAAGTGTCACAGGCACTACATTCGATCTTAGCCAAAAGGCAGAGAAGGGATCTTAGCGCCCTAAACTGTCAATAGATCTACTCATGCTAGTACAGTAGATATCTTACCATGGGTATCCATTGATATTTTGCACACTGAGTAGATCACATTAGATATACCGGTAAACGCCCCATTAAATTATTAAATGTAACCTTTAATTAAATACTAAAAGATAAAATAAAATAAATCCTGTCTTGTGGAGGGTATTATAATGTCATAACAATATCATGCTTTGTGTGGTGACTTAGTCAGTATCCTCAGATAATCTATTTGCCACTAAAGGTTAATGCAGTGTGGTCAATATCAATCCCACAGTATGGTTTGGGGGTCTTCTATGTTCATTCCTCCATCTCATTATGTTCAGTCCTCCATTAATTTCACCATCATTCACTCTCCCTCACTACTTTGCATTTTCTTCCAGTGTGCCTGTTTCTGTTGATAGATCCAAGACTGTAGGTAAAAGACACGCAGAAGGACCCCCAACTGTGACCAGATTACCACTCCTATTATCTCAGAGAGAAACAGCTCCCTCAGATTGCTGAAAGTTGTAATTTATCAATAGATCAAGGACTACAGGTTGACCACCCAAAAAGTTGTCAGTGTTATATGAAATGATAATGTGTTAATGAGTGATTTCCTCTGACTTTCACTTGATTAGAGACCATTGTCTTATTAATTCTAAAACTCAGCTACATAACAATGACCCCACTTGTCAGAATGCATTGTTAAAATGCTACTTTCAACCTCGCCCGGTCTTTCTTACCAGTTACATTATATCTGTAAATTACGGCAACATTCTTTCACCGTCTGGATTACCCAGTCCTACAACCCCCGGGAAAGTAAAAGATAAAAACATGAACATTTTTAAACAATATGAAACCAACTAGATATTTTAGAACAAAATTTCAGGACATTTATAGAATGCAGATAAGAGGAAATATAATTAATATAGTTGATGTTCCTATTAATAATAAAATAATCCTCACATTTCCTTTATTTAATATATTTGCTGGTATATTCTTTTGGATATCAGGATGACAGAGTCTATCACCGTTGTCTTGTTGTAGTCTTTAAAGCTACAAAATTGAACTTACATTTTTAAAATACTTCCACTTTAAAGTGAACCGTCACACATTTATTTGTGGCTTTCATCAATGGATTCATCAATAGACTAATAAAATAATTATTAGCAGACTTTAATTTCTACATAGAGTTTTAGTTGTGCTTTGGTGACTAGCTACAATGTGCTCTAGGACCAAGAATAGAGCATAATGGGTGTCTCTTGTACCATGTAAGAATGCTCACATCAGGGTCTATGTATGACCTTGAGATTGGAGTCAAACCCCAAGCATTTCTGGTTGGAAATCAATAAGGCTGGACTGGAGGTTACGAGGCTGTCCCGGTACTTTAAAGCTAGCAGCTGCCAAACAGCATGTGGGGCCTCACGTTACTTTTTTGTGCCCACGCCACGAGTGGCTGGCCATATCCTGCCAGCGGTCGCATGTTGCAGCGCCTGATCTGCCACCGGAATGGCCGATGATGAATGGTGGATGAGTATGGAGTGCTGTAGGTCAGCAGCCCACTGGGTATTTAAGACGGCCAGTCTGAGCTTTGAAATCAAGCACATGTTGGTGTCGTTTTACCTCTACATCTATAATAACTGTTCCTTCAACACTCAAGCAAACAAAGAAGAGGGAGAGGTCTTCGCTGGCTATACCTGCCATCTTATGCTAGCTAAACCAAATATTTAGGACATCGTTAAGAATAATAAATGTGTGTGTTTGCGATTACCTGCAATTACCTGGAGTTAATTATACCCTGGAGTGGTTATATGTATCTCATTGCATCAAGATCCCTACTCTCATGGGAACGTATAACTCCCAGCCATTTAACTATTACACTGATTGTGTAAACAATACCAGTATGCACATAAAGACTTCTTTTTGTAGCCGTTACTCTTTGCTTAATATTAAAAAAGGGATTATGGTATTGTCTGCTACTGCAAAGCTACTGTTGTAGGCAATCATTTGATGCATCAGCAGATTCATCTAAACAAAATACCCCGGGCCCTGTTTTTTGTTCAATTCAGCAGCTACAGAATCAGAAATAGACTTGTGCTTGCTACACGGTATTGAGTTTCAACTGTGTTATAAACCCCTCCAAGAAAAGAAAGAATTAGTTTCACCGCTAGTTCCATACAAAATGGAACTAGCATTTCAAATGCAATAAGCTGGAGTGTGTGTTAACTATTTGGGCTAATATGCAAAAGGGATATCGTGGCCAGTGGCATGTCAGCAGATTCTGCAGCACTGCTAGTTCTAGCTCTAGACTGAGCCTCAGTCATGCGGAATAGTGCAAACAAGAGTTATTCTAATTAGAATTAGAATTGTAAAGCAACTCTAGCCTATTATATATCGTCCTGCTTTCAGTATAGCTGATGATAAAATACAAAGCTTTGTCCCTTTAAGAACTTCACAGTAATGAACAGCAGTCATTATCTGCGTAATTATTTCTCCCCATTATTGTATCTCAGCCACATTGTTGGTTTTTTTTGCTGGTTATTGGCTAAGGCATCCTTGGTAAGGGTGAGTTGAGGACATTAGGTTGATATAATGCTGGCACCGACTCATTAAGATACAGATCTCAGCTTGCGTGAGGTTAACGTTTGAAATGAATATTGACAAAGCAATTATAGGTGATTGCCAAACAAAAAAGCACAAGCAATAGGTAGCTTTAATTAATGTAGTTATGGTAAAAGCCGGGAAAGCAACAATTTCCTCTTTAACGAAGAAATAGCCGGGAGCAGAGGGGACCTATATAGAAGCTCGTTTGTGCAGGGCCCTCCTCACCTGTTGTCAATTTGTTATGTCACATACTACTTGTTATGTCCTGTCTACCCATTGTACAGCGATACGGAATTTGATGGCGCTATATAAAACAATAAATAATAATAATAGAAGATGTGATCAATTATGGTTATGCTAATTTGCAAGACTGCTAGAGGACAGTATATTGGGGTGTCAAAAGGCAACATTAGGATATGTCTTGTATACCAATAGTGTCCTAAGTTTAGGTAAAACCACATGTATACTACAGAGCTGGTATAAAGCAATTGCTGCCCTATTTCTCCCTGGTTAATGGGGCCATCTTGGTTTCATCCTTTTCTACGGTCTATGCTGGCTGTAAACTAAAAGGACGCTATTCTATTACCTCTCGGGGGAAACCTCCCACACCTCTATGGGTCTCTGTATCAGTAGCCATTTCTAGAAAAGGCTTAATTGAAGCTTCTTCCACTAAACATAAAGGAGTAAGCCATCTTACTTGGGATGGTATTCAGTGATGTACACTGGCCTCAGGCTGAAAATCAACCCAGTGGCTGGATACACAGGGCTACTTACTTTTTTTTAGTGTGCGGCTACTTGTATCCTCCAGTTGGCCACAGGCTTAAGGACCAACAATGCCACCTGAATGTAAAACCAGTAATTTTATATAATATTTAGATACCAGGTTTATAAGCAAGTAGATTTTTAGGGACAAGCTGGCAAGAGAAATCTGCGAAATCCAAGCTGCAGGTTCACATATGCTCCTAAATATGCATTGGTGTGCGTCAGGCTTGGACAGGCGCAAAAGGCATTTTTCTCATGAGCCAGTGGCAATAGCACCTTCAGGTTACAGGCAAGTAAATTCAGATGGCAGCGTTGGTCCTTAAGTGTGTGGCCGTCTGGAGCATACAAGCAGCCACACTAAAAGTATAGTAAGGAGTCCTATGTATCCAGCCACCGAGCTGATTTTCAGTCCTAGGCCAGTGTGCATCACAGAATACCATTCCATACCATCACAGAATACCATCTGTAGGAAATAGGGACATATGGGATGGTATTCTGTGATGCACACTGAGCTGATTTTCAGTCCTAGGCCAGTGTGCATCACAGAATACCATCCCCTATGTCCCTGTTTCCTACAGATTCAATGTTTGGTGTTACAGTCCTAGGTTACAAAAATGTTTATGTGAGCAGGAGAAAATGTGATTCTAAATTAAACTGTATAATTCGTATGACCCATTGTACAGCGCTACGGAATTTGATGGCACTATATAAAACAATAAATGATAAGAATATTTTGTCTATATATTTGTTATATAAATAACTAGGTCACAAAGTCTCAGAAGAAGTCTTGGAAAAGCCCCAGCCACAACCCTAACCACAACCCAAAAGTGTCCCTCTCCCCATTTAATATGTTAAGAGGAATGCAAATTACTAAACTTTGACCAATAAATCACCTTAGTGTATAATCAAATGCATTGGGAGCTGGAAAAGACTTCTCCAGGTTAGCAACACATTACTGGTAGCTGGAAAATACAAAATAGCACATCATCTCCCTGTATATAGTAGTACGCCTTCCAAGCTATTCTTAGTTCAGAGAACAAATCAATGTACTATTTATATCTGCTCTAATTAAATTCACCTTCACAAAGAACATGAAGATCTAATTCATTCAAGCTGTTGTTTTTGTGACTATTAGATAAGGAAATGATTACGAGATTATTCAGCAAACACTTTTTTTTTTGCTTTTGAGATTATTTAATAACTTTGGTTGGTTTATACTGATTCATGTACTGATACAGAAAGTCAATACCAGAGAAATAGGCCGGAAAGAACAAAGTGTACTGTATCAACAAAGTGTAAAAAATTCCATAAAATGCTTCAAGTAAATAAAAGTCGGTTGAGTCTTCCTTTAAATCTAGAAACAACTTATTATTGGGCTTCTTGTAAAGTAACAATATTGCTTTCAATGGCTTTCTTCAAAAACAGATAATAGACAATTAACTTGGCTATTGACTACATTCCACAAAGATAATATGCCACCATCTCACAAACTAGGCTTGGCTCGGACGCTTAGCCTCTGAATACCTCTTGCTACTTTTTCCTCTGATTAAATATCTTCTTTGCTGTTTCCTTGTTGAAAAAGTCATAGAAAGGTATCACAGATTTGTATAATGCCACAACATTTCTATGGTTCCTCCAAACAGCTTTCCACGAGGCAAGAAGAAGCAGAACAGAAGTATTTTAACTGCTAAAATATTGCAGTCTTAATCTATAAGCACACTTAAAAATACAGATGAGGAAGTTAAGCATGCATGTGTTAGCCACATAAGCAACCATGGTACTTTAAAGCCAACGGCTACCAAATGAGGTGGGCGCGACCGCACCGCAGAATCTAATCTGTCACAGGAGCCACACCATCAACCACCAGGCAATGTGGTTATGCTGAATCTAACACCGTTAAGGTCAGGAAAAGTAAGCTGACTAGATGGGCCAAATGGTTCTTATTTGGTGTCAAATTCTATATTTCTAAATATACATGTCCTCTTAAAGAAGAACAAACTACATATTGCTTTCAACAAGACAAATTACAATTTAAAATAGGTTATGTAGAGGTATGTAGAGGAAAAAACAAGGAGAAAAATAAGAATGCATTGTGGAAAGGTAAGTCTGTGTGAGAAGTCAAGTTTACATTAAAACAATGTTCCTTCAGTGCTCCATGAGATATATGGTAATTACTGCCGCTGTAACCCTTTGAGTTCTGGGGGTCAGGGTCATTTCCCCCTG
The DNA here is from genome assembly GCA_029215755.1 of Spea hammondii. Lineage (NCBI taxonomy): Eukaryota > Metazoa > Chordata > Amphibia > Anura > Pelobatidae > Spea > Spea hammondii. The sequence continues at coordinate 40,050,117 of JARDYJ010000007.1, forward strand.
GGAGGCAGGGCCATTTTCTCTAATTTACTCATGGCGATCCATAAATTTGATGCTTCAACAATCAGTCAATGATTTTGTAAGTTTTATTCTTAAAACTATTTTTAAAAATATTCTTATGATTTTCTATAGATTTCGTCCATAACAAAGAACCTTAGAACAAACATATTTGTTTGTGATCCTGATGTAGATTTCATTTGGATGAGCTCATAGTCACCTCAGTAGTGATTTGTAAGATAATTAATTTTCATTTATTGTAGAGCAGCAGCGCCCTCTGGAGGCCGTCCTGATGCTTTGATGGATTAAGGCAGCACAAAACCTTGGGCATTTACCATGCACATCCTATGCACATGTGGAGCAGTTACTGGATTAAACATATTTTCTCTGACTGCCCCCATTGACAAAAACTTTGTTAACTCTGCACAGCTCTGCACACCTATGAAGATATTCCATTAACAATGTACAACATTAACAATGTCGGCACTGTATTTCTGATCCATTTCAAGGGACAAAATTTGCTTTTCTGTAAAAAACAAACAAACAACATTTCTAAGTGACCCAAAACTTTTGAACGGCAGTTTACCTATATAAAGTACAGAAAATGGAAGCACACCCTAAAAAAGCATTTAAATAAAAAAATTGAGGTGTTGCTAAAATGACCCATAGGAATAGGTTTAAAAGCAGCGCAGTCTCACTGATTCAGTTCCATAATAAGCAATACAGGCTTGCCAAACTTGGGATACCTTAATGTAGTGGCGAGCAAAGCAATATACGGCTATAAAGTGTAATGGAATCCCCAATATTTAAGGCTCAGATTAAAAAGTATGTGATGAGTATGCACCGATTCCTTGTTCAGGAAATGTTTTATTAGGAAATATACATTGTGATGTGTCTGATGTCATGTGGGGGTAGCTTGGTCATCCCATGGAGTGCCTTAATGTGTGACTCTGGACCACGTTATATACCATACTACACATATATGAAACAATTGACCACATTATTCTTTGGTTAGATAGAAAAACAAGTGTTGTAACTGTGTTCTTTTGATCCACTGAAGCAATCAAGTGTTAGTGTTGTTTCACTCAGAAATATTGCTCGTTTCATGTAGTGCCAGTTGCTGGTGGCCTTGTGGCAAATAGCACTGACGTGTCTGCTAACTGTGCACAGCCATAGTTCGCATGCTCCCAATACCTAACCCCCATAGTTACCAACATTTCAAAAACATTTCCAAGGTCGCTTTGCAGCACAGCTATACATTTACCACACCCACTGACCCAAAGTTCCGCCCAACCCACATAATTTAGCTCCACCTGTTTACTATGGTGCAGATTATATCACACAAACATGCCCAGATACTCAAACTAACACAACCAGACACACACACTAACATAGCCAGACACACATGCTTTCACCATCATACCCTTTGGGCCTTGGCTGGTCAGATCACCCTCATGACGAGTGAGTGAGTCTGTCAGTCACAGACTCACAGCACAGCAGGGAAGAAACTCAGACCACCCCAACTGAATTGCGGTGCTCAGCCAATCCTCTAGGCGGAGCAATGTGACGTCAGGTAAGTATAACCCATGACCAGCCTCCCAGGACTGCAATATGGGAATAGCGAGACGGACGTCTTTCAAAATAAAAGACGGCCAAAACTCGTTATGGATTTTTTCTTTCTTAATTACAGCCCGATGGCCAGTCACATACACTCCAAAAGTATATCATCTGTGGTGATGGGTGTGTGTCCTGTACTCTCTGTAACAGTTCACACCTTCCTTATCTGCTAATGGGTTTGTCACATCACCTTTGCACAAATGCAGCCGGCATCTTCACCCAGCTGTGTGCCTAAATACCTCTATAAAATCTTTCAGCCACTGTTCAGTAGAGCCTTTACAAAAACTCTCTTCCATATACATAGGGTAGGCATACGGCTATCCTGAATCCAAGACAAGATCAAGGACTGATTAAGGTCTGAGTTTTAACATTTGGAATGGATGGACCGAATGGTTCTGATCTGCCATCCAATTCTATTTTATATATATATATATTTCACACACATAAGGATAATATCCCTTTTTTTTAAATATATCACTGCAATACATAATTCCTCCAGAATGTCCATCTATGGGTCTTCCCTAAAGTCTCTGAACAGCCGGCTGTCAATCAGAAGTGATCCCTTGTTACTTTAGACCAGGGGCGTCCATCATGCGGCCCGCGGGACCTCGAGGCGCGTGAGATCGGCAGCCAGGGCAACCGGGATCACAAGAGCTATGCTGTGCTTACCTGTGGGAGGGTCTTTTGTACTGCACAGAGGAAGCGAACCCAGCAGAGTCACGTGAATGTACATGACATCACATGACTCTGCTCCAGTCCTGCTTCCTGTGCAGTACAAGAGAACACAGAGGGAGGCTGCGCCCCCTGCTGAAGTCTGTGAGCGGCATCAAGAGAGCTGCAGTGCAGGTATGGGGGTGTTTGAATGAGTATGCATGATTGAGGGAATGAATCTGTGAATTAATGAGTGTGTGTGTCTGTGTGATAACATGGATGTGTAGGTGGGGGGCATGGTACAGGGTGGCTGTAAGTGATGTGCAGACCCCATCAATACACAAGGGGAGCAGCTAGCCAGGTTTCAGCATGTACTGGCTGACTTGGCATGATAGGAGTGTGATTGCTAACAGCAATCACAGTCCCATCATGCCTAGGTTCCAGCATTTATTGGTTGCCTGGGTATCATGCCAAGTCATATTGTTGATCTTTTTTGTCCAGTTGTGTTACTTACTTTTAACACACCAACATTGTATAAAAAAACACAATAACAATATTAATTTATATATGATTGTTGACAGCAATCACACTCCTATCATGCCCAGCCAACCAGTACATGCTGGAATCTGTGTATGCCTGAGATTGCTGTTAACAATCATAATATATACAACATTGTTATTAAATTTTTTGAACAATTTTGGTGTGTAACTTACTTTTATTATAAGTGTGGGATTTGTTTATTATTTTTAAAGGTGTGGGGGGTAATTTTCCGTTTTGGCTAAGTGAACCCTGAATTTTCGGTTTTGGTCCAGAGTTTTCATTTTGGTGCATCCCTAGATTAAATAGAACTATTTCATTTTTACTTATCCAGAATCCTGAATTTGTAGTCACAAAACTTTCTAGGCCCAGAAATCACTGAGAGAAAAAGTAAAGGTTTTGTGTCATTTATTTTACTTTAACCCCTTAAGGACCGGGCTCATTTTTCGTTTTGTACCCTGTGGGACCGAGGCTGTTTTGACACTTTTGTGGTGCTTGTGTTCAGCTGTAATTTTCTCCTCACCCATTTAGTGTACCCACATAAGTTATATATTGTTTTTTTCAGGACAAGATGGGCTTTCTTCAGATACCATTATTTTGATCGTATCATCTTATTTACTATAAAAAAAATTAAAAAAACTTGGTGAAAAATTGAAAAAAAAACAAATTTTATGACTTTTATTTGAAAAATCTTTTACTCACCTAAAAAAGCAAGTAAAAAAACTAGCTAAATAGATTCTACTACTTGTCCTGAGTTTAGAAATACCCAATGTTTTTATGTTTTTTTTGCTGTTTTTTGTAAGTTATAGGGCAGTAAGTACAAGCAGCGTTTTATGATTTCCAAATCTTTTTTAACAAATCTGGTCAGTCTGCCTCCATCTCCTCTTTGGAACATCTTTGAAGCCGGTTAACTCAATTTAACCCATTCAAACCATATATTTTTGAAAACTAGACACCCCAGGGTATTCCAAATGCTGTTATTTTAACCCTTTCCATGCACCAATTATACAACTACACTTTGTCAAACTTTGTAATAGTAATTTTTTTTATTTTTTTTTCCACACAAATTGTACTTTAGTTATAGATATACAGGTGCTGGTATATGTCACTGTCAAACAACACCCCAATATGTGTTCAGCAACATCTCCTGAGTACAGCGATACCCCACATGCATGGGTTTGTCAGATTGTTTGGCTGGTAAAAGGCTACTTTTGGGGCATGCGTAATTCAGGTGGTCATTTGGTCATTGTGCCTCCCTCTCCTCTTTGGAATATCTTTGAAGCCGGTTAACTCAATTTAACCCATTCAAACCATATATTTTTGAAAACTAGACACCCCAGGGTATTCCAAATGCTTTTATTTTAACCCTTTCCATGCACCAATTATAGAACTACACTTTGTCAAACTTTGTAATAGTAATTTTTTTTATTTTTTTTTCACACAAATTGTAATTTAGTTATAGATATACAGGTCCTGGTATATGCCACTGTCAAACAACACCCCAATGTGTGTTGAGGAACATCTCCTGAGTGCAGTGATACCCGACATGCATGGGTTTGTCGGGTTGTTTCAGATTTAAAATGCCACATTTGGGAAGTGCGCTTTTTTTCTCCATTTTGGTCAGTCTGTACCTATGCCCTATCTTTGAGCTAGGCCACTCCAATTTACCCCATCAGCCATTTTTTTTATATATTAGACACCCCTTGGGTATTTGAAGTGCTTTTATTTTAACTCTTTGTTGAGATTTTTGAGAAATTTTAGCACTTGCTCAAAATAATAAACTTTATTTTTTAATTTTATTTTTTAATACTTTTTTTATATTTTTTTTTACACATTTTGCTGGTACTGGATGGTTCATCTAGTGAAATCACTGCATAATTATTTTTAAATGTTAGCACATTTTTTTTTTATTTTTTTTCCCATTTTTTATTTATTTTTATTTTTTTTGAATATTTTACTAATCACATAGTGATTAGAAAGCTGGGCTCCATTGACTTGCATGGTTGAATGTATGCTTTTTCGTCTTTATTGTTTTATTTCCCGGAGCGTCCACAGCCCACCCAGAGGTAAGTGTTTGGTGTCCCTGGATGCCTCCTGATCGAGGCATTCCAGCGACACCATTTAAGTTTAGGAGGCGATCGTTGATCGCCTCCTAAACGCTTTTAAAACGGGCGTCCGCCGCCATACAATGTATGGCGGCTGTTGACGCCCCGGGGAGGGGCCAGACATGGCCCCCGATGCCGATCTCGGCCTTGCTGAATGCCTCGACATCGAGGCATTGCAGCAAGGCCGTTTAAGCGAAGAAAGTGATCCTTGATCACTTTCTAAGCTTATTTAATTTTTTGACGGTTCAGGACCGTCAAAGGTCATTTAGTGACCTTCTTGTTATGACGGTCCTGAACCGGCAATGGTCGAGAAGGGGTTAATCTGAATTAAAGGCCATATTTTCTCACAGTGAAAAATGAGTGCGGCCCGCACACATATACAGTTCTGATGAAGTGGCTCACTGCAGAAAAAACTTGGACACCCCTGCTTTAAACCTAATGAGTTCTATTGAAAATCCTCTCAGGGCTTTCACAAGGATTTTTTTTACAGATGTTTAATATCATAAAAACTGCCCTGCCATTTAAAATAAAAAATAAATATACAGATTTGTTGTTATGGTTTATTCAATTGGTTTATTTGATGATGGCTTCTTTAGAATTTTGAAACACGATTATATAGGAGCAGCATCTTGCTACACTTAGTGTAATCAAAAGGAAAATCAGGCAAAACATTTGTTCTACATTTTTAAGCAACATGATCACTATTCCCAGATATAAAAGTATACAGTTGACAACAAACAGTTGAGAGAGCTAAAGAGAGGTGGTAGCTGCCGGAACGATGGATACCTGATGGGAGCTAAGGACCTTTTAACAGGAGGCATGCAGTGAAGCATGTAGATTTCAAGAAATGGCCTGTGCATTGAATAGAATCATAGCAACACGCCAAAAAAAGATTTCTCTCCACCTTTTAAGCTGTGTTAATTAATAGAGTAGAAAAACAAGGCTTTGAAGCTATACCCAACATCTCATACATTGTTTACTTCATAGAAAAACTATTGATGTTAGGAAAGTGAACTGCCGCTTTCTAATTGCTTATTTATATTTCTCTTTTGTCTGAGTAAAGTTGACTACATAACCATTGCAGCGAAGTTTTTTCCTAGGGTGGTGTTGTATACCTTCCAATAGTCCCTTTTTTTTTGCGGACTAGTCCTTATTTTTAGGCATTGTCCCATGTAGCTGCATCACTGTCCCGTTTGCAGGAGCATTGGCTGGTTAGGGAGATCCTCAGATCAGGAGTGCTGTGCTTTTGCTGCACAGAGCTCCAATGCAGTTCTGACCGTATTCTAGTAAGGGATGCAGACAACCCCTCCTCCCACCCACTTTTCGGACCAACTCCACCCACTTCCAGACCTGGCCCTGCCTCTCCTCACCTTGTGTCACACCCACAAACATAAATGCCCCCATTTGGACATCTGAAATGTGTATGTTGTTAGGGTGACCATGTTAGCCATTCTTTTCTAGAACACATATATTTGTATTTATAAGGTATTTGTGTAAATCGAATATATTCTTTTTCTAAACACCTAACGCAGTTATATAAATATTTTCTAACTCGTCACAATGTAACATAAAAAGTCTTGCTAAATCCCCAGGCCCCAGCAGCATCTCCAACCTCATGAATCTGGGGAGGTATGGGATATTGTGAATTGTCACTTTTATTTAAGCAGATACTCCAATTTAGAAAAGCATCAATGGTTATGCTGAAATATCATTAACCATGAATTATGCATTATACAGGGCCAGTTCAGTCTTTCTTGCTGGAGAAACTTGCCAGTGTTGGCCCTTCATAGTGAATGGTGAAGCGAGGGAGTTCAAACCACAACTCCTCGTTTAGTGAATAAGCCCCGGTGTTGTAGGTCGCATTCCTGATATTTTAATGTTAGGATAACACCCTGATTTGGGCGCAAGTGCCCATACAGTACAGTAATAATTGCCTCCTGTTGCTGGCACTCCTCGCCGTCCTGTGTGATATGTATTCCCCGCACGCAGCAGCACAGGGAATCCTGTGAATGAATTACTACCTCATAGCTTAGTTACTTGCCCAACTCGTTGCCGTTGCTATGGGAACGGTGAAGTAGGAGAGGTTAGGGGCGTGCCCAGCAGAGTTCCCGGCATGCTGCGCGGCTCCGACCGGCTTCCCCTCTGTGTTTGCTCCTCCCCTTCTCCTGACAGTGACCATGGCGCCGGTGTACAGCAAGTACCTGACTGTCCGCAACTCCTCGGCGGCCGGGGCGGCGCTCTTCGTGCTTTACCTGCTGAGCAAGCGGAGGTGAGAGAGGGGGTGTCAGGCCATTACTAGGGCTTTGCGTATGAGAATGACTCTGTGGGCCAGTCAGTCATCGTCACTGAGGGGCATCTGAGGCCCGGGGTGGGGGGGACAATCCGAGCGTAAACTCCGTGCTGTGAGAATGTAGCTCGGACTTCACACGGCCAGCTCTCCTGCATGGAGGGAGATGTACTTCGCGCCATAAATGCTGTGCGAGTTACCTGCCAGTTGCAGGTGTACAATAGCCTCAGATGGCGGGACCTTTACCCGCATCATGGCGAGCATCCTGTGCACCTGTATTACATGTAATGCCTCCTTCACGAAACCAATGTATTCCTGTGTAAAGCAGCGGAATTCTGCACCTGCTAATATCTGCAGGTATTAGAGTTTGTCAGGTGTTTCAGGCATATATAAGCCTCAGCCTTCTAGGCTAGTGTCTCTTAAGGGTTAAATCTCTATTCCCGGCTATATATTTCTTACGCTGTAGATGAGCTTTGTGTGTTTTTAGAAGTTCTGGCACATTATGCAGCTTGTTTTCCACTCAGGTACGCTTTGGAAGTTATCTAGATCATTTGCGATAAAGTTCCACAGCTTGTCATTCTGTACCAAAGTGCAAAGGTACCAATACAACCTCCAAAGATCAAATATTCAACATAAAGAGGGGGGGAAAAAAGCATCCATTTTTCTCCAAGATCTTTTCTTTCTTATTGTGATTTCAAATCAATGTAAGAATGTGATTTAAAAAAAAAAAAAAAAGATTATTGTGAATGTTTTAAAATGTTACCCATTGCTGGCTTAGTCCACGTGTTAACTCGCCTTCTTTAATGACTTCTGGATATGATCTGCATGTTTAACTTTCGTAAGAAGTTTTGTGACCCTAAAAACTCCATTACTCATACTAGGTCACAGTTACTCCTGCTTCAGGACCATCCGGATGCTGTAAATTTACAGCCCACAGCATCCGCAGCATGTGCGCCTGATTTCTGATGTCTCATTTCTTCAAGAGATGATAAGCAAAACTGCACAAGCTTGCTTTTTAAGTTAGTTGGAACATACGTTTTACATTTCTAAGAGGGAGATTGATACGTGGAACAGCATCCCAGCAGGAGTGGTAGAGGCTAACACAGAGAGGGAATTTAAACATGCATGGGATAGGCATAAACCTGTACTGAATCTATGATGAGACCAAGACGGATTAAGACTTAAAAGCAGGCAGACAAGATCCATTCAGCCGGCTCACCTAACAACAAATTCTGTGTTTTCTACGTAAACGAATAAGAGTACGTAATGAATCGGGGTCGGTGGTGTATAAATAGTGTGCGGTAACAATATTCACATTCATTCATTATCATGCCTGACTTTGCAGTATTCTTTATTTTCTATAGCTTGTGAATAACAGGAAAGGGAATGTTTTGAGAAATGCTGTATTATAGTGGGGTCCACAGCGTTTGTCAGAGGTCTTTTGTTATAAAAAAAAATAAAAAAAAATTTAAAAGTTACTTCATAATGTAAAGCCATGCGCACTGTATTCTGTGTTCCATTCTCTGGTGACATAACCATATAATAGAGAGCAGGTAATGGCAAGCTTCTGTTATCTTAACTACCTAATGCATAACGTTCTATCTCTAACTATAAAATATCAGGTAAAATATGGCAGCCGAGGAAAGGCTCTGATCCGATATGTCTAGGGTTCCTCAGTTATATGCTGTTAGTGAAATCCGCATAGCGTTGCGCACCATGCGCGGCCGCAAGCTGAGCAGCTGGCGTTCCGGACGTAACCTTTGCACTATTTGTAACCGAGTCATCCGATTTACACTGAGGCTTGGTCTTGTAAGCTTGTACTGCTTTTACCTCGGCCTTTTACCTACTTTTTACTTTACGTAGCGAAAAGGCTGATTCACAGCCACCATTTATATTGTGCGTCTCAGGCTGTTGGGTAACCTATTTCACTCCTGATAAAAAGCTAAGGCCAGTAGGATATATCTGGCTGATCTGAAAGGCCTTTTTATTTGTATTGTAAATTATATTTGTGTTATTTTACAAAATTGGATAAATTATTTAGTTTAGTGTTTTTTTATTTTTATATAAAGCAGATCTGCATTCCCTACCTAACCAGTTCACTTGGTTTGACGTAGTTTATTTCTCCTCTTACCCCGTGTCACAAACACTTTGCATATTGCAGAACTTATTACAAAACCTTCGTTTCAAGTGTTACCTGTTTTGTTGTCCTCTTTCCCTAATGTGCGTTGTAACTTTAAGGGAGAACTGAGCAGCTAAGCAGCTTTTTGAGACGGAAAGCTTTAGAAAATAGGGTTCTTAGTATCGTAGCAGAGAACGAAACAAAGGCTTTACTATGTCGGGGAACAGTGACAATGTTGTCTGCACTGGAGGCCGACTCTGTGGCAGTCAGCAAATGGGGTTGTGTATAAAGTGCAGTGATTTGAGGGATTTTTGTATTTAAGTTTATTATACAAACTGATTATGATAAAACAGACATCAACCTGTTTTAGCAGGAGTACATAAATCGGTATTATCGGTACAGGTAGACGATAAGCAGTACTGCGACGCAGCGCAGGGCAATACACGTTACAGTACGACTTCAGTTACGGAAAGCTCAGTAGAAGCAGTGTACAATTACATTTCCAGACGTGGCGCATATGGTTAGCACTTGGTGGAACATAACCTGGGGAAATGGGGGGGGGAGGGGGCCGAGGAGAATGGGGCTAGTCTTCAGCCTCTAGACTGTCCTTGAGAGAGTAGTCTCTCAGCAGGCTGTGGATAAGCCTGCGGCAGTCACGGACTGTGACCTGCTCCCTCCTCAGCACCAGGCGGTTCCTGGCAAACCATAGAGCGTCCTTTACACAGCACATGAGACGCCAAGCATCCTCAATGGCGCTCTCCGTGTGTGTTCCTGGAAAAAGTCCGTAAAGTACCGAATGGTAAGACAGGTACTTTCTCTCGATAGAGTCCTTGAGATCCAGCTCCAGGGCTCTGAACAAAGCCTGTGCAAACGGGCACCGCCAGAACAAGTGAAGAGAAGTCTCCTCCTCCACAAGGCACTGTGGGCAGTGTCTATATCTGCACAGCCCCCTGGCATGCATAAATGTCCTTAGGGGGAGGCCTCCCTGAATGGCCATCCATGCCATGTCTTTATGCCTGTTGGTTAGCCTGCTCGACGACACGTTAGCCCAGACAGTCTTGGCTGTGGCGTCGGGGAGCCCTGGGATGTTCTCCATAGTGTCTTTGGCTCTGATGAACTTGTGGATCACACGGGGTAACCACAAGTCTGGTTTAACTCCCTCCAGTTGGTGCTCCCTTACAAATTTGCCCACGTCCGAGTAGAACCAGGGCATGGTCCAATTGTAAGGGACGGAGCTGTCCCACTTTTCCCACTTGAGCTGCCTCCACAGGGGCAGCAGGAAGAAGCGAGACATGGAGTTTCCAGCAGAGCCTTTCGCTATGTCTCTGAGAGTCCTGCGCACGCAGTTGCACACAAAGAAGGTCCTCAGCATGGTAGGGATGTCAGGCACTCCTTTGCCTCCCTTGCCGGGTTCCTTGTACATCACTGCGCGCTTTACTCTGTCCATTTTGGAGCCCCAGATGAAGTGGAAAACTGCTCGGTTGATGGCTCGGTGAATGGTGACCAGCAAGGGCCAGGCCTGAGCCACGTACTGCAGCACGGGAAGAATCTCGTTGCGCAGCACCAGCACTTTCCCTTCGATGGTGAGGTCTCTGAGGCTCCACAGCCCAAATTTCTGCTTTACTTTGTTGAGTCTCTCCTCCCAGCTTTTCAGGGCCGCGCCGTCTCTGCCGAACCAGACTCCCAGGATCTTTAGGAAGTCGGTTTGGACGGGAAACGGGATCGGCTCAGAAGTCAGGTCCCACTGCCCGAACAGCATGGTCTCCGACTTCCCGCAGTTGACCTTTGCGCCTGAAGCTCGGCTGAAGTCCTCGCACGTCTGGACGAGCGCTCTCACCGACCGGCGATCCGCGCAGAAGATGGTCACGTCGTCCATGTAGAGCGAGCACTTTATCTCCTTCTTGTCTCTGCCCGGCGCGGTGATCCCTCTGATCTCTGGATTCCGTCTGATGCACTCGGCGAAGAGCTCTATACAACAGACAAAAAGAAGAGGTGAGAGAGGGCAGCCTTGCCTGACCCCAGAGAGGACAGGGAAGGGGTCAGTCTTCCAGCCGTTCACCAGCACCGAGCTGCGGATATCAAGGTACATCAGGTTAGCGTAAGAGCAGAACATCTCCCCCAGCCCAAACCTCCGCAGTACCTGACCCATAAAACCATGAGACAGTCGATCAAATGCCTTCTCTTGGTCTAGGGTGACCAGAGCGGCACGGACGTTGCGGTCCTTGATGTAGTAGATCGTGTCCCTGATGAGGGCCAGGCTGTCCGCGATCCGGCGTCCTGGGATGCCGCAGGTCTGGTCGGGGTGGACGATCTGCCCGATGACTTTCTTCAACCTGGTGGCTAGTACCTTGGCGAGGATCTTGTAGTCCACGTTCAGGAGAGAGATGGGACGCCAATTTTTCAGGTCGCGTCTCTCCCCCTTCCGCTTGTACAGGACCGTGATCATTCCCTCTCTCAGCGTGGGGGGCATCCTGCCCTCCACCACCATCTCCTCGTACAGGTCGAGGAGGTCCGGGCCGATGAGGTCCCACAGCGTTGTGTACAACTCGGCTGGGAGACCGTCACTGCCCGGTGTCCTGCCCTTCCTGAAGGATCTGGCGGCAGAGTGCAGCTCCTCCAGCGTCAAGGGGGCGTCCATGGCTGCGCGGCCTGCGGGATCAATGGTGTTAGTGATACCTGACAGGAACCGTTCGGCAGCCTCCGGGTCTGTGTCTTTGGGGGAGTAGAGATCTCGGTAGTAGTCGACGACCACTTTCTGGACCTCCTCCTTCCCCTGTCGTACCACACCTTCGCTGTCTCTCATTTCCGTCAGGGGCGTGTGGGCGGAGTGGAGCTTCCTGAAAAAGAAAGAGTTGCATTTCTCACCCTTCTCCAGGTTCTCCACCTTGGAACGGAAGACGATTTGCCTGGATTCCTCCTCAAAGTGCCTTTTCAGGCCCTCCTTGGTCTCCTCCAGCTCCTCGTCCACGTCCCATCCGCACTGTTGGAGGTCCAACAGGGACTGCAGCTTGCGTTGCAGCCGTCTGAATTTCCTCTTCCTCTCACACGCCTGGAGTCTTCCTTTAGCCTGAAAGAAAGAGCGCAGCTTTACTTTAGTAAACTCCCACCACTGGGTTACAGTGGGGAACAGATACTTGGTACTGACACAATCAGAATATACATTACGCAGCTCATCCACAATTTCCTGCCTCTCTAACAGGGCACAGTTCAGCTTCCAGGAGCCTGGACCGGGAGGAAACCCTTTGCCCAGGGCACACTGGAGCCGAACAGCCCTGTGGTCCGAGAAGTAGCAGGGCACCATGGAGCACTGCTGATGCTCTACCGCCCGAGAGGTGAACACAAAGTCTATCCGGGAACGCACAGAGCCATCCGGCCGGCTCCAAGAATAGTTCACGGAGCCGGTCCCGATGGAGCCCATAGCGTCCTTTAAGGATGCCTCTGTGACAATCTCTCTGAGCAGTTTCGAAGTCACGTCCAGTTTTGTTGCGTGGGTGGAGGTGCGCCCTCCTTCCTCGATCGGGCAGTTGAAGTCCCCGCCTATCACTACGGTCCTGGCGGTGGTCAGCTGGGTCCGCAGGTTCTGGAGAAGCTCCAGGCGTTGCTTCTTTTCCGGGGAGGCGTACACGGTGATGAGCCTGACAGGCTCCCCCGCCCAGGATCCGTCCACGACTAGAAGTCTGCCGCAGACCATCTCCTGGACAGCGTCCACCGTGAAGTTGGCTCCTCGGATCAGGATAGCAACTCCCGCCGACTTGCAGCCGTTCCCGCCGGACCAGAAGGACGGGCCGTGAGACCATTCCCTGCATAGATGGCGATACGAACGAGAGAAAGGTAAAGCGCATTCCTGCAACATATATACATCACACTGCTGAGAAGAAAGGAAGGTTAGTAAACCGCGCCTCCGGAACTGGTCCTTCATGCTCCTTACATTAATGGAGAAAATAGAAATTGACGCCATTAGTTGGGAGAAAAAAGAAGGTCAGCTCAAACAGAGGCACTAGTTACCACCTCCTCCCCCTGGTGGGGGAGGATCTTCCCCGCCGTGGTCGATGGGGTTCATGGGGGTCCAGGCGGCCTCGTCTAGCATCTGTTCCAGGAGGGAGACCTGGTTGTCGATGTCCAGCTGGTTGAGGATCAGAGCCTCGGTCTCGGTGGCTGGCTCATCCGACGGGGTCAGGTCCTGGACCATCTTTTCCAGCGTGTCTTCGTCGTCATTTGCGGGCTCGGGAGGAGAGGGGACGGTGGGGGCTGGTGGTGGCGCCCTCTTCTGGACAGAGCTCCTGGTGGGGCTCGTCTCAGTCTCGCTGTCCTCGTCCTCCTCCTCCTCCTTCTTGCCGCTATGTTTGCGTTTTCTGGCTCCGGCTCCTTTTGGCGGCATCTCCAGGGGGTTGTCTGCAGCGGAAACAAGAGGGGGGAAAGGGTCGGGGTCGGGGTCTGCAGCAGCTGGGGGAGGGGTTAGAGCTGCTGCAGAGAGGGGGAGGAGGGGGGGGAGGGTGAAGGTGGTGAAGCAGGGAGGGTTGGAGGCAGCACAGGGGAGGGATGGCGCTGCCTCTGGGGGGGGAGGGGGAGCCTTGACAGCGGGCAGGGCCACGACAGTCTTGGCAGGGAGGGGAGCTGCTTTCTTACCTTTCCTGGGTGCCGCTTTCGGGGTTTCCGGAGGGGGTGTCTGCGGTGCCGTCGCCTTGGCTGGAGCCTTGGTCGGGGCCGATGAGGGGACCTTGGCCGGGGCCTTGGCTGTTGCTACCGCTGCGTATGACCTTGATCTTTTGGGGCAATCCTTGTAGATGTGCTCAGGATCGCCGCACAGGTTACAGGTCTTCTTTCGTGGACAGTCTTTGGTCTCGTGCCCCACCACCCTGCAGTGCCTGCAGGATTTCTGTTGGCATTCCTCCGCCTTGTGACCCAGTTGACCGCATCGTCTGCAGGTTGTGGGTTGACCAGGGTAGAAAAGCATGCCTGTAGAATTACCTAGGGCGAAGCTCTGCGGCAGGTGTTGGAGCCCGTCCGGCGAGGTGGAGTCTGCCTTCAGACGGATCACGAGGGACCATCTTCCTGTCCAGAAGCCGTACTGGTTGAGGATCTTGGTCGGTTCTTTTACGATGTGGCTTTGAGGGATACAATATTATAAAGTGAATGTTGCTATATGCATTGATACATTGTATATATTGTATAAACATTGTATATATCCTGTCATCCTCTCTCAATTACTGCGAGAAAGTTTCTGCAATGTCTCCCAGTTACAGGTTAGACATATGTTCAGTATGGTTTTAGGCTTCTGATATCTTTTCGATACGCGTTCCTAACGAAGCAGATGATGTCGCCCTATTGTTGCTATATATTAGGTATTAGTTATAATATCCGTGTAGCGCTCTGAGCTGGTAAATCATACCATGTATTTCACTATTGCTGGTCCCTCAGTGTATTTTTCTTTTTAACCTGAATGACTTTAAAGACAGCCACGACATGGGCTGCATGCCGATCCGTTAACTGACTGACTGGCTTGGTGCCTGTAAATAGCCAACCTGAGGCTTCTAGCAAATAGATGATCTTATCGCTGGGCTACGTATCTTGCTATCTGAATATCTTTGACAGGTCAATGTCCCAGTGTGTTTCTTGTAATGTTAACGCGCATGTTGGTGATGCCGAAGGTTTCACAAGGCAAAGGTTAAAAGCACATTAAACCCAGAAATCGCTGGTAATACTAGAAAGCTCGGCCAAAAGTCACACAACTTCCTTAAGAATTCTATTGTTATAAATAATGTTGGTTCGCATTATTGTTGGAGATATGCGCCGTTTCCACCTACTACAGTTGATGCATCTCAGAGATGTTATCGTTAGTTAATTAAAGTGGCACATGGAGTGTTAATCCTCGCAGCCTTCACATTACCAAAAATCTGTGTGTTGTGATATCGTGTTCAATGTTTAGTTTATTTCATTAACACGTGTGTGGCGATGCTCTAACATTACCCCCTATGCCTGTCATTTAAAGGCATCTTTCAAGCGGTCCATAAATTACATCTGGAATAAATGTATTCAGATTGGACTATCATCTATCTATCTATATCGTTTGAGCAGGGCCTTTCTCACCTGTTTCTGTAAGTCAAATTGTTTTATGTCCTGTCTACCCATTGTACAGCGCTACGGGATTTGATGTACATAAAACAATAAATAATCATCAGATTACACATTCCAAGTCTTTTTTACAGTCTTCATTTTTCATCCTGAGTGTTTTTTTTATTATCTTTAATAGAATATTTTATTGTTTAGGTTCAGAGCAATCTTTAAAGGCCCCCCAAAAGATGTTCAGAACCTTAAACCTAATAGGGGATTTATCAAAGCTCTGATTATGCTATTTGGCGCATAAGTGACATTTCATATGGCGTGTCTCGCTGTACACTGTGCCTGTAGAAAGGCCTTGGAGCGCACATGGAAGGACTTAGTTGCTTTAGTTGTTATATAACATATTGCTGCATTATTTATTTAGTCTACCTTTCAGAGACACTCCCAGCTACAAAAGCTTAATAGCGAACCCTCCTTTATGTTCTTATACCAACACGTTGGTGACCTGTTGGGTAAACTGCTCAAATTAAAATGATCATCCAACCAAAAATAATTATAAATTTGGCAACACTATTGTTTGATTAGGTTTTGAAAGTTAATGGCAACAATTAAAATCTGAAAGGTGGCATCGTGTTGTATTCACCTATGTGCAAGAGTCCATTAACATAGCCAATGTATAGGTGAAGAATGTTTGACTTCAGGTGGGTTTGCATTGCGGAATGTGTAATGCTATTCAGTCATTCAGATGACCCCCAGCTAAACTGACCTTTTGCACAATATAGCAGGGCCAGCCCCAATCATCCCGATTCTTTAAATAGGAACCGTACATTATTGCAGACAGCATGCTTTGTAATGACATATACATTTTACATTATAATGCTCCTGTTATATAGACTTCATGATAAAAGTTTTAGGGTACTGAGGTATGCTGGTGAATTGCCTGTTTCCAGATTTAATTTCATACCCCGGTGATTTTCTTTAGTGAGGCTTTAGCTATTTGTCGTGTTATCCTCCCCGTTCCATATAGGGTATTTCTGCTTGCTTGTTTTTCCCCTTTCCCCTGTAACTTGATGACCTGTCCTCCTGTTAAGGGGGCGTAAACGGCTTGGGCAGAATAAATGCCTACTAGGGGCTAGGGCATCGGGAACCCCTCTAGATTGTAAGCTCCTTTGAGCAGGGCCCTCCTCACCTGTTGTCTCTAAGTCAATTTTTTATGTTACATGCTTGTTATGTCCTGTCTACCCATTGTACAGCGCTACGGAATGGCCTACCATTGATAGCACATTAGCTGTTGCCCTACTGGTCTTCAAATGTATTAAACAGGGATAGTCTAAAATACAGAATTTAAGGTATTTGTTGGTAAATGAAGAGGTTTAATTGCTCTCTAAAGGCTTGACTCATTGTCCTTGTTAAGGTGGAGGCTGTGCTTGGGTCTTTTTGAATTTCCAGTGCAATAGGAACGTGCCCGGAGATTTTCTTTTATTTAATGGACTTTGATTGCCCATTGTTTAGTGGGTCAGAGGTAGATTCACATTGGGGTATAAGTAGGTGAAAGAGCAGTGACGTGATAGTTTAGTATCGTAATGTGGGTGAGGCCTGTTAACAGTGCATTATAGCGTTCTGCATTCCCATACATTACCGCTGATGAATGAACTAGTTTACCATGTTCATCGCTCCATTTTTCTAATGTTCTTAAACCAATCCTTATTCTACAATTAAAGGGACCGTGTAATATCTCATACTGCCCCACTAAAGAAGAATATCTATATTGATGTATTCAGTGAGTACTTTAACTCGCATTCCGTAGTTTCTGCAGAATCCTTACATCTCCTTTGTCCGCTGAGCAGGTTTTGCACCAGTGCTGATTGCTGGCAGGTATGTGAATGGGCACGCTTTATGCACGTGCACACAGTGGGGTTCTTGATAGACCCCTTTGGATTCTCCTGCATGCCAGCGCTGGTTGTAAGTATACCATGCGTGTGCAGCGTAAGCAGATGTGTTCTGTCGCGCACACACCCTGCAAGCCAAGAAGCTCGGTGGCACGGATGCATGAAACCGGTTCTGATAGATTCTTCCATGCATCTGGAAAAAGTCTTAAAGCCGACACTCGGCTAACATGTACATTAAAAACACTCAATGGCTGGAATGTCCTTTTCACTTATAGATTTTATTATTTAAAAGACCGTGTGAAGTGTTTAATAAATTTAAATGTTTCCATACTTTATGAGATATTAGTTGTTAAATGTTCTGTGGTTTTCAACTGAAAATGTGGGGTTTGGGAAAAGTCACAAACTCTCTTTAAGATGGTAGGGGAACGTCGGAGGCACTGGTTTACACGCGTACAGGGCTTGGTAGGTTCTAGGACATTAACACCCATATTGTTAGCCAGGGCTAAATTATTTTTTGTAAAAATACCTTTGTTTCATGCAGTTCTGTATAAGAAAGTGGCTTACCATGTTTTTTTTTTGTTTGTTTGTTCAAGGCGGAAGAGCGGCAAGATACCGGTACAGAACAATGAGGTGAATAGATTTTTATGATGTAATCGTAAAAATATTCTTGTAATATTTACCAATCCAAAGATCGCATGTCATCTGTGTATCTGTGACTTAAGCTGTGAATGTTTGTAAAATAAAGTTAAGAAATACAGAATTTGCCTCTTGATTGTTGCATAAATTCTAAATTGTGTATCATTTCTCAAGTGACTAATAATTGTGCAATTAATAATTAAAGCTGTTCCCTAATTTTTTTTGAACAAATTTATTGAAAGAGTTTCGAATTAGAAATTGCTTAATATATTACACTTTTAATTAGATGATTTCTATGTGGGGGAAAAAGATTTTTTTAAAACACACTTATTAATATTGTTTATGATCCAAGTTTGTAACTTTACATTGTCTTTTGCAGAAAGATGGAAAAAAGGAAAAAGCTGTGGTGGACAGAGTTTTCTTTATGCGGATTGGACGGATCCTGAGAATATTAGTGCCCAAAGCCTTCTCAAAAGAGGTGAAGTATAGAGGCTGTTGTCCAAGATTTCACGCTGAACACTTCTTAAATCCTAGGAACTGGGGGTCATGGATCGAGGGAAATGCATTGGTATAGATTCAGCTTAATCCCGATATGCATTTATATGGGAAGAACATGGTAATAAAACATTGTTATATAGTACGTTGCGTGTGATGGCTCGGGTG